>BLYE01000028.1:0-365976 GCA_016586335.1 Nitzschia putrida | reverse complement strand
AGAGGTTCCTACTTTACTACGTTCCACCATGATGTTTCCCAAAAAAATCATACCTTCAGCAGCTCTCTGCAGGGCTTCTTCCTTGTGCAACACATGCCCAGACGGAGTCACCCATGCTTGCGACGTTGCCGATGATGACCATGCTGACTCACCGTATTCTAGCTGTGGTGGTATCATGTTGTTGGATGGATGATATTCATAATAGTAGGATGGTAACAGCAAATCTCCCCGTAATATCATTTGACACGCTTTGCGAATGGTTCGGTCCAGATCGATCTTGGCCACTTTCCACAATGCGTCCATTTGTAGTGTCGATAGCAATGTTTCTTGGGCTTGGCGTCGGCGGGTTTCGCGCAAACTATGATCTGTATCCTCATGATGGTGTTGTATTAGTTGTAGATTGTCCATGTCATTGTCTGACTGGTCACTGTCCTCCCCACTGTGGTTGCTCAATGTTGAGGAGGAAAATGGCCGAGCTTTTGGAGTCCAAAAGTCATACATGGTTGCCCTTCCCGTAGCCCACAGAGCTGTCCCCAAAGCCTTGACGGTACGCCAATGATGCTGGACGGCACGTTGACGACCTAGATAGTCTTGACCCGCATGCCGGTAGGCTCGACCCACGCATCGTAGGATTTGAGCTCCCATGGGAAGATGCTTCCAGCGATCACAATCTTGCATCAGCTGATGCGCCACCAAGGCAGGAGGAACTGTACCTTCCACCAACGGTCGAAGGCGTTCCACCAAATGAGCTGTTATGGTATGTAGTCGGAAAGATGGATGATCCAGTGTCCTATCCGTATATCCAATAAGTTGCAACAAGTCGTCATGTGACGATGGGTGGCCCGTTTGATGAGATGGTCGACCCAACAACAAAGACACAATAATTTTGGGATCTGTTAAACCATACCGATGATATGGTAGGCGAGTTTTGTCGTTGTTCAAAATTTCATATGCTTGTTGAATTTGTTCTAGAATTTGTGACGAGGCCTGCTGAGCCGACAATGGCTTTGTCGTTTGTTTGTCTGGGTGATATTGTCGGGATAGTCTTCGATAACTTTTGGAAATCTGATCAGAAGTTGCATTGGATGGCACTTGAAGGAGTTGATACAAGAGAGGATCATGAGGTGGGTGAAGAGAATACTGGCGTTGCACATGGAGAGCATGATTTGTGGACCACGAGGATGGGCCCTTGTTGGAGGCACCGCCTTGATTGTCCCATTTTGGCAATTGGACAGCTAGGATCGCTGGCAGGGTGATAAAGATGTGGAGTGATATCCATAATCTATGCAGCATTCTTACTCGCTGTGTTGTCGCTGTTGTGAATGTTGATCACTTCAGTTCATTCCTCGCAATGGAAAAAATGATGTACCAAATTATTCTACGTGGATGCAAGCTACCTAGCAAGCTGCAAGCAACAGAATTTTTTCTTCCACGTGTGCATACCCCAAATGCTCCCTCTAAATAAATCCCCGCCCCCATTCCTTCGGAAGATGTGATGACGCCCATCGCCCATTGCCCACTTTCCGTTTGTGGTCCTCGCATGCAATTGACAACTTGGACGATGATTGTCCTAACGACAGCAGCTACAAGAATATGTTCACCTACAGGTGCCTTTTCAACCCGTTTCCTAGTCACTTTCTCTCGCGTTCTTCCACATGCAACTTCCACTACATGTCCTCCTTCTTTGCGCACAAGTACTCGTACCAGTGTGATGGCTGGTGCAAGGAGTTGTCCTACAACGCAAGTGGTGTCATTTGTTCCTTCCTCCACGGCTCGATTTTCCACATTTTCTGAATTGGATGAACATGAACCTTCCAACACAACCGATGCATCCTCATCTAGAACTTGGGATCTCAAGGGACTACAAAAGCAAGTGTCAAAACATACAGTCAGATGCCACAAGAAGATTGGCAAACTACACCAGAATGCAACCCAAACATCGGAAAATGAAGAATTGACGACTGTACAAGAACGGCTTCGTGGTTTGAATCAATTGGAGGTCCTTTTGGCTGATTGGAAAGGCCGTCGCCATTCGAACGTAACGCTGCCCCCTCATATGGAAGACCTTGTGCTGGCCTTGGACTTGTCCGATGATCTAAATCATCATCACAAAGAGTCAACCTCGAAAAAGTCCTCTCGCAACAAAGGTCCCAAGAAAATGAAAGCCTTTCGACGTCCTTATCGACGGTATTACACTGAAGACAATATTGAAATCCGAGTACGTGCGACTGCATATTATTTTTTTGTTTCCGAGAGAGTGCCCCTCACAACATTATACCATCCACAGGTTGGAAAACAGGCCCAGGATAACGATGCCCTCACGCTGTCATCGGAACATCGAGACGACTCCGATTGGTGGATGCATGCTGCCGGGTGTCCGGGATCCCATGTGATCATTCGAAGCTCCTCCCCATCTTTGAGTTCCGAGGTATTGCAGGATGCAGCAGCCTTGGCCGCTCGTCAATCCAAATGTACAGGCACTGTTATCAATGTGTCGCTCACTAGGGCTAGAGATATCATCAAACCGCCAGGTGCACATCCTGGGACAGTGCAACTGGTCGGAAATGTGAAAACCATCAAAGTTAACATGAAACAAGCGCAGGAGCGTCTGGGTCGCTTGGATGCTACAGTCCTTGTTAATTAGTACTAACTACTTCGTATGTGACTGTTGAGAAGGAGATTGAGATGTTTGGTTGTTTTCCAATTAGTCTTGGCTCACTCTACTACTGGCAAATTTTCGGTGTTTGTGGTTGACGCGCGAAGCGCGGAAAAATCCAGGGGAAAAACACGGGGAAAAAACGGGGAGCGAAACGACAAAACGGTGCTTTGCTACCGGTAGTCTGCTACGGTGCTTTGCTAGTCTGCTGATCATTTTGGAGTAGTTTCTCGCCTTTAAAGCAGCAAGTTAGTAACTATGGGTGGAACCGGAAGCGTAAACGACAAAACGGTGCTTTGCTACCAGTAGTCTGCTACGGTGCTTTGCTAGTCTGCTGATCATTTTGGAGTAGTTTCTCGCCTTTAAAGCAACAAGTTAGTAACTATGGGTGGAACCGGAAGCGTAAACGACAAAACGGTGCTTTGCTACCGGTAGTCTGCTACTCGTACGGTGCTTTGCTAGTCTGCTGATCATTTTGGAGGAGTAGTTTCTCGCCTTTTAAAGCAACAAGTTCTTAGTAACTACTATGGGTGGAACCGGAAGCGTAAACGACAAAACGGTGCTTTGTTACCGGTAGTCCGCTGCTCGTACGGTGCTTTGCTAGTCTGCTGATCATTTTGGAGGAGTAGTTTCTTGCCTTTAAAGCAACAAGTTAGTAACTACTATGGGTGGAACCGGAAGCGTAAAAGAAGATTGCTGGTAGGAAATTGGTACTTGCAAGTAGTATGACATAAAGGTGAAGTAGGGTTTTAGTCCATGCTCGAACTGCTAGGGCGACTCGCATTTGCCTTAGTATTTTCCTGAGTATTCGTCGGCTTCGCTTTTGACCACAAGCACAAAACATTCGCTGTGCAGTGCAGCATGGGGTTCAAAAAATGGAACTCTTACGAAGCAGCTCTCATCATACCCAGTTACGAGGGTTACTAAACGGTTGACGGCAGAAACACAAGAAGAGAAAAGAAGCTAAGCCTCTCACCAGCCACAAATTCCCCTCCTGCGGTACACCAGCCAAGCCCTTCCACATATCCCCTTGTCTGTTTTTGGAGATACCTACGAGCAGTACGAACTCAGTGAACGCTCAGTCGAAGAATGTGACCTTTTGTTCAGCCAGCTGAAGTCACAACCCATCAGAACGGGAGCCGATCAGCTGGATTTTGAACAACTGCTGGTGGTGGTCGCGCACCTAGAACACAGCAGCGAGAAAACAGAGGTTGGGGGTGTACTATTCAGTCCTCACACACCTCTCAAGAAAAGACCCAACTTGCGGATCGATGAATCTCCAATAGACATCGACGCTGAAACCTTCAGGCAGGAGATGGACTTGGTCATGAGTCATGATCGACCATTTTTCACAACAGCCTGAGGAAGAGTTGGTCGATGCCTTGAATCGCAAATGGGAAAAGGTGCGTCAAGCTGTCAGAGATGCTACTCCCATATATCAGACGCTGATGAAAAAAGTGAAGCAGCTTTCCTGACATGTCACTGAAGCCTTTCACCATACGGATTTGCAAGTTGCTGTTCTTGAGCACCTGGTGGGAAACTGGGCGGACTCAATGGGGAGATTGTCAGCTTTTCTTCACGTGATCAAACATCTCAGCGACTTGCTCGAGAGTCTCGTGAAACAAAGCAGTGACATGGACTCAAGGATCGGAAGACAGAAAAGAGAGATTATCGAAGCGGTATGAGTGACAATGGGTCCGGTGTTCTTCCTGTTGTACTACTTCCAACTTTCAGGAGACCAGCGTTCGCCAGGAGCAAGCTGCATGAGTTGATTCAAGAGCATGTGGAAGTAAACGATCTCCGTCGGAACATCGCTGAGTTATGCAGTGTACTAAGGGAAGTACAGACGGCTGTGGCGAATGGAATCTGTCGTGGTGGTGGAACTCATCCAAAAGAAAGAGCCGCAACGGTCTGGTGGAAGAGGATGACCCGATGCGATGGACCGGCCAACAAGATCAAGAAACCAGACCAGGAACGAGCAGTGGAAGGGTCTCCCTTGGCTGCTTCCCATTCCCACAAACCATCCCAACCGGCATTGGCATGCCGCAGTTCAACCTCCAACCTTCCATTTGGCCGAACTACTAGTAGTACTACTAGTAGTAGTACTAGTAAGTACTACTACTATTCCATTGTACTGTGTCCCTTTGAGATATTGACAGAGGATTTTAACAACAATGCATTGCTTCAGTTTGCTGGTTTGCCCTTGGTTTTCGAAGCACCCATCAACAAATGCCATAGGCTACACACAACTTCCCGGTGCTGGGACAGCAATGGCACGGTGGTGGGTCCTGGGTGCGATTTCGATCATGACTCATGACCCAAAAGAGTTTTGGGTCATGTTGGAGTCCTGGGAATGATCGGCGCATGTGCCACCTCTAAGTACCATAGATTGTGACACTAAATAGATCTATTTCGACCAGCGTATAAGATCGCTGGTAGGAAATTGGTACTTGCGACGAGTATGGCCTAAAAGTGAAGTGGAGTTTTAGTCCATGCTCGAACATCTAGGCTGACGCGCAGTTGCCTTAGTAATTTCCTAAGTATTCGTCGGCCTCGCTTTTGCGCGCATGGCCTAATAGTCAACATCAACCACAAGCATAAAACGTTCGCCCTAGGGAGTTGGTAGCAAGCTGCTAGTGGCAAGATTGTGTGGTGGTGTTCGAATTGGTCCAAACCGTATGTCGTGAGCGTTATGGCCGTTATTGTTTTCGGCGGCCGACCTAGACCTCCTCACCAGATTCTTCTTGCGCCCAAAACTTTTGGGAGCTCCATTGACCAGGTAACAGCACTGACTATCGGCAACCCTCTCCCACCGTTTGCTTTATTTCTCTTTGTTTTGCAAGCATGTCAACAGTTGACTCAAACGTTGGAGCGTTTCCGTGGGAGAGACCATCTTCCTCCGATTTTCCCATACCTGGTGGCTTCAAACCAGAAATGGAGCCTCGCTGTTATGGCTTCGATGACATATCAGATCAAATCCAACAGATTCGTGGTGAACTGCTGAAAGAACATCGGGATTTTGTAAAACCGAAGAATTCTGGGAGTTTGAAATCCTTGGAAGATAGAACAGAACGAAGGAGGCAGCTATTGGATTTGTCTTGTTCTCTAAGAAATCAACAAAACAAAGCAAACCGGAACAACCTGGAGGAAATTGCTAGGAAACTCACGATCCTCAAAGAAAAGCCACCAATGGCTCCAAAGAAGGAACCCGTGCGCTCTGAAAAAGGCACATCCCTCAAAGCACATAAGGGTGGTCATTTGGGTAGATTGTTGGGGCTTGCTACCAAACTGCGATCACAGAGCGAGGAGTACCTTAGGGAAAAGTACGCGGACGATGGAACTGCTCCTACGGAATGTTCAAGTGTATCAACAGCTTCCCGTATTGTTTTGAAATCTCATGAACCTGTTGATGTGACTCCAAAATCCAAGATTCCGCTTTCTGATTGTATTCCATGTTCTCCGGAAAGTAGTATGACAGTATCGCAGTTATGCAAGATGTTTGACCGGAAGGCTACAAAGCCTTCTACAATACCGGCTCTCCGACACTCAAACTTGTTCACGACAAGTGAGGGAAAGGGTTCCAGTGAGGAGGAGCACATTTCAAAGGTGGACGTCGAGCACTCCGATGATCCTACTAACCTCAAACCAGCAAGCTTGACTAGTCAGAATGTCATTGGTTCAGTACTACAGTTGAACACCTCCCATCCCGAGCCACTTACAGAATTGTTGCAACAGGAAGAGGGAGAGAACGAGGAAAAATACTACTCCGAGAGAAGGGAGAACTATGGGGGGTCCGTTACCGACAACTTCAACAACCAAGTTCTCGAAGCTTTGGGGGAGATCTTACAACTACAATCCATCCCAAGACCTACAGCAAATGATATCGCAGACACTGGTTCTCAAGAATACCAGGCTCCGTGGTCCACCCAAAACAGCACTCATCGTCGAAGAAGAACAAGAAGTGGACTTCATCCTAGCAAACGGAAATCGAAGGTCCCACCAAACCCTACTGATATGGATGAAAGTACCTGTGTGGGGGCGTATAGAATCACATCTCCTCATCAGAACCTCCCTGTTTACAGGTCCAGACGGCATTTTCAGAAGGTGAGAAATTCAGAATTACTCGCGCAGCACCCAATTCCAAAGCGACGCCTCAGACAACAACAGATGGACCATTCCGAACGCCGTAGAGTCCTTACAAATACAAAGGAACAGATCGTTGCATTGATTGAGAGATGTGAGGTGAAAAATGATGAGCACCTCATTGTTTCCACCAGCCGTGTCGGAAAATACCTGGACTCACCACACCAAGCTGATGAATCATCATGCAGCATCGTATTGGATGGTTCAACTTGTAGTGAATTTTCTGACGATGAACCCCGAGCTAGCACTTTCTTGGGACTCTGTCCTACTTTCAGCGAGTCTGAAGATGAAACAATGTGAGAAAACTATAGAGATTAGCAAATTGACTCATACGAACTCATCATAATATCGCTGGGTAGTACTCGTAGTGTGGTCGTCCCTTTTCGTACCGTACGTACTATTCGTAGCAACTCTTGTATCGGAGTCGGTGTTCGGCGACAAGGAGCGCGTGCCGGCCTTCGCCCACCCTTCGTAGCATCACATTTTTGGCAGGACTGTACACTAAAAGCGACTCGTTACGGGGACGACACCTTTGTTTCCCTGGATTGGTGAAAAAGAATGGTTTTGCCACAGAAAAAGCAAAGCAAAAACAAGCAGGAAGCTAAGCGGTTTGATCTCACTTTGGATGTTTCCTGTAGAGTTGAACCAATGAGTTTCTCCCGTACCAAGCAACGTTGTGATACAGCCGAGACCGAGCCAACAAACCTTTCGCCTCGCGTCGACACTGTTGGGCCAGCAGACAGTATCAGGAACAGCTCTGTATTGGAAATCATCAGTAGCGATTCAGTTGATGGTGGGGACTGTAAGATCTGGTATCCTGATACTCCATCCACTTGCGGGGAAGACTGTACCAAACTGGTTTATCGAAAAGGCAACCGATTGCTTGGAGACGAGTCCGACGAAGATCGACGAGGCACTATCGTTGATGGCAACATCGACGATGTGTTGCGAACGTTGGATCAAATATTCCTGGAAAACAACAAATCCAGGCCTTCTCAGTCACATCGACAGCCACCGGTAAACCCTTTGTCCGAACGGATTGAAATTTAGTAGGTTGAGCGAATGGATTAAAAGTATTCGCAACGACATGCGATAGATAATATATGAACATAATATGATAACAATCAAATTCTTCTTCTTGTTATACTATTGATGTCCAGATAGGTGTACTCCTTCCATCCAAACAACGAGGGGGTGTCGTGGGTTTCCGACGAAATCAAGAATGCGCTCCCCGTGATCATTGATGGCACCCATATCAGCAAAGGAGTATGATATCCGACCAGGCCCTGTATCAGCATTGCGGCCATCGTTCAACCATTTCCTGAGCGTTCCAGTAGTATCCCGTGCCTGAGCATCCCGAAACATATCATTGGATACAACGAAACCGGGTCCAACCCCGTTTCGTCGCAATGAGCGACTCTCCTCACGACGGGCAATCGTCAATGCATAGGCATCGTCGTCATCGGTTGGCGGTGCTGATACAATTAGTCTGTTTTTCTGCAGTTTATTGAGAACTTCCAATTGCTCCATGGGTTGTGGCGTTCGGTTTGCCCCCGGTTTCGTTCTGAGCCAATACTGAGGCAGTACTACCAAAACCCTGACACCAGCCTCTTGAAAGAATTCAGCAGCCACCAAAATCCCAGTCGCATCAGGCTCTGTTGACCCAGTCTTTGAGGCAAACAAGTCTTGCACAGCGTGCGTGTAGGCATGGGCAATGTTGGCACCATCCAACACTACCAAGGGAGGCTTGTGACCATGATCTTCCACACCTGTCATTTTTTCGGGAGGCGGGGTATTGGTATCCTCACCAATTGTGTATGACATTTGACCAACCGAGAATGATGGGAGTGTGCTCGTACTACTCACAACTGGGCTTTGCTGCATACTTTGGTGATAAAGTTGAGAGTCATGGTGGTGCAGCTCCAAATCCATTTCCTGAGGTACATGCACAGGATGATGTTCACACTCCATGTTGCTTTCTTGATACAGCTGTTTACTAGGCATTGCAGCAGACGAACCAATTTCAAAGTGGTAGGATTGAGTGACGTCTGGTGAGTGCGTGGTCCCCATTGCGGGCATGGAAGACCTCTCAGAATTCGGGGCAATGGCAATTGGATTTCCATGAGATTCGTCATTTCCAATCACGCAATGTGTTTGTGTGCTTTTCCTCTTGGGCACTTTGACACCTGATTTCTTGGCAGCTAGCTGTAGTGACGAAAGCTTCTGGGGCTTGTCCATCTCCATGATGTTACATGCGACGCCTCATGGCCGTTGAATGCTGTTTGTACCAGAAGTGTGCGGATGTGTGCGTGATTGCTTCATCATTGAAATTGACTCATTCGAACTCTTCAAGTATGTGAAATCAAGAAATAATAGTGTGTCGCCTCGCTTTTCGCTTGTTGGCTTCCAAAAGTATCACAATGGTCATACTGGGGATAAAGTGGATTGGATTATTTTCGCCAACGCTACTGTCTGTGAATAGGTATTTCGAAGAGTTGTTCCAGGATTTACAATTCCTTTCCTGGCGGGGGTGAAGGCCGGTCATTCCGGATTCGGATGAAGGTGTGTGTTTCAAAGTGAAGCAAAATCGAACCCAAGCAAATTTAATAGTTTGTGTATTGATCAGTTGTGATTATTTCTAGACAGCCGTTTGGTCTCAAATGATACTCTAGAAGAAGGGGTCACAATGATACTACTGTCTAATCCAATGTCTCCTCGACCTACACTACTACTAGTGGCTAGAAGGCGACGTGGTAATAAATGGTTGAAGCATATCATAGCATGGACATCAAAACAGCGCAATGATCGACGACTGTGTCTAACGATGTTATTCGAATAGCTGGTTTCGATAGAGTTGGAGGAGGGACACTTAATCAGGGAAGCTGGCATTGTTGAGAGAACTACCCCTCCTTTGTTGGTCTCCCGTTCTCTAGCAGCATGGAGATTCCAACAATTCATCCTCTCCTCGAACTTTTTCGGGTCGTACAAAACAAGGCATCTAGGTAACCGTGTTCAACGCGAACTACGACTGGTGGTGGGTGTCCACTTCCAAAGGGACTAGTTCTCATTTCTCGCCATCTCATCTGTCTTATACGAGCACTCCACCGGATAAAATCTGCATCAACCTCTTGTTTTCATCCTGGTCATTTATTCTAGGTATGTTTGCTGCTTGCAACAACAACAACATCATCGCCGCCGCCCTTCATCCGCCAACAATATCATGACATCATGCCGTTGTTGATGTATTTTGAACTGCATCTCCATGATGGTTGTGTGAGGAGGTGGGGTGAGGAGGACGACAGCCCTAGCAGGAAGCGACAAGGCTTGCGACAGAACGAAGTAAATGGAAATCTGTGGCGGCAACAATGAGACTCAAGAACTCAAGAAATCTAAAGAAGCCTCAAGTACCAGTATGAAGTTCTGACGCGAAATATGCATATGTAATCAGTTTGGGCTTGGATTTTGGTATGAAGCTGTGACACAGAAATGTTCTATATATCACAAACCTTCAATGTCACAATCATCATGGATACCAGAATCAAAAAACTATGCATATATGGACCCAACTCTCGTCTTTGGGGGCACTTCTCACTATGGCGACGGCTTCCATAATAGACGAAGGTCACCAGTAGATAGCGGAACGTTCTTTCTTCACTTGGTTCTCTCTTTTAACGCCAAACGGTGCCTGAATTCGCAATGCGCTTTTAGATGGTTAATTGATAGTTAATGGCGGGTAGTGCTCCAGTTCCGAACCACCTTATGAACTGGCACAGTAGAATCGCTTATGCCAGTAGGATATTCGGTACCAGTCACTTCGGGTTGACCCAACGCCTAATCCACGGGGTTGTCCTACGGGCTACAAGTACTACTCGCGAGGTAACGGATTCTTCACGTGCAAACCAAATAATATAACACACGACAGAGTCGTCGACATCAACACAGCCTTCAACTCAAACTCATAAACTCAAACCTACGATACAATCAACAACAAGCAGCTTTCTCATCAGTCGCCGGTCTTGGATCCCTTTTGAATAAGAATTGAACAAAATGGTTGTATATACCGATAGTAAGCCCACCAGAGGACCGCGTAGAATCCGTTCGTTGGTACTTGGAGGAAACTGGAGAACTTCTTGGAGGAGTTCAACACAAACTTTGGAGAGTCGCGAAGAGACAAGTTGCACACAGAATGTAGTCGACGAAGCTGGCCTTCCTCCAATCCCTAGACACGTGCATTTTCCAGAAGACTCTGAGGAATTGGAATCAGTGATTCTTCTACCTGCTGATGCCAGTTCAGAAGATGAATTCAAACGCCGGTGGTTCCAGGTACGAAGAATGCGAATGGTGTGACATTGCATTGTGTATCAGCTTCGTCTCACGCGTTTGTCTTATACAGAGTGATGATTACGTTCGATTCGAGAAGGACCGAGTGCTGACATCTTTTGGATACCTCTCCTCGAGGAGAATTGGCGGGGCCAACTTTGATGGCAAGGTACACTGCATTCGGGGGCTGGAAAACATGACGGACACGCGAAGAATCAAACGTGAGGCAGGGGATCGAAAGGCCCTAGTACAAGCTGTCAAAGGAGAAGAAGAGAGGCAGCGAAGGGAAGGCATTTTCCCTGACATGAACAAGTTCAAATCTGTGAGCCAGCGGTTGACCAAAGGGTCCAAGAACCGAGCTGTATCGGTCGCCCAACTGGATGCCCGTGAAGTCCGCTTGTTTTCCAAGAGTTCGTCAACGATAGCTCCTTCGTCACCGACGGGCCGTAGTCGCAAAAAGCTCGGAGGCACTGTACGACGTGCCAGTATCTCGTAGGGACTATTTGCACTTCCCCTTCACCTAAAATGCAGGTCAACGGACAATATCTCCACAACATATCCGAGGCCCATGCGATGATGTGGGCTCGTGGTCAGGCCTTCCAAGCTACATACGTACCTCCTTTCCCTACACAATTTTCATACTCGGATGGAGTCCGCACTCAAAGACCTTTGTCCACGAATCGCAGCCTACCCAATGCGTTCAATTCCATTCGAGTACAGTACGTTGTACATGACATATCAAGGAGTATTACCGATAGTACTTTCGTTCAGAAGTTTAAACTGTTAAATGCTAGCTAATGTTTCCGTATGAAGACTCCCGTGGTGTGATTCAATGGACGGGCGTTGATAAGAGAAGATCTAAGTTACTCGTCATCGCTTTCCTCGCTACTGCTGGAGTCGCTCAAATTCATAGTTGTAGCCAGCACTTGAGGTTGAGGACGTGCTGCACGGCGTACATCCTGAGTATTAGCAGTTGTAGCCTTCGCGCTGGGCTTTCCTGTATTGCCGGTGCTTGGGTTTGATGGTGCTCCACTAGGGTTTGCCTGTATTTCTGATTTGGTTTGTTCTTCCGCCATTTTCTTCGCTTTTGCTTCTTCTTCCTCCTCTGCTCTCTTTCGTTTTTGACTGCGCTCTTCTTGCCTGGCCCGCTCTAATTGTAAAGCTGCCAAAGCACCCCCTCGGAGCTGATGGGGCAAGGGGTTTGGGGTGGCAAATCCCATAACGGGCGCAGCAGGATTCCAACCTGCAGGTGCTGAGGTTCTCGAAGAATAATTCCTTGCTACAGCCAAGACTTGCTTTACCTCTTCCATGGTTGTAGGAATGGGACGCACTCGTCGCCGGTAGCCTTGAAGCTTTGACTTGCGTGTATTGTGCCGAAGCCAAGGTTCCACTTTTTCCATTGTGACAGTCAACGAACGTTCAATTTCCACCAAGGCCTGAGCCTTTTCCAACAAAGACATGCCCGCTGTGCTTATTTCAGCTGTGTTTGTCATTGCAAAGCTTGTTTATGCAACGTGGAAAGAGGTCAAGTTGACACGATCTACAACCACCTGTAGGGAAAATGGAGGTTGGAGTTTGTGTGTAGCCACCTCATGGTTCGACTAACAAGACCTTAAGAGAAGGAACTCAAACATAATTTGGACTACTCTGACTGAACACAATAGGAGGCACAAGTTTGATGGCCGATGACCACAAAAACTTCCCCACTTCCCACATTTGCATCTCCCGCCAACCCGCCCATAGATCTGGCTAGGGCTGGCCACTGTGAAACATACCACAATGTTGACCCAAGGCTTTCCACCCCGTTGGGCGAAGTGCTTCTGCAGTTTGTCAGTTTTTCTTCTCTTTTGCTGCAGAGCCAACGCTCAGGTCAACGACACTGTTCCGTTCCAGCCTTTGCCCTATAGCTACAAGTCGTTGGAACCTCATCTCAGTCGATTCACCGTATCATCCCAACATGACAAAATATATCGAAAAACTGTCGCTACTACTAATGCAATGGCCAAGAGAATTGATCGACTGAAAAACGCATCGCTTCTGGAAATCGTCCGGGATTCTAATGTTTGGAATCCACCACTGTATCACAACGCTGCCATGAGTTGGAATTTTGCTTTTTATTTCAATGGTATGACCGCCTCGTATCACCCGCCTGCAAACTCCATATTGAAACTGTTCAATACCACGAGTGGTTTCGAAACGTTCGATGATTTCAAGCAAGCTTTCACCAAGTCTGCGCTTTCGCTTTATGGGTCAGGTTGGACGTGGCTGTTGTTTGACAGGTCTACCAAATCCCTTACTGTTAAAACTACACCAAATGCTGACAATCCTTTAGTGGAGGATGATAAGTACATACCAATCCTTGCCCTGAACACATGGGAGCATGCCTATCATGCTGATTACCCCAACAACAGAGCCACGTACGTCACCACGTTTCTGAACTGGTTGGTCGATTGGAAATATGTAGAGGAGAAATTGATCAAAGCTAAATCACCCAGAAGGAAATGAACATGTGACGGGTGCTGAGACGGACGCTGAGACTCTTTCAAGAAGATATATTGTTATCGGCGATGCCAACTGCCGTGGAGGTGTTGTTAGGAGATAGGCTTGTTTCTTTCCCTTCTGCTCGTGGGATCATATCGAAAACTCCAATCCAAAGGCATCTGACGCGGTAGGGGGCCGCCCAAAGCAATACCTACAACTTTGGAGGGTAAACGATTGACCATGGTGGGGTCTGGTATTGTAGAACTGGTAATATCCTGTAGCAGGCCAAAGTCCAGAGAACTTTTGTGTTCCTTGGTACCCCCTTGTAGGTTACCTAGGGTGACATGCGCAATCCAATGAGGAGGATTTCTTGCAGATACTTGCGCCAGTGTTGGGTAGCAAGACTCGTCTCTGGCAATTTCAGTGAGGTCGCTATGAAGCGATCTCCAAGCAGCCGACGGCTCGAACTCGGCAACTATTAGGTTTTTGCGATGAGGAGGGAATACGCGAAGGCCTACAAACTCCAAAGAAAAGTTTTCTTGCTGTGAAATTGACTCCGTATGTGAACCAGCGGAGGTAATAAATCCTGACTTTCCCAAGCGATGCTCCACGCGGCTGTGCCAGTCAACCAACTCCTTGACTGGAAGTTTGCAAATAGCTTCTCCGCCAAAGAACAAAGTCATATGCAGAGAATCTCGAGATCTCGGCTGAAATTTGATATTGCTCGTTGGGGAGTTTGATGACAATAAATTCTGGGGCAGTTCGGCAGGGTTGGCAAGCATGCGTTGCACTTGACATGCCAAGTCATGCAGAGTCTCCATCGTGCCATTATCCATCTCTACTTTGAGATAGGTAAAGCGACCAGGTCGATGCTGCTGCGATACATGACCAGAAGATTTGTTGTCCACGTTTGCCAGAGAGCTAGAGGCGCACCGTTGGGGCACAGCTGCCGGGGATTCCTTGTTCATTGTTCTTGAAGCTGAGAACGGAGTTGCCCTAGCGAACAAAAGGGGCGTGACTCTCGGCCAAGCCCGGAAAGAGTAAATTCTAACTGCCGATAGTAAAATAGAGGTAGACCAAACCAATCCTCTCAAAGCGATGCGAGTACCCATCGTAATGGTTGGGAAATGGTTTGATGCCCACGTCCACGTTGGTACTTGCTGAAACTGGGACTTGATCGCACACCGTGGAAACCCGACGACGACAGACGTCTGTAGGTACAAATTCTACTGGATGATTGGAACAGAATCTATTTAAGCAACGCAGAATCGAAAGAAACGGCAAACCTCATCAATCTTCCATCTTAACCGTTTGCTCACAAATCATCCGGTTGGAACCTGATATCAAACTATGTTTCGCAATCTTTCCTCCAACGAAACAGGAAATCTAGGTTTTCCAACCCCAGCTGACCTCTCACGGGGCGACAGCATTGGGCTAATTCTAGCATCGATGGAAGCTCGGGACGATGTTGAGATCTTCCATGGTGCATCCACGTCTACTACCGGTGCTTGCAGTATCGAGGCTTCTGACGAATGCAAGCAGACTCAACCTGGTCAGGTTGCAGCAGGGGATTCTGAAAAGGAGGCAAGACCGTCCTCGCACTCGTACCCAGAATCGAAGCACGACGAGGTTGCAACTGCGCACGAAGATAGCACCAAGATGGTTCCACCGTTGCAGGGACTCATCCGTCAACTGTCCTCATTTTCGTTGGATGACATCGACTCATCCAAAACCGCAGACTTCGATATCCCCCCCGGATTTGACTTCGACAAATTTGTGAACAGTTCTGAAATTGAAGCGCAGTTGCAGCTGCGTGATATACGCGAGAGCAGGGAAGAACCCCCTGATCAACCTGCCGAAGCCTTCCTCTCAGCTTCGGGGGTCTCTTCCCCCATTTTGAGTGCCAATGGCAGTACTGTAGTGGTAAACACCCCGCATGGTCCAGCATTGCTACTAGCCACGCCAAGCAGCTTCATCCAATGTGCTACGGTGGCACCAGTTGCGACTTTGCCACTTCGAGCGGCAACAACAAATCGCAAGTTCCAAAGATGGTCTGAGCAGGAAGATGAACTGCTCCGACAAGCCGTTGATTTGGAAGGCAAGACTCCATGCAACTGGTCCAAAATTTCCAGCAAGTATTTCTCCGGTGAACGCTCAGGCCTGCAATGCAAGAGTCGTTGGAACAAGTCGTTGCGCCCTGGTCTAGTTGTGGGGTCTTGGCAACCTGACGAAGATGCCATCATCATTGACCTCCGTCGGAAGGGTCTGAAATGGTCTGAGATAGCAGAAAAATTACCGGGGCGTATCGGAGAGCATGTTCGTGACCGGTACGTGAACTTTTTGGACCCAAGTCTCAAGAAGACACCGTGGACTGAGGAAGAGGACAGCATTTTGTACGAGCAACAAAAACTGTTGGGAAACAAGTGGGCCGCGATTTCCAAGCTTATCCCTGGTCGTTCGGAGAATTCGGTGAAGAATCGCTGGCACAATGCCAAGTTGACAAGCCGCAGGAAGCAACGCAAGAGTTTCTCTGACAAAGCTCGACAGGCGAAAAGTCTCAATAACCTCAGCCCCCCAATCTGCGATGATATTGATGTTGTGGTAATTTGAGAGCGATTCGTATTCGTTCGGAAACATTCTTGTAAAACTGAGAAAGTAGTTGAAAGTAGCGGGGTAACATACATAAATCAAAGTTCCGGTGTGACAAGCACCCACGCAAATGGTAGACTCAGCCAGGCCAAAGAAGCAATCAATGTCACGAGTGTCACTGCAATGCTTGATGTCGCCACCGAGACGGCAATCCCTTGCCAACACGTTATCAGGAACAAGCCCAACATTCGCACAGTCACACTCGCCTCCCAAACTCCTACCAGAAGTGTCACAATTGCAAACGTAGAGGGAAGAAATAGCGCCCAGAACAATCTTGCTCGAGACCCCTTTTGTTTTTGTTCCCTTGGCAAGAAACTTTGTAGAAGCCAAACTTTGGATGCTAATCCTACTATGGAGTGCAACCAAAAAAGGACAAACCAATCTGGTGGCAGCCTGTCCTTGGCATCAGCAAAGGAATTCCATGTGTCTCGGTTCAAACACGCATCCACCACAGCCCACAGCACCACTGCTGAAAGGAGCGTTGAATCTGTCATCCCTATCAACTGAAGTTCAGGAATATTGAACAGTACATGACGAAAAGCCTCCTCTCGAAACAAAATGCAATCCATTACAATGAGGAGCATTTCCTGTTCAATGTACGGATCGGCGCGTTGATGGCAATGACTACAAGTTGTCACTTGAATGCTTGAAAGGGAGGTTCCTAGGCATCTGTAGAGGGACGCACATGGTGTGTTGCAATGAACACATGAGAAACCTTTTGGTTGTTGCATGATACAAAACTATACAATGGTTTGTGGAGGCGGTGTTTGGGTTGTCAAATCCCGAGGGAATGGACTGGTTTGACTCTCCAGATTTTTGGCGCGCTTGCGATGGAAGCACATGTCCGTTGTGGACACTGTGACGTCATCAAGATCGTACGTTGTCGCAAGCGGTGATGCCCATCATGGGGGTTCTTGTCGGGCTTCGGCTCTCGCCATAAGTGCCATGAGTGCAATTACGGCCTTTTGAGAAAGATCTACAGAGGCATCATTGATACATACGCGAAAGTTCGGTTGAGCTACCTTCCGATTCGGGTTGGCATTCCAGCATCCAAGCAGGACCTTGTGTTGACTCCTCTCATACTTCGGAAGAAGGATCACTCCCTCCAACAGTTTCCTTGTGGTTGCCTGCAAAGCATTTGATCATGTTAAGGTTTGTGGTCTCATCTTGCTTTGTTTCCTCAAGAAACATTGGGAGTGACCTATTCCTTGGTCTAGGTTTCGGCGATTCTCGCCCTACCAGAGCCGATGACGATGACATGAGCACCACATCCCTCGATAGCTTTCGTTTTGAAGAAAAGACTGAACAGGCTTGCCAGGACATCAAGGCTGTAGCTGTCAAGCCATTTTTGGACGTAGTATCGCCTGAAGAAGTGGTCATTCCCCACATTCTCCCAGAGTCCAGACCATCAACGCCCAAGCCCAAGTGCTACGTTTCAACTCCAAAGATTTACTCCAAACAAGATTCTTTCTCCTACAGGGAATCTTATCCAAGCAGGGACTACTATTCTAGCAGTCTCATCAAGGCGCAATCCACTTCCATGCGATCCTTGGATCTCTCCTCCAGCAGTCTTCCTTTGGTTGAGGCAACACCTGTGGCTGAAGAGGTCACCGAATGTGAGCCTGCTTATGATTTCAAGGATGAAATCATCGAGAAACAAGCTAAGGAGATTGATGAGCTCAAGGCCATGGTCACTCAAATGGTGTCCCTTCTGAATGACACTCTCCAGCAACAGGAAGAGGCAAAGTCTGTGGCTGTGGCTCCACCACCTGCTGTTGTTGAGGTACCTACCGTGGTTGACCCTGCTCCAGAGGTGGCGGCAACGAGTGTGACCAAGTCTTCAGCTCTTCAACTAGCCTGTCAACGCAGGTCCGCCAAGGGATCATCCAGCAAGTCTTCTAAGGTACGACATGTGCCTGTGACAATAGGTGGTCAATCGGGATTCTATAGTGGGCCCTCGCTGGAAAGTGCTGGTCCTTGGAAGGGATGTGTTGTCAGGTTTGACAACGGGGATTTGTATTTGGGGGAAATGGGATGCTTCAATCAGCAATACGCGTTTCATGGTTGGGGAACTTTGACCAAGAAGGACGGAAAGGTGAGCAGGGGGCGCTTTTCCCAGCATCAATTGATTTAGATGATACACGCACCGGTCGCTATGCATATCTTAGACATTAACTGTATAACGTTTATACTTTTGTCCACACTTTCAATCTCCCCATCTCCTTTTACTACCGGCATCGTAGCAGCACCTTACTCATGTTGGATACCAACGGCGTGCTGCCTTGATGCAGCATCAATCGGTGTATGACGTTGTGGTACTCGTATCTGGCCGTCGTAAGGTCCAAATGTTTATTATGCTTCAAGCTTGTGAGCTCCAGCATCGGCAAATCCTCCTCCGGGAGATAACTGGCATTCCTTTCTCGTGTCCCAAGTTCAGGAGCAGACAGAAGAGGTAGACTTGGAAAACATGCCGCCTATTAGGTCCTCTTTGGAAAAGGACGAGCTATGGTACAGTAGGTTTGTGTCCAAGAGATTGACTTTAGCTGCTGACAGCCAAAGGTGTTGGTTTTTGCTTGGTTGCCAATTGTTGCACAGTGTGCAACTGTCCAAACAGTGTGTCTGCCGATACCAACCTATGGGAAATCTGCCGCTGTTTGTTGTTGGCGGCATGGTATATCAAGTGCTTGGAGAAGTGTTCGGGGTCCAAGCTGACGATTCGTTGCATGTTGCATCCTCCTTTGACCCCCGTGAAGATCTGATAACTTCCTGACCAGAATTCTACATTTGCAGAATGTTGCCCATCACCACTAAACGTAGGTTTGTCAAACGGGGGCAGCATGTGATCAAGGCAGACACCATTATGCATACGGAAGAGCTGACTTCGTGTCAGCATCCATCCTCCTTGTTGAGCCAAGAGATCAGGAACTCCACCAGAAGGTCTATCCTCGTCGCCAAACGCTCCCTGACGACCACTCCAAAATCCACCCACTTTATTTTCAGGAGCCAAACGTTTTCCTGGTCCCATCATGAGAACGGCCCAATCTAACAACTGCTGGTCAGCTGTTTCCTTGTCCCCCTTTTGAAGTTTGGGCATTTGGCGAAGCGAAAAAGCCTTGACATTTGTTTCCCAGATGACGAGTCGATCCGAATCAGGTGTAGCAGAAACAGGCTCCGAGTCTTCGCCATCCCCGCCCGTATTCCTAGCCACATGACAACAATAACGCGGGTCGACGTGGTACTCCTTCTCAAGACCATCCGTGTTTTGCCAATGAAATTCGGCTGGTAAAGCAGGAACAACATCCTCTGTGGGTGGTAATTTGTCCGATGGCAAGACTTCGACACGGACAAATCCCGGAATGATACGCTCCAATTGTCCCGCAGTCATAGCTCCATGGTACTTGGTCATGGCATAGTTGTCCAAATCTTCTGGTACATCTGGATGAGTTGCAGGAGCTTGTGCCCGCAACTGATCCAACTCTTGGGACAATGCCATGTAATGTTGTACATGGTGTCCCGTAATGCGCATATCGTCTTCAAACGCCAGAAAGCAATCATAGTACGGGAATTTGTCCTTGATAACATATCGGTGTTGACGAGCCAAGGCTCTAGTATTATCAATGACTCGATCAGGAGAATGTTTTAACTCGTAACCGAGAGGAGCTGCTTGATCCCAGAGTTGAAACCCAACCCCATCGGGCAATGCCTGCCTAATTTGTTGCTCCCGAGCCGGAGACATGTCGTAAGCTGCAATCAAATAGAAATCGACTTGAAAGTTCAGGGGGTCGGAAATCATGGATTGTATATTGTCAATAATAACAGGAAGAACAACTTCACCAAGACGATCTTGGCCAGCAATCGTATTTCGCTTTCCTGTATTGAATTCAGCCAAGGTGGTGACCACGTACAAGAGTCGGAGCGGTTGCTGTTGTTGAGATGTAGATGATACTCCAGTGAGAGGAAGGGAGGACGTTATCGAGTATGTAGGAATGGAAGGTGTGGTGGAAGATGTCCACAAAAGGACCAACATGACAATGGCTAGCACCACTTTCCACCCCACCCAAACGGCCAGAAGAATCCATCGATAGCGAGGAGGTATTCTCTGCAGGAGTGTTTGCAACTTTCTTAGAATTGGAAAGCGCTGTGACGAAGCCTTGTCTTTGAATTCAGAAGCAGTGTGCATGCTGTTGTTTGTGTGACTACGAGTACAACTACCGGTACAGTAATAGTACTTGTTGATTGGAAAGACGGCAACAGCAGCAACGACTGATATTAGTGTGGCGAAAGAGTTGTGTTTGTTGGTGGTGGTGGTCGTTGTTGTAGACCTTCTTGCTATTATTGATTGGCATTGTGACTACGTGGTACTACAATACGGTATTACTGTACCCCCTTGCACAAAATGGGTTATAACAGTACGTACTAACGGTACGTTGCCCCAAATTGCGTGGTTGACCACGTCAAGAAGCACCTGGATGGCCCAGGAAGTGTCCGGAATTGTAGAGTTTGACGACACACTAGGTAGTGTGTGTACATAAGAAAGATGAGGAACCAATAAATGCAGACTGCTTTGATAGACACCCAGTACGATTTATTTAGGGGCCGATGAGTCCGGGAGTTCGGTCACGATCGGCCGCAGTCTTTTTGAGAGGAGCGCGAGATCCAAACATCGATTGGTGGCACTCGTAGCACAAACCCGAGATTTGCATTGTTGGGAAAGGAGGAGATATTAACCTATTCGATTGTCTTGTTGATTCCGTTGTCTTCGAGTCATTGTCATTGTTACCATGACAGAAGTCAAGATTCAAGAGGATGGTCTTGTAGATCCCAGTTGGAAGCTGCCTCACGCTTTCCACAACAACCTTCCTGCTCACCACCGGGACAGTGACGGGGTTCCACTCGTTACCAAGTATGCTTACAAGAAGTCTAGATATATACTGCGCCTCGTTGAGTCCATGCGTATCACAGAGGACATGTTGCTGTCGCAGGCTGCTGCTTCTGACAGTGACGACAACGATGGTGGCGATTTGGAAGCCATGGATTTGGAAGATGAGGATGGGTCTACTCACCTCGAAGATCAGCCACCGGCTCCTGACACGCTCGTGGGTCTCATGCGATCTTGTTCCAGACTTTCATCTCAGTTTTCAGCTCTTGAAAACCTCAAGCACAGTGGCTTCTCGCAGCTAGAGTTGGCCAAGATGCTCTTGCACATCCTTCGTCTAGTCTCCACCACCTATACGCTCAAGGACAACCAGGTCACACTATACCAGGAGAATATGGGATACATACATTACTCTCACGCCGCTGATGTCGATGCCAATTCGAATGGTGGTGACACCCAAGATTCATCCAATCAATTCCAAAAAGAGCCTGACCTACAGACCTTGGAGCAAGATCTACAGGATAAACGCTTTGCCTTGCCTACGCCAGCTCGGGAAGTACTCCTGTCCTTGTTGGTCAGTATACTTTCCAATAAGGGTCCCTTGCGTTCTGTCTCCAATGCAGCTGTCTTCACACCTCAGACTGCCTCAGACTCGACCTTTATGCTGATCCTCCACTGGCAGGCATTCTTGCGCATGCTCCTTAGAGTGGCCCCCTATTTGGATGAGCACAAGGTGGGACTTCCTCCCAAAGAGTCCAATTCGAGACAAAGTACTATCCTCAAAAGGACGGTCCAGCTCATTCGAGATGCCAGACATTTCTTTGATCAAGGTATCCGTCCAAACCGATCTGATCTTCTTGATGATAGAACGGCCATCACCATTTGGGAAATGGTCAAGACTGACGTTCAATTTCACTCCCATACGCACGCCTGCTACCGATCCTTGATTATTCTGTATCTATTCCAGCCTTCCCGCTGTTCATCACAATATTACGCACAGAGAATGCCTGTGTGGTTCAATACCTGGTCCAACATTGATCGATGCCCCGAAATGGACTTTTTGTGGCTTGCCCTCTTCTGTCGTGCCCGCAAACACCTCCCTAGCGACTATGATTGGGGTCCTATCCGTCGCAAACTACTCACACATGCCCAGTATTGGCTGCAGCTCCCTATTGGAGGGACTTCTCTTGACAAGACGTTCCCAAACGCCTCTAATCCACGCTCTCGATCCTGTCCCTCCCGCCTCAAAGTGTTTGTTGGCTCAAGTTCAGGTTATGAGGAAGGCATCGACTTTGTTGCCAAGGTTGCCAAACTATTGGTGATTGGCTTGGGTACTGGAAAGGTGCATGACAATGATGGTATGACGGAAGGTACCCGTGACGTGCTACGTTTCCTCAATTTCTGCACGCCGTACTTCAACCCCAGTAACTTGGGTGCTTGGACATTTACTTTGGGTGCCTTTCTTCATTACTTTTCCTACGAGTTGTGTTGCGCGACTGGTGTGGCAGCCAGCATGAAGTCTATGAAATCAACCCAGCCGGACTTGTTCGAAGCATTGTGCGGTGTCGAGCCCAGGTTGCGAAATGCAGCTCTCCCAGCTCATGAAGTTGTTGCCTTGATGAATGCCCTTCTTCCTCTGTGCCAACAAGCACTCTACAGTAAAAATGGACATGTGGGTCGAGCTGGAGAGGCCGCTTTGTTGTACCTTTCTCAAATGGATCCTATTCGTGTTACTCCTTCGTTCATCGACTTTGCCATGAGAGCTCTCGACATTTCTGCTGTCAACTTGGCCCATCAAGCCCCTGCCGCTTTGAGCGCCTTGACCCGACTCTTTCAACCTGCGTTGAGAAGTTCCCCCAACATTCTGTTGGTCCGTCTCCCTGATATCTTACGGTTGACCTTGGCCGGAATTGACAGCAACGACCAAAACAAGACGATTCGAACACTGATTTTGTATAGAAGTTTGATTTCGTGGTTGCCCATTGGTGGCAATGCTGACACTTGGAAGGTTCAACCGGCGTTGGATGGACGAGATTTGAATGATACGTCAGATGGTACAATGCAAATGGGTCATGGCCTTTTGGCGCAATTGTATGAACCAACAAAGTCCGACGAGTACGTTGAGGCATTGAGCAAGCTTCCGGAAAAAACTCTGTTGAAACAAGACCTTGATGATCTTGATTTTGATTTGATGCTTACCGATGCTGTGAATGCGTTGAGTGACTGGGTTTTAGAGTTCCTGGAGCGGATATATGCTCTGCTACGAGCGGCTGGTGAGCGAGAGAAAACTGGCAAGACGTCTTCTGGTGTGGCCACTCGCCATTCATCCGCTGATGTCCAACAAGCCAGAAATTTTTCTCGTGTTCTGAAGGAATGCTTGCTACAAACTTTTGCCTCCATGGATGATGATGTCCACAAAACTGCCATACAGTCAGTTGTCCGATTCATGCTTGAAGAAACGCTTCCACCTGCTGCAAAAGATGCGTCGTTGTTGTGCCAGGCTGCATGTGCTGCCCGAATTGACAGAAACGGCAACGTCACCAGTCCAGGTTTGAAAGCTTTGGTCCCCGTGTTGTTGGATGACCTTGAGCACCACTCCAATCAGACGCTCACATATCGGTTGCGCTGTATGGCGGGGGCTGTTCGATCTTGCGGTGCTGCCATCAAACAACACAAAGCTGACATAATGCGAGCTGTGAGTTTCGCCCTCGCTAGCAAAGACAAACATGTCTTCAAAACAGGTTGCAAGCTTATGCGGCACACTCTGGCAACATGCTGTGAATCATACGCATATGCCTGTGACACGGCACCTCGCCTTGTCCATGAGCAAGGGGAAACTGTGTTGGGACGATCGGCCCAACTCCATGATGATCCCATTAAGTGGCATGTCCCAGATGTTGACACCATTGAAATGGCTTGGGTTTTGTTGGATAAGGAAGTGTTAAGCAAGCTCAAGCAAGTGTTGCTTGATGCACGCCCGGATGGAGACAATGGTCTCACAATCGATCACCAAGAGATGCGAAGATGCCTTCGAGCTGTGCGGTATGCTCTCCGGGGAGGTGCTGGAATCATCCTCGATAGTGATGGATTGGATGGGTCCATTGATAATGGAGATAAAACGATGGAGGGTGGCATTCCAGTGCCCGATGAAATGGTTGACATTTCACTTATTCCATATGAGCAAGCAATGTCCAGCCTCGTTGGAAAGTGTGATCAGAACACTCGAGAAGCCATTTTGACATCGCGAGGGACGTTGTGTTCGTTCGTCATTCACATGGCTTCCCTAATTGCTTCGGAAACATTCAAGAGCAATTCTACTGCCGACGAGGTAATGGCAAGTGAGGGTGAAGCTCCAACAACAGATCGCGTGTACCGAGGGATCGGCACAGACCCCAAAATATGCAAAGAAATTTGTGATATTGGTCTACTGCTCATGACCCGACGAGGTGCCGCCTTCCGGTCTCAAGAGGGCAAGACCATTTGGAAGGCCCAGAAGCAGCTAGCAACAGATTTTGCTCTTCTTGCAGAGGCTGACCATATGACCGAATCAAGGCAACGTGCGGGAGTATATGGTCCTTGCACAAATGTGCGTTTCAAAGATGGCGAAGATGCCGGAAAGACCTTGTCCCGCCGACTGCTGGTTGCTCGTGTACAACTATTTCATGACTCTTTACAGCGTACTGCGAGTTTTGACGTTCCGCGTCGATTGAGAAAGCTGACAAGAGTCAGGAAAGATTCAAATCAAATATTGTTTTCCACCCAAACCACTGTTGTTGATGTCACGAAGGCTCTCAGTGATCTTTCAATCACTCGCTCGTCAACTGCTATGTCGTTCTATGAAGGAATCATGGATGGACTTTTCTCGTTGTGCTGTCATTCCAACACGCAAGTTCGAGCATCTGCTATTGGTGTGGTGGATTACGCCGTCACACGTTTTGGATGGATTCTGGCACGTCGCATTCCTAGGTTGCTTTCTGCAGTCAACCTTATGGATGACCAAATGCATGCAAAGTATGGAGTCCCTTCTTGCGCCAACCTCAAAGCTGTTGTGGATGGACAAGGCAAAAGAAAGCGGTTGGCAGAAGTCATGAAGGGGGTATGTGGAATCCTATCCATTCCAAGAGCTGGGAAACTCCTGCTAGGAAACGAAGACACAAGGTTGAAATTTTTGACCACGATCTGTGGAACAGAGTCCTTGGTATCTCTAATGCCAGCCGAAGAAATGCAGAAAATGGTCCACTACTTGCATGGTCTTTTCAGTCCGTTCCGCCTAAAGTTTTACAGCCTTCATCGTGCCACACAGCACGATCGATCAGCGCATCAGAAGTCGTTAGATTTCTTGATCGACTCCTTGACAACGAAGAAACAAGATGAGGGCGATGAGGCTGTTGTGGCAAAAGCTGCTCACTGGAGAAAGCAAATGCACGCATGTTGGTTTCTAACAGTTCAAGTGGACGAGGCAGATTTGCGTGTTGATGACAGGGCGAACCAATTGAAACTCTGGAAACTGTGTATCCAAATCATTGAGAATGAATACGGTCAACCGCTCCAGCGCGTTGCTCTCGGATTGTTTGGACGTTTAGTTATGATGACAGATGACCATACCGAAAAGCAACTTCTCCGAGACCAATTTCAATCTGAACAATTCTGCCGATTCTTCGGCAATGCCCTGGTGTATGATCACAGAGAAGACTCAAGTGTTGGTGGAGGGCATGACGCCCAGTGGGCTCCTGGGATTGCCGACATGATTCGGGATTCGTCACGAAACGTGGCTCCACGATCACTATTCCCGTTTCAGCGCACAAACCAAAGCTCGGGGACGTTCAAGGTTTCCCATGCCCAACTAGTGGAGTCCATTTTTGTTGCAATGACTACAGAAGAGGCCACCGTCTCTGCGAAGTATATGATAGCCTTCGCGAAGGAAATGGCGTCTTCGCCTCCAAGTGAAGACCAAAGGAATCAACAATGTACCTCAGCCGAGATTTTCGCTGGTATTTGTCGGGCGTTTTTGAAGGTGAGGGGAGGAGAATGGCTGGAGAATATGTGGGTTAATGAACTTCTTCCGTATCTGGATGAGGTAATCCCAAAGATTCCAATTTCATTGTCAGGTGCATACTTTGATTGCATCCGCTATTCGATCCAGTTTTCTCCACCCAGCAAATATCTTGCTCTAACAAGATGGATACTGGGAAAGATTGAGTCTTCGTTGTGGGATCGCTCGAGGGTAAAGAACATGTCAACTGACTCCTCAAGGGACGACGATATTGAACAGACAAAGAATGGGTCTGATGGATTTACAATACAGTCCAAGTGGTTGTACCTTTGTTCTGCCATCCTTGTGGAGCTGGACGAAGCCGAAGTTGATTCTACAATGACAAGAACCCCGTGGTACTGTGAAAATCTAGCCAACAACGCATCGTTGCTTGACAGCACATCCTACACAACTGTACAGGAGACATGGGAACTCATCAACGGGACCTTGTTGCCGCGATTGATGGAGGCGCTCGGCCATCCTTACGAGAGTTGTCGTGACCACATTGCAGGTAGTTTGTTCCGTATCTGCTATTGTCACAGGAAGATGAAGAATAGGACTGCATCACGAAGCCCAAGTAGAACGAGCAGTATGGACTCGACAGAGCCCAAGGAACAGAATGTGTCAGACCCAGGGGCCTTCATTGTGCAAAAGCTCTTGGAATTGCAAAGTTCTACCGAAGAGTCTTACAGGATAAGATGCAATGCGCTTATTACGGCGAGACGTTTCTTCTCGTATTGCATCCATTTCGGAGAGGCGAAGTTTGAGTTCGCAGATTATCTAATTCCTCTTCTCCCTCTAGCTTTCGAGGCGTTGAATTCGGCAGTCGAGGAAAATGGCGACGAGGCGGAACCAGCCAATGTCGCCAAACGCGCCCTTGAGGCAGAAGTGGTGAAGGGGTACCGCTTCACCATTGCCGAAGTGAGCGTCGCGTCAGTGCTGTCATATGGAGGTGATCAAGATATTCTAAGAGTATTGGCTGTCGCGGAAAGTGCTTCAAAACACGGAAAATGGCAGGTTCGTCATGCATGCGCAAACTTCTTGCGTTGTTTTCAAGGAAGTCATAAATTCCTCTTCAATGGGGAGCACGCAAAGAAAATCATCACAATTGCTACAAGTTTCTTGTCAGATGAAAGGCGAGAAGTCTCATCTGCTGGTATGGCGGCCGTGACTGGGATCATAGCTGCGCTACCTTCCGAGGTGGTGGCAGAGTTGGTAAGGAAGTATGCTGTCCTTGCAGGCAAATCTACGACGCGTCGAAAGAAGAGAAGTGGCAGCGATGGAAGGATGTCGTCAGACACTGACGATGAAGACGAAGAGAAGCAAAGGAGAGAACAACGCCGGGCGAGGACTCAGCAGTCATCCGTATTCTTTCTATGTGCAACTGTCATGTCGCATCCTTACGACACGCCACCTTATGTCCCCAAAGCCCTTGCTGCGATATCGAAACATTCCTTTGAACGAAATGCCCCCCTGGGTGTACGTGACATTGTGAAGAAATGTTGCGCGGAGTACAAGCGGACTCACATGTCGGATAATTGGGATATTCATCGAAAGATGTTCACACAAGAAGAGATTGAGGCTTTGGAGGATGTCGTGAGCTCACCCCACTACTATGCATAGTTCTGATGATAACTTTAGAGATCAACATAGACGTCCCCATATATTGAGACTCATTGATCCATTCATAAGTATTCAAATGAAGGTGCAAGATAAACAAAACAGATCATGTGCGGAACCTATACCAACCGGACAGCACCAACTCAACAACACAACATGAGTAATTCACTCTTCGCAGTACCAGGTACTCGAACGAGGCCTCGGTCAACGATCTACAGTCACACAAAATCTCCATACTGCAAACGGAACTTGGCATTGAATGTAGTAAGCGTCTAACAATTCATGTAGTCTATCGAGAAGCAAGCCCGCCCACAACAGCAACGTATCCTCTTCCGTCATTGAGTCGGAATCATAGCAAAGAATCGGTTGGCAATCTGAGTCAGGGGCTGCCTTGACATCCAACCTATTGGTTCAGCTCCTTGTTCTGCGAGCAATTCCTTAAGCTTGTTGGCAGCCTGCTGGTGACACAGCCGCAAAGCCCATTGTAGTGGAGTATATCCATTGCTCGCTTGAACCGTCAAGTCGGCACCTTTAGAACCTAGAATCTGCAGGGCTTGCACAGCATTTGAACCTGCCGCGAAATGGATGGCCGTCCATCCATTGCCATCACAGAGGTTAATGTTACAACATCCGCCATCTTCGAGCGTCTCCTTCTTTGTGTCTTCACCAAAATCAGCACCTTGACAAAGGAACGAAAGAACTTGAGCAGCATCGTGTGCTGCAGCGGTGTGAAGAGCGCAAGTCTCAATCCCGTCCGTCCCAACGTAAAAGCCATCCACATCGATAGTTTGCACCATTTGTTTGACCAACCACAATGTGTTATCCGAGGAACATGCATCCAGAAACGCCAAAGAAAGCTGCCGTTGGTTCTCTTCGGGCAAGGCCAAGAAACGTTCCTTGCGGGTTTGTTTGATGGACTCTGTCACAATGTTGGTAGCCTTGGTAATGACTCTTGTGTAAGCACCCACCGATCCGCTCGGAACCTTACTGTCAGGTACTGCTTGGCTGGAATCGTCCACCAGTGATCGTTCTTGGTCCCCTTCGGAATCACCCCCTTCATGATGTTCATTCCCTGCTAACGATTCGAGCAACATGGTTCTCATTTCCATCATGGAAGGAAATCGCAAATGATCTGGGACTTCTCCTCGCATCATGGCTGAGGGGATATCATGCAAGGCCTTGGCAATGTGTTCTGCCGCCTCTCGCATTTGATTTCGATGCGTAGTGTTTTGATTGGAGGGTGCAGTTGTTGCTGATGTCGTCGTCGATGACGTTGCTGTTGCTCCAGTTTCCTTTTTTGACATGTTTCGAGTAGCCATGAGGGCACTCCCGACAAACCCTACCCGAAAGAGCATGTTGGGCAATTCTGTTCCAAAGGAATCTGCAACAGCAGCCATGTCGGATGCAGAGCCTGACATGACTGCAGCCCCAACCACCGTAAACAAGAGAGCTGCACTAGCCAGTGTCTGATTGCTGGGAGGCCCTTCCGTCCGAACCATTCCGCTGCGTTGGAGCACGCGACGGAAATATTCTAGACTGTGTGAGAGGGGAAGGGTCCGTAACGTAGAATTGGACTGCAGGTATTCATCAACCAATGCTCGTGCTCGAACAGGATCCATGTGCGCCAAACGCGAAAGACGTGAGGACCCTGCCAAGACAGCCAAATAGTTGGCGGTATCAGAGGGCGGGGTATCTCCCAGCAAGAGAGCCGCCTGTAACTGGAGCTGCAAGAAATAGAAAACTTCGAAATTAGGTCTCTTGGCGGTTTCCGAAAAGGCTGCAAGGGATGGTGCATCCAGGTAGCTTAAAACATGCATGAGAATATCTTGGTATAGAATTCCAGCCCCTTGTGCAGAGGCATCATCGGTAAAGGAAGCTTCTTCCAAATGCGACAGAATCTCGGCCACACTGCCACCACCTCCTGCAGTACTATTGGAGGGGTCGTTGTTCTCTGAATCCAAGGAAAAATAGCAAGAAGAAACACGACCTCCTACCGTGACGGCAGGGTGCAAATTGGGGGGCAACTCAAAGAGCAAAGGCGTGGTTCGGCGGTGAGGAAAACTCTCTCCAATTCCAATTTCATCCACATCTTCATACTGAGTCCATTCGTCTTCCAAAGGCTCCTGTGACAACGTGCGGGTCCGACTCTCCATGCTGTTCATTCTCTCTACAGTACGAGTAGTTTCTACCCTGTCTATTCTAACCTCGAACAACGTTGTCAATATGAATAGAAGTCCAGGCAGGTACGAGTACCAAGCGAACACGCGGTGATGCCTGGGACGAAACTCACTTGTGTCGACGAATAATATCGACTATCCAAATTTCGACACATCGTGAGACTCATCCGAATGGAGCATCCATCGACTCCATTGACTACGGTACCGACCGACGGCAGTAGATTTACTATTTCATATTTTTATCTCTCACTCCTTGTACTTGTACTGTACCCAGCAGTAGAAGTTCCGATGACGAGTGACGAGTGACGACCCACTAGGTAGCTTTCTTTTGAACAAGAATGAGTACTAGTGCCACATTGGTACAGTGTACACGGAAAGAAGCATCCAATATTGAACGTTGCTCTAGTATCTTTCCCCCACTTCTTCTTGCTGGTCTTGATGAACTTCTCGGATAACTGTGTTGCCCTCAATACCTAGAAAGGGAAAGCTACACTTTTTATTGGAACCTCTGCCAGCGATACTTTGCCGTTCCTACCTCTAGCTGGAGTAGAGATGTGTTGAGATTGATGATGGAATTGAGTTTTTTGGAAGATTCTTCCACCAGCTTATATAAAACATACAGGTATGTAGTTAATGGGATTAGCAGGCTCATCCCGGAAAGTTACTTAGCCTCTGGGGACGCACAACGTGTCTTCGACCGTTGAATACATGTGTCCAAAATATGCATTTCTAGAGCCTCCTCACAGATCGCTTTGATGGAGATCTACTGCGAGGCCTATCTGATACTACTGGGCCATCAAAACCGATCTCTGAAGAGCAGGCGCATACGTTGAATGGCAGGGTCGTTCCACTCCCTCCCTCCATGGCTGCTAGAACAACAACACATGCTTGTTGGGACGGTGCTGCGCCAAGCGTCAACCTACGATAACAACAGCAATCACAAGTCACAAGTGGTAGAAGAAGAACAAGAACAACACAGTAGCCAGAACGGGAAATTCTGAATCAGTAGAATCATGACACCTTCAGAGCCCGTCGGCAATGGCAAGGACGTTCCAGCCGTGGACAAAGATTACGAGTATTACATTGCCAAGTACACTTCACAGCCGCCGCCTCCTCCGCCTCCCAGGAAAAAGTATGGCAGCAATCTAGGCGTTGTTCCCATGGAACCTGTCATGGAGCAAGTTCCCCGGGAGGCTAGAAGCGATCCTGAAGGAGTTGCCCCTGAAGACGTCGATGGAGATGAAGCTCTTTTAGATCTAGCGCAACTAGAAGAGTTGCACCATGAAGCCGAGCGAATGAAGGCTTTGGGAAACAAGCACATGGCTGCTCAGGTATGTCCTTGATTTTGTCCTTGCCATTCGATTGCCTGCAGTATGTCATGCTGATGCCAATGTCGGGGTCTAACAACCGCTATTCGATTGCTTTCTTCTATTCACGTTTAGGAATATACGCGAGCCTACAATGCCTATTCGGCAGCCCTGCAACTTTCCCCTGTGGGGCCTTCTTCCCATGTGTTTCTTTCCAATCGTTCCGCGGCCTTGCTTTCGCTCAAGCGTTACACCGCTGCGGCTACGGACGCCAGGAGAGCCATTGCTCTCGCACCTACCTTTGGCAAGGCCCACGCTCGGTTAGGTCAGGCCATGTACTTCCTCAAAGACTATGAAGGGGCTGTTGCGGCATACGAAGATGCCATTCAATATGAACCTGACAATCCAATCACCAAGACGTATCTAGAAAAGGCAAAGGCAAAATGGGACCGACAAAGAGAAAAACATGCCAGGTCTACCAAGGGAGAGGAAATCTCGGTTCTCACGGAGAATTCTAGTGTACAAGCAACCGTCATCAATAGTGTGGCTACTGATCCAAACGCGCAAGCGGCGGTTGTGCAAACCATGGGCTTCCGCGGCCAATCCAACGCCATGTCCAACGCTGTGGTCGCCGATGAATTGCATGTCAATGATAGTGATCCCGATTTCGATGAGGCCCTCCGGATCCAAGAGCGGGCCAACCGATACCTCGCAAACAAAAACTACAAGTACGCCATCGAAGAGTATACCGCTGCGTTATTCTTGGTTCCCGATGACTACAATTTGTCCCCCGACTTGCATTTGGGTCGGGCGCACGCACTCAATGGCAGTCGTCGCCATGACAGTGCCAAGATTGATGCCGAACTGGCCATCAAAATCAAGCCTACTCCAGAGGCTTATTCCACGCTAGCCAAATCTCTGTTTTATATGAAGGATTACCAAGGCGCCATCGATGCCTTTGGTCAATGCAAAGCTATGCTGCCAGAGGGCGAGCCCTTGAGTATGTTTGATCGGGCCTATCTGCAAAAGTCCGAGGCGGCTCTACAGGATTCGATCCAATCTGAGCCTGATGTGTCCTCTCCAGCACGCTCCCATTCCAGTTCGTCCACGCCCATTCCCAAACTCAAGCCTCCGCGATTTGTTCCACGTGAAGAGGTATGTGCAACAGCGTTTTACGGTCAGGCTCTTTGGTTCTGTTCTAGTTCGTTTTCTCTCACCACAACTGTTTGGTTTTGTATTGTAGGCCCTGAGTCGTACCCCGACCATGCCATCCATGCCCAAGAGTTGGCCCCAACAAACTGCTCATGATAGTCAAGTATTGCTTTGTGGCCCTGAACGGGAAGTATTGTTTCTTTCTGAGGCGCTGGGTATCAAGCTAAATCGTGGACCCGATGGAGTTGTTCGTGTAATTGATGTTTCTCCCAATGTTCCTGGATCTCCCATTGCTCGACAAGGAACCATCATGGTCGGAGATGTCGTCCGTGAGGCGGCCGGTGTTGATTTGCGGCGACCCATCACCAACATCATGTGGGGAGATACAGTCGCGCTCATCAAAATGGCACCCCGACCAATTGCTCTCGTCGTAGCAGAAGAGTTGAATCGTCCCCGTTTTGTCATTGCAGATCAGCGCAAGGCAGCTGCGGCAAAGGCGCTGTCGCCAACTTCGGCGGCAGAATACTTTCCTTCCAACTCGAGTGGAGATGAATCTGTCAGGGACCTCGTAAGTAGACGTGATGTACAATATCAGTAGACATTTATTTTGGTTTCACGCTCTTATATTATGCTTCAGTCCAATGCACGAGTTGCACAGGAAGATGCTGCTACCGGCATTTCGATAGATGACGCGGAGCAACCAGGGAACGTGAATGACACCTTTGACGACATGGGAACCGAGGAGCCAGCCGAAGAACCCCCACAGGCATCTGATGAGACAGGAGCTGTAGTGGAGGAGACCAAGGAAACTTCTGAAGGCGAGCCATTGGAGGAACCAGCCTCTGAGCAAGTACATGCTGCCTCTGAAGTACCGCAAGTCACGCTACGCGACACCGAGGCAGAAATGCTAGGAGCAGAAATTTTCTTTCCCCGCACTGGGGCGCCGCAGCTCAATGGCTGGGACAACTTGCGATGGATGGCACACTCTGGTGCTCGGACACTTCGGTTTGTTGGAGATGTATACAAGTTCGTAGCTGGGCGTCGTGCCATGTTCTGGAATGGAGATCAATATCACGATTGTAAATTGGCAGTCTACGACGACCCCTGCGTATGGCTGCTTCTTCGATACCCCGAAAACGCTAACGAGCTGTATGAAATCATGGATCTACCTCCAGGTACCACAATCCAAGATGTTGACGAAGCTATGCGCTCATACTTAGTTGTTGAGGCAGCTATTGATCCAAAGATGTGCAAACTCAAGCTCTCGCCGTTGACAACCATTACATCCATACTACCAGACGTTTCAAAGGATGACCATCGCCGACGCTCATGCTTTGAATTGATCACACCTATGGCAAGCATCCCGCTCTCTGCTGTCCGTCTTCGGAAAGGTGCAGAACGAGCATTGACGTCGTTCACAGACTCCGGTGCCTTCTTGGAAACTTCTGCAGTTGAACACGCATTACAAAACTCCATGAACCACGCACACAATGCAATTTCATCGGTGGAAACGGCAGATATGTCTTGGACCCATCAAGTATTTCTTGGAACTCTTCATTCGTATATTTTTCTGGGAAATGTGTCGCAACTTGACAAAGCCATCGCCTGTGCCTACGAAGGAGCGAAAGATGAAACCAACCCAAGCTATTTGGACTCCCGAGTCATTGATTCTCTGGACGCCAGTGGGCGCACAGCTCTCCATTATGCTTGTATCAGTCGGTTCAGCGCCGCTGTTGTTTCTCTGCTGAAGGCTGGGGCAAGTCCCGATACACGTTGTGAGCCATTGAACAGGACTCCTTGTCATCTCAGTGCACTGCATCTTGATGCCAAGAGCCTTCGAGCCATTCTTTCGGTCAACCGTCGTCCCAACGTTGTTGATAGTGATGGCCGAACGCCTCTGCATTTGGCAATGATTGATGGCCGATCGGTTGGGGGCTCAGAAGACGCTCTGGCACTGAAGGAGTGCATCTCAGTTCTCACTGAATGTGGCGGTGACCTCGAAGCACCTTTGGGATATAGTCATCCTGTCTGTCAGCTTGCTACTGATTGGCGACACGAGGCCCTGGCCGTGGTATTGAAATTCTGCAAATACCGATATCCCATCCTTTCAAGCGACGCACAAGACAAAAAGAGTAGCGGTATTTCGGTTGATGCAGCGTTCCAATACCCCATTCACGCTTGTTTGATATCGCTCCGGAAGCTCATCATTACTATTGGCTCCGAGGCAAACGATTGGAATTTCACGGAAAAGAGCATTATTCAGTAAGTGAAGCTGATGCAGACGCAAATTCTCGAAAGACAATCCTCGGGAATTCTCTAACTTGTGTTTTGCAGGACACTAGCAGTGCTCTTTAGGTTTGGGTTTGAGCCGAATGAGCGTTTCGAAGGCTTGCTTTCTCCGTTCACTGGGTCCGACAACCTGGTGGCCTTTGTTGGGTTTGCTCCTATTCAAATCCTGGCTGCATCTGCTTTGGATGTATTTCGAGCCAAGGAAGAGCTAGGGGGTGCAAACTATCTCGCGCTTGCCAGCTTACTCTCCAAGGTTACTGGTTTCGTAATCATGCACGGGGGGAGGGTTACATTGGAGCCCCCACCAATTCAAAGATCGAAGGACCGATTATTTCATGAAAACACCGGGGCCTCAAATGATCCGGAAAACCTTGCCATCCAGAGGTCCGAATTGAAGGTATCAGAAAACCAGAAACTAGTCGAGTTGTTGGGCATCCGAAACCAAACACAGGCGGAAAAAGTATGGAACGAATTCTCAAGTGCAGAATCCTGTGGAACCTCGATATTTTATACCGATAAACTGGCAATTCCGGATTCGCTTGCTCCAGGTGGTAGTGATTCCAAGACTTGTGCAATTTGCTGGAAGCCATTCGGTACGCTCACAAACAGAAAGCACCGTTGTAGAATTTCTCGTCGTCATGTATGCGAAGAATGTTCGACAAAACGTGTGAAAGACAATGGCGAAGACCACCGCGTTAGTGATGGGCAATTCCTCTTGGCCAGGGCCGATGCCATGACGAAGGCAGCCCAAGAGCAACATAAGCAGAAGGATATGGTACAAAGAAAAGACTCTCAACGTCAAGTTCCTCGAAATGCAGTTGAAGCTCGGTTGGAACGCTTGGAAGCAGAGGAGGCTGCAAATCGCGACTCTCTTTTTGGCAATATAATGGGAAATGTCACCAAGGCTGTGTTTGGAGAAGATGACCAGGCGAACGAGTTGTCTCAGGCGGACTCTGTTCAAGGTCTGACCAATCAGCTTAATCAAACAAGGGATATGTTGGTTGAACGTGGTGACAAGCTGAACACTTTGGCGGAGAAGTCAGATAAATTGGTGAATGCCAGCAAGGATTTTGCGTCCATGGCAAAAGAGCTGAACAGACAAACACCGGGAGGATTCTTCTGGTAGTGCATAATAGACTAGGTTACATTCCTACTCATCCAATAAAGCAGGGATCCTATACAGCATCTTGCTCAACGAGTGCGTGATAATTGTCTGGATACTGTCTCGATTGGGTCAATGGGCTCGATTCCGAAGCATCCTCAAGACTCAGTTCTTTAGTATCATTCCCGACCAGTTCGTATACGAAAACACCGGAAACGACCAGTGCGAGAGACGCATAGAAGCTGACAGGCGGAGAATCTCGGAAAGCAACAATACTAAAACAGATCGCCCAGAGATTAGACGCCTGCAATGAGAGGTTCAATAGCGTAGCATCCGACGTGACAAGGAACATGGAGGCAGATATGTAGTACACCACCAAGGAAGGAACATATACCGCTATGACGCCTAGCGCAGGAAGAAAAGACGCCTTCTCCACGAACAGTTTCAATACCTCCTCCTGTTCGAGGAGTAGTACCAAAACTGTGCAAAAGAAGGCCCCAAACAACCCAAGCATACCCAGATATTCTCTGCGGTCCACATGCTTGCTCCAGAACTCACCCGCTGCATCACCTGCACCATACAGCGTAGCAGCCAGAACTGCCAACCCATCTCCTACATAGGAATGTTGACCTAACGAATTAGTAGACCCATCACTCCCAACATCAATCCAAATAGTCAAGGCCCCACCGATGAGACAAAAGATGACCCCAACAAAGTGGGCGGGACTGAACCTTCTTCCCAGCAGTATTCGGCAAAACAACATGCTCCATGGCACTGTTAGAGAGCCCAGAAGTGTCGCACTTGTGAATGATGTATGTTGGAGTGCAATAAGATTCACATAGTTTGGTCCGACATCCATGACAGAGAGACATAAGTAGTACCAACAAGGTGCTTGGAGTTGAATATTGGTGAAGGGAATTCGATGTGGTGACGCTGGGAGAGTAGGGTCCTTCGTCCAAAACCAGTAGAGAGACAGTATCACATACATGTGCAGCATCAGAAAGAATGGAAACGACTTGCCCATACTGTGCTCAAGGGTAAACGAAGCAGCATTTTGTGTGGTAGCAGCAAGTGCGATGAATTGGCCAAATAGTAGGACAGCCCATTTGTTTCTTGAGCCGGAATTGCTTTTCGAATGTTCACGGCGACGCATCAAGTCACCCCAAACAGAATCACCCTCCATTACTCCCAGCTGCTGTTGAAGAGAAGTATGTTGGCCTTGTTGGCCACTGACTGCATCATGTTGATCCATTTTGTTTCGATAAATAATGGTTGTCAATGTCGAAATTCCTGGGTCCTGCAACTCGGTGGTACGGACAGACGTTGCAATGCACGTTTCAACATTTTGTGTGAAATCAGCACACTACCGTAGCAAGGAAAGAGGATGATGGCAGTGGGTGTGTAGTTGTATCTATAATTTATAAATGGTATGTACCCAGTATAACATAACACTCCCCGGATGGATTGGATGGATGGAGTTGGTAGTTGACAGCACCTCAAAATAGCTACCGGTGGCTCCTTTTAATAGAATGGAGTTTGGGTGGGTGTCACTCGGGCAACCTTCGCAGCGTAAGGAGCAAAATATGGGCCTTCCTCACGGTGACGCTTCCGGTTTCCAGAACAACTCATAGCAGTTGGTGGTGGCACCGCGTTGGAGCGACATAGATGTCGCAAGTGAGAAGCGACGGCAAACACTCTTCGAACCTCTGCAGCCTGTACGTGAGCAGACCCACTGTGTCTTTGTGGCACAGGAGAGGAGAACTTCCTCAAATCAATCTCTGGACAACACTCAAGCTCATACACAATATCCAATACATCCTGCTCGAAAGCAAGCAATTCTTCTTCAGCTTTCTGAGGAAAGCGTGCGCGAAGGTATCGGCGCATCATAGTTCCCAATTGTTTTCCCCAAACCCGACCCTCGAGGGCGATAGCAACCGAGGCAAAGGCGATCTTTCCAGGTGGAAACAGAAAGTTGACATCCGAGTAGACAAGCGCAGACTGAGCAACTGCCAGGGCCCGCTCGCACAAACTGGCTAGAGACTGCCGAGAGTAATTCTGATCATGAAACTCCTGCAAAGTGTGGAAACCCCCAGTTCCATAGGTTGCAAGATCTTCGATAGAGGCAATAATTTCGCCTGATAGCACCTGAATCGCACCATAAGGGTGATGACACCGAAGACGAAAGTCCAACCCTTCCAGTAGGTTTCTCTCGGCCTCTTCGATCTCCTCGATACTGACAGCTTTCAATTCATCGCGGCAGAGCGCTGCCTTTTTTGCTTTCATGTTGACAATATTTGTTGCATGGGAAAGGATTCCGATCTGTCATGGGAGGCAAGTGGTCGAACAGACAAGGAGTCGGTGAGACATTGGATGAAACCCGAATGAACGATTCAACGCGACTCCAAAAATTGTTGGAGGGAGCTCGGTCGAGGGAGGTCTGCCGACGTTCGGCATGTTTTCGTGTGCCTAACCCTCTGCAATTAAGCCGACTCCCGGAAAAATCTTTATTCAAAATCCATACCCGAATAATATATAACATATGCCCACAATTTTGCACTCACCTCGAGTCTCCTCTCGCAATCAACTTTGACGGCAAGTAGTGCACTGGCTGCAGCGATGTTCCTTGGATGAAAGTCAACAACTGAGTTGGACAAGTAGAAACGACGGAATAGCATAATAGCCGTAGATAGAACAGCAGAGCTTCGTCGCAACTCTGGAAAAATTGCGTTGGGTCCAACCAGGCGCTGGATCTGATGAGAGTGGAAGTGCACAAGGATATCTTGATCGCTTGTTGTCATCTTGATGCTTCCGTGCGAGGATCTGAAGCTTTCGTTGGATCTTGAAGATCCCCCCTCATGTTGTTGTCGGCTTCTTCGTTGCTGGAAACCACATGCGAACTTTCGAACTTTAGGCTTCATTGCAGTTGTGGAAGTAGGATTTGCGATAGACAAAACAGACGAACTCTTCTCCTTGCACTGTTGCAGAGACTCTGCACTGAACATCCAGCTCTGAGCCTGTGTAGATCGTTCGAACTCCATTCTGTTGTTGTCAAAAAGGTCCAGCCCTGGCCTTCGTGAAAGAAATGAGAGTATCTTCTTTGGCGGTGACTTTCTCGAGATCTTTTGTGCTCTAAGTGCGTGCTAGAGTTCGTCGTCGTGGACATGTGATGTCCTTTCGATTCCCGGTACCACTGAAATTGTCAATGATTTGACCCAAGAAATTTGTTGGTGTTTAGGGCGGGAGCCGATGCCTCGGCATAGGAGGGTATTCGTTTTGCCTAATCAAAGCTTGTTTGTAATTTTCCGTTCCGACGATGACTGAGCCGATTGGATATTTGGGCACAGGTAGGATTCGTTTTAGGCCTCCTTGACCGAGTGCGCGTCCGTTCAGTCTCACTCGTGAGTCTCCACTCGTTTTACACGAGTTCAAACAGTTGGTTCAAAGGCGTTCAGACTTGTCACGGTCGTTGCGCGACCCAAAAATGGTCGTGGGTGGTTCCAATCGCAAAAATGGCGAACGCGATTGCACTACGAATGATGAACTAGGTAGTACTAACTACGGTACAATCCACATGGAGCAATAGTACGGGAGTCATAGTCGTTGGTCGGTAGCCCAATGCAGGCCATACCCAACTGCTGTTTTCCAACGAGATGGGGGACATGGACCAGCAAGCTAGGTATATAGTATTAAGCAGTATCATAGTCCATTTGCCTGCTCACGAGCATGCAGTTTTTTTTCAATAAAATGGCTTGCTAGTAGCTTGGTAGCAAATGTTCATAGATATGCTCCGGCTGGTGAGTCACGAATCACGAATCACGAATCTTGAAATTGTGACCAACACCACCAACACAACTGCTACCTGTACTTTTTCGAGGGAATTCCTGCAACTCCACCATGCTTCCCTTTATGGAACCAATCCACGTTGTGGGCCGTGGACCTTTGAGTCTCTTCTGGGGTTCATTCATTCGTTCAGCCTTTCCTTCATACCCGTTGGCTGTTCTCTTTGCTCCGCATCACAAACCTACACCACGCGCAGACGAACTTCCTTTTCTGGATGACGAGGATGATAATATCATTACTGTTTGTTCCATGCTCCAAGGTCGACCTCGGATGTCCCGAGTGCCTTTCCAATTTATTGGTCAAGATTATCCCGCTCCAATCCGGAATTTGTTGCTCACGCATCCTTCTGCCGCCGAGGACATGGCACAACTTGTTCCCCGACTTGATCCGTCGCCCAACATTGTTATCCTGTCACCAGGTGCATTGGATATCCGAGACAAACTTTCCCATGAACTCCCTGGAGATCCAAAATATTTATTGTGCTCTACCACTCAAACAGCTGAAATAGAGGGCTCCTTAGCCGAGGATATGATATATTTGACACCGACCAATCGAGGAGAAACGTGGGTGGGTGGCATGCCTCCCATGGCGCAACTTTGGGACCAATCTGGATTGCCCACAGCATCGGTTGGCTCCAATGAGATGGAAGTGTACCTTTGGAAACAATTGGCTAGGAACTGTTTGGCATCCTTCAGGGGTGCCGAAAATCAAACGAACGCTTCGCTGTCGAATCAAGTGTTGGCAGAAATTGCCTTGGTGGCAAAGGGTGCAATACCAGATCCACAACAACAACAAGGAGAATTGTCGTTATCGTCTCTGGAGGCGTTTGTCCAGGGACTGGAAGAGACTGGCCCACAAGGGACACACTATGCTCTAGACGACGATGATGATGACTTGGAAGATCCCAGTGGTCTGACGCCTGTCGAGACGATCGATCTTTGGAATGGATATGTTGTCAGAAAGGGAGAGGAGTTGGGGATTGCTACACCTGCCAGCCAAGAATTGTATGAAAGGTTATTACAGGCAGTGCCTCCAAAGGAGAGTTCATCATGAGCTACCACTACTAACATAAATAGAAGTACGAGTACTGTACGAGTGAAGTACCATAATGATGTGAAAAAACGGAGTTAACAGTTTACTTCCAACAACAAAAACTACCCACAGTGACCGAAAAACAATAGAAAGAATAGATCCCAACCAACCCAGTTTGGTGAGAACAGACGGTGGCGGCGTTGTGCCCATGGCTTCCCTGCTTCGTCCTTTCGATCGCTTGCAAGGAGCAATGACGCGGTGAATCCAATGAACCCACGACGACCATTACCAGCGCATACGCAACCGACCATTAGACACGTCCAACGCTACTTAAAGAGACGCGACCGTGCTCTGCATCCTCCCTCGGAGAATCAAAATCCAATTCTTTCTTGTTGATTTCCCAATCTTCCATACCATAGTACTTGCTGTTGTGCTTGGAGGTTCACAATTTACCCCTTGATGCTGCACGCATTTCATTTTACATGGCAAAGGCTCCCATTCCTTCCCTTGTCTCCTTGACAAAAGCCTCATAGAATTGGTAGATGATGGTGACAGACAACAAAATACCAGTTCCAGTACCAATAGCTCCCATAAAGTCAGCAATGACAGACAAGGCTCCAATGCACATACCTCCAAAGGCGGCAGCAGTAGGAATGTAACGGTTCAAGACGTGAATCAAGGCGGAGTCACGGTGTCCCTTCATGACCATTTGGTTGTCACGGAGTTGCTTGGCAACATCACGGGCCGAAGCTCCTGAGACCTCGATCCAGGTCTTACTGAAGAGAGCACAGGCGGTCAAGATGAAAGTCAAGTAGAAGACGGCGTGGAAAGGGTCGTAGATAATCTCGGCAAAAGAGGAAGGAGGAGAAATGTAGTAGGCAATTCCTCCGACAGGAATCTTGGTTCCAGCGCGTCCTTCAGCCTCTTGCCACTTTCCGAGGAGACGAACCAAAATGTTCGTGGGGGCACGGTTGTACAAGAGTTGAGAGACAAAGTACAAGTTGGAGACAAGGGCAGTCTGCAAGATGATGGGCATGTTGGAGGTGTAGAATAGCTTGATGGGGTAGGTTCCAGATTGTCCTCGGTACTTTTGGTACTTGACGGGTAGGTCAACGCGCCATCCTTGGAAGTAGATAACGATAACGAAGATCAAGACAGTGGCGAGAAGGTTGGTCAAGTTAGGCAAGTTTTGACGGTAGAGGGCTTCTTGGAGGGCTCGGACCTTGTTGGAGCGAGTAATGAGGAGGTGGAAAAGAGCAATGATGGCTCCCTCGAACTCGGTTCCACGTCCAGTGTTGATGGTGGTGGGACTGAATGCCTTCCAGACAATGTTCTCGCAGATGTTGGTAGCGATGAAGAGCGAAATACCAGATCCGAGACCATATCCCTTTTGGAGGAGCTCATCGAGGGTGAGAACAATGAGTCCGGCGCAGAAGAGTTGAGCAATGATCAAAATGGCGTTTCCGGCTCCAATGGAACCGAGGTCTCCGTACATTCCACTAACAACGTAGGCAATGGCTTCTCCAGTGGTGATCAAAATTCCAAACAACTTTTGGGCACCGGAGAAGAGAGCGCGATCTTCCTTGACGTTGTAATCCACCTCGATGATGCGAGAACCAGCGAGGAGTTGCATGACAAGACCAGAAGTGACAATGGGACTGATTCCCAACTCCATGAGAGTTCCACGGTTGGAGGCGAGGATCACACGCATCCAGTAGAAAGGATCGGAGGAAGTGGCACTTTGGACTCCATAAAGAGGGATTTGGCAGCACACCAAAAAGATGAACAAAGTGATGGCGGTCCACAAAAGCTTCTCGCGGAAGGGGATCTACAACAATGGCAACGATGGCAACAATGCCAAGCAACAACAGGAGCTCGGTTAGACCATGAACATGACCAATTTGGAAACACATCCGACATCTTCACAAAACAAAAACAACACAACATCGGGGCGAGTCCAATCACGAGTCACACGTAGCCGCAGTACTGAATTGTACGCAAGACCAGTGTGCGGTGTGTGCGAGTCGGAGGATGACTGTTGGCAATGACAGTTTGAACCAACAGCTACAGTCCGTACAAGTAGTAAGCCACAGCAACAAGCCACCAGCCATTTCGTACCTTGCGATCAGGACTTTGGACCTCAGGCAAAAATGCCATGACGGGTCGGATAAGATGAAGGAACCTCATGGTGAAAGTTGGTTGTCGTTGAAAAGGATCGTCTCAACGTTGGACCAACAAGAAGGACAAGGAATCGATGGGATTTGTGAGATGTTGGGCGCAGACGTGAGGATCTCCTTGTTCCACGTCGAGCTGTCTGTCCGTGTTTCCGTCTGCCACTGCGAGTACCGCACCCCCGTCTTGATGGTGGTGTGACACGTCGAATCTTGGCTTGGCCCTCTTTCTTGAACTTCAACAACTACAGGTAACATCTTAACTTGCTAAAAGTAGTATGATAACAAGTTGTGGTGGAAAGAAGCCAACTACAACGGCATGGTTGTTGTAGGTATATACTACCTACCTAGATTGATATCTCTACGAGTGGTTCATCATGCAACGCAAAGCTCTCTTTCCAGCCTACAAAACTATCTATAATTCAACTACCGATCTTGATCTCGTCCAGTATAGTGGTACCTAAAGTATAAAAGACATCCTTTAGCTACGGATCTACAGAAGGTTCGACCTCTTCAGTGGATACTTCCTCAGTTTTGCTCTTCTTCTCTTGAGGAGCCAAGGGTTCCTTGTCTGAATCTTGCATTGCTCCACTCCACTTCTCATCACTAGATTCACCCTCAGTAGCAGGAGTGGACGAAGCCTCTTCAGGGTGCCGTTTGGCAGGAGAGGATCTAGGTGTAGCTTCGGAGTCGTCCTTGCTTTCAGCGTCACCACTCGAGCGAGTACTGAGTTCTGGTAGTTGATACAAGTATAGAGGAATGCCGATAAAACCACCTTCACCTCCTCCCCCAACTGCCAAACAATCCTCTGATACATCCACGGTGTAAATAGGGTAGTTGGAATCTGCCTTGAGAAGCGCTAGGGGAGCGTAGATGTTACCCTCTGCTTCAGAGTCCCATAGACACAGGTTTCCATCCACACCCCACGACAGCAGCAATTGCTCCTTCTCTCCACAATACCGCGTCCCGTACAATGGTCGGCCTTGGGCATGCCCTCCCTCCAGGATGGACGTGCATACAGCTACCGTCTTGCCATTTCCCTGAACATCCCCCAAGTCTAGCTTCCAAGTGATCAAGTGCCCCGTTGCAACTGTTGTTGCTATCCTTGTTCCGGTAGAATCCCACCCAAAAGAAGTCAGATGCGATTGGCAACCAGGAAGGTTCAAAACCGATACACAAAGTCCTCTGCCATTGATCAAACGCAAACTGCCGTCGGAAAGAGCAACCCCCAGCACTCCGGTGGCTGGGCAGTACGAAGAATCAAACACATATATCTTGTTTTCGGGATTTCTTTCGCCACCAAAGACTCGTCTCCCTGGAGCAACATTCTTGCCCGAAGGTGGAGCCGGCAAAGACAATCCTTCTCCGGTGAAGCTACAAACGTTCACTCCGTACCCAGCATATTCCATGGGACCAAAATGTAGGCTCATCACTTCTCTCAACTCTACTGTTGATTCACTTTGGAGTTGGAGTCGGAGCCCCTTTGGATCTATTCCAAGCGAGATTTTGCTGGCGTCAGTTGTAGAAGGGCACAAATCCAACTCCCACAAATGAACCAAATCATCGGACGATGTCAACAAGAAAGAATTCTGCCCTCTTGTTGGAACTTTAGGTGATGCAGTCTCATCCAAGGTAAAGGCTTGCCAATGATCCACAAATTGCAAGGTATACGTTTGTGGCTTGTTATCTTCTTCAGGAGTTTCGGCTGCATCGGCGGGTGATGGATCTTCCTTCTCGTCAGGGCTGGTAGTGTCTGTGACAGCCTTGGCAGCCCCAGCGATCCACTTGGAGTGATCTAGGGTAAATTGACATGTCCATTGTTCCTCGGAAGGATCCACACAAGACCATATCTTGACAACCCCATCTGCGCCACTAGTAGCCAGAATATAGTGCCATACCGATGTGGGAGAGCGGTCCAACACATCCTTGGCCCAGGCAGGAGATGCCCAGGCTACACGCAAACACTCATAGTTGGAATCATGATCTTGGAACTTGGACAGGAGTGAGTGAGTATCGACCTTCCATATGCCAATGGTTGCATCTTGACTGGCAGTTGCACAGTAGCGACCACAAGGAGAGAAACTAGATGCAAATATAGTTTCCCGATGCATCAAACACTCGCTGGGATTCGACGAGGCAGAAGAAGGATGTTGCATTGCATCGGCGACCGATGGATGATTGGGGACAACCCCAAAAGCTTGCAGGAAAGGGTCCGCAGCTTTCTTGAGGGAAGGCCGAAGAGGAGGGCTTTCTTGGAAATCGTCTTGGAAAATGGCATCGTCTTCGTCAAGACGCAAGAGGGCAGTGGCCGATGCCGGGTCTTCCTCCAATAAGGCTTGAAATTCTCTAGCTGCTTGTTCCAATTGAGGAGAGCGGTCAACTTGAAGATTGTCAAGAGGTGAATCTTCTCCAATGGAAGACAAGTTGAGAGGAAGAGGGCCAAACAAGTCCGTATCCGGCGTGCAAGGTTGACAAATCATATAGATTGGCAGACCATCCTCTGTAGTTTCCATATTTTCATCAAAGAGTATTTCAGGTGAAATAGCAGGATCCAGTTCCGGAGAAGCCTCAGGCCCTAAGGATAGCTGTGCCAATTCCAAGTACAAATCGTTGGTGTCCTGATCGATACCAACAGGATCTGAGGAGGGAAGAAGTGTGGGACTGGCCACACTGGTCGGGGACTCGTCAAAGATCCCTTCAAAGTCTTCAGGAGACAACAAAAAAGAATCTCCAGATTCGAATTCAGGAATATCAATATCTGGAAGAGGTGATACCGAAGGAGACTCGATTTCGTTCTCGTCAGACAATCCAATGGCAACAAGAGCTGCTGCTAAATCGTCGACGGAAGGAGAAACGTCCGTGTCTGTCAGAGGATCGAGATTATCCAGCAAGACTTCCTCCTCGTCTTGTTTCGAGTGAGTGGAGGGGTTACCCTCTCTTGGTGAAGCTGGAGGCGTCGTGATGGAAGTAGAGAGTGTTGCAAGCCTCGGTTGGTCTTCACCGAAAGCTCCCGTCGTCTCATTGTTGGCGGGGGTCGTCCTCCTTGCTTGCCTCCCGTCCACGTTTCCTTTTCCTTGGCCTAGTCAGAAAGAGCCTTACCGATGTATGTGAGCATTTATGTATATATAATACCCACAATGGCCTATTGCCTATTGGCCATCAACAGTAGTATGCAAAAACAATGTTCATTCATGGTCTATTCTCAATAGCTAGTATACGTTCCACCAATTCTTGGTTGGCAGGACATTCGAGCCCCAATGATAGTCCTTTACGCACGACGTACCCGTTCAAGGCTTCCACTTCGGTTCGTTTCGATTGCATTACGTCGGACCACATACTAGAGCGATTTTCCAATGTTCCTTGTATCACTGTATGTACAAATTCTTTTAGCATGGTGCGATTCAACGTCGCCGATACGGATTCTGGGGCAATGGCACCGGCCACTTGGACAATTTCGTCCAAAATGGGGTCTTGCCAATCATCCAAGCTTTTCGACAGATGGAGCAATCCACCGTTTGTGCATTCATGAATGGCAGTCAACGGATTGATAACACAGTTTGCGGCTAGTTTCTTCCACAACAATTCTTCCATGGCATCCATAGCTAAGACACGAGGGGTTAGACCAATAACCTCCATCGTTTCTTCTAGCTCTCCTAGTTCGACGGGAAGAAAGGTCTGTCCAATCCCCGCGTGTCGGAGCAAGCAACCTCTTGTTGAGTGATCTTCTTCTTGGAAAGCTCCATGGGTCGTTGTTCCGACGTGGAGAGGGATATTCTGCAAGAGGGGAGACAACTCATCACGCACGGATAGGGCTCCATTGCAGAGAATCCAAACACAAGATATTTTGGGATCTAGTCGATGCAGAACACTCTGGACGGCGTCCTTAGCTTGATAGGATTTGGTGGTCACTACTAACGTTTGTATTGTGCTTGCCGATAATGACATTTCAGAATCTTGGGAAGAGATATATTCTACTGGAAGAGAAATGGGTTGAGGAGATGGCCACGATGGTCTTTGCCAGTATATTTTCCATTGCAAAGGATCTGACTGCTGTCCTCTCAATCGCTCTCGATGATGTTCTCTTAGCAATACGATAGCCGCATTGCTTGGCGTAGTCGTTACTCTGGCAGTATTAGCAAGAGATTGGATAGATGCAGCGTAGAGTAGACCGATTGAACCGCCGCCCAAAATGTGAAGCCGATTTCTTTGCGCCATTGTGTGATATTATCTAGCTTGAGTTTGTTGCGAGAAACGTGGGCGATGTTTGCTCAAGATATCCGCTTGTCTGTCATCCGTTCACCGTGCGTAGCAGCTGGATCAAGTCCTGGCTGGAACAGTCAGCAATTTGTCCGTGGTGCAGCGTTGCCCAAAAAATATCCGAAAGTTTCAATAATGAAATTCCTGATTCCTATAATAGTTGACCATCACGATTTAGCAGACTCAACCGCCCGTCTACATTCCTATATATGTTTTGTGTATTTGATATTGAACTCGGGAACCAAAATGACACGTCACTGGTTGGGGGCTTATATTATGTACTCCATATTACTTAACGATTTTTGTCCTAATTTCTGTAGGACACGCTGTCCCAAAAAGAAATGTCCTACAAATTGTAGGACAAAAATTTAGGACAAAAAGGTAGGACAAACAAATTAGGACGTTGTCTGTCCTGAGAGGCACCACTCGCCGGGGCATGAATCCATCCTCTCATCACAGAGGCAGGAGCGGACGATGACATCGTAACAATCAACACACTACGCCCATTTGGATAATAATGAGAAAAGATGTAACAGAATATATTATAGTCATAAGAAATAACTACTACCATAGTAGTATCATGAGTTTTCAACCAGCGTTGAATCCTTGTTTGCCCTTACAGTCGTATGGAGAGGGACTACTACTACTTGTTGTTTTGATGGAGGCCAAAAAAATGTGGGTCGGTTGTTGTGCTGCGTGGTGGTGGTGTCCACGTTGACCTACTACTAGTAGTTAGCACTAAGTAACACCTAAGAGTACGTTCCAATAATATGAAGTGTTGTGAATGTTGATGGGTTCGTTCGAAACTTCACGTTGCAGCAAAGAAGAAAATTCTTCGTCATTGGTATCATCATCCTCAATAATTAATTATTGTTTCTACCACGTTAGTACTAGTAATTGGCGGGGGGTTCGTGCGTATCATTCTCAAATACTGTTATTTTAGTACGTTAGAATTTGTAAATGGTGGGTTCGTTCGAAATTCGATGTTGTTGCAGCAAAGCACGAAGAAGCATCTTTGCCGGTGGAAAGTGTAGGACAAAAATTTAGGACAAAAATTTAGGACAAAAACGTACTAGTAGGACAAATAATTGCCATGGGCTACAAGGCATGGCTACTGAGAATGTACGTAGTCATAAATCCTTGTCCTAATACCAAGGTGTAGGACAAAAATTTAGGACAAATTATTTTGTCCTAAAAATAGACACGCTGTCCTATACTGATTTTGTCCTAATATTCGTAGGACAAATTGCGTTAAGTGTGCAGAAAACCTGACCAACCTTTACTTAAGCACACTTGAAGCAAGACTGGAGCCATTCTTTGTGAGCGTATGCATTATACATATTATGATTTCAACATCACTGCAAACCCATGACAGAAACGGAATCTGGAATCCCAAAGGTGTACTTTTTCATTGTTGAAGTTGGGAACTTCCTCATGTGGACAAATTGCCCACTGTTCCTGGTCGGCATCAACCCTGCTAAAGATTGCGATTGACGTTTCGGACATTGGGGGTGATCAGATCTGAATAGGCCGAAATTTTAACCGAAAAACCCATATTTGACATAGATTAATTTAGACCAATGGCAGAAACTCGGGAATGCACTCTCTCTGAATCGTGTCTAGGTAGGATAAAGGGGAGGAAAATCCCCACCAGTTTCTGAGTCCCCCAAGCCTGGACGCCCTCCAAAACTGGTATCCAGACGTTAACCCAACCGACCGACCCAACAGGCCGACGGCGACCGCTTCACAAGGTTCGAGGCTCCTCGTGAGAAAAGCAAGACCCCAACGACCCTTTCAAAGCAAGACAGTAGCGACCGTAACGAAAAGTCAAACAACTTAATCAATACACAATTTTTTTACTTGAAACTTTTTGATCTATTCAATACTCTACCACTACTACTACCATGAGCAATCCCTCTCCTCGTCCACCTCCTGCTGGACCACCAAGAATGATCACCATTGCTCCCCGTCCCATCTCACCTATTCCCCCTCCTCCGAATCCTCGCCCAAGCCCCGTGGAAGAGGTTGCAGTCCCTCCAAGAGCTGTTGCTCATTCGCAAAACAAACGCTGTTCTCGAAAAAACTTCTGCAAATCCAAAGATGACATGTCGACTCCTCTCTTGCCTTGCTACGTTTCGGGATGCAAGAGTTTTGTCCACCATACCTGCTACAAAAAGCTGATTTTGGGCACCGAAGACCCACGAGGCAAGAACAAAGAGGACTTGGATCACTTCGATCCTCAAGACACCGAACTGCATCACGTTGTGTGCAGTCGCGGTTGCCTCAAGAGCGCCACAACCCTTGTGAAACGGAACTCCAAGAACAACAAAAACGTCCGTAACCCCAACTGGTTGAATGATGGTGAAAAAGGGAAAGAAAACGCCCCAACTTCGCACAGCATGCTTGTGCAGTGGCTCCAAGTACCTGGAAATTTTGAGAGATACAAGGGGGTAAAAGACAACAAGGGAGTGTCAAAACTCCAAATCTGCTCCGAAGTCTCGGACTACATCAAAAATGGCGGCGTACCTCTTTGCCGAGCACCAGATGAAGTCCGAAAAAAAATTGATTCCTTCTACTCTGAAGTTGTGAAGGCCCATGCTTGGGCCACCTCAACAGGGAACGGTATCGGACACAACGGTATCGAGACACAAGAAGACTTCGACAACGAAATCCTCAAGAAGTGCAAGGTATACTTTGACCTCCGAGATAGTACCTTTATCCATCGGCATACCTTCGAACGAAGGTACAACAGCGACAAACACGACAACACCGAGATTACAGAAGACGACTATAAACAAAAGTGTGTTCCACCTTCATCCTCGAACTAGATAGAACCGTGTTGAATAGTTCTTTCTCGGGTTCAAGGGCAAGACCATTTTGAGGCCTTTTGAATGGTGCCACTAACCAGTCGCGGAGTGAGTATGCTGAATCTGCCAATACGTACTCACCTTGTGAGAACCAAGAGGATGCCATCGCACTGTCTTCCAATACGCGTTCATCGTGAACTGTACCTGGAAAACCAAGTGACAAATATCTAATGCGACATTCGTTGTCGCAAACAGCCATGATGTTCATGCTGTATTGATATTTTCGACCACTGTAGTCGGCGAATTGGTCGACCTCTGGTTGAAAGGCAAGTGGAATCAGAGTCCCGTCCAGCGCACCGACGCATTTGGGGAAAGGACATCCTCTATCTCGAAACCCGTTGGCAATTTCTTGTCTCTCGTTTGCGGAAGGCCAATAAACGTAATTCTTGTATTTGGACACTAAGGCCAAAAGTACTCGTGACTTGTACAAGTCGATAGTCCCTTCTGAGATAGCAAAAATTTGACGACCTTTGTAGTTGGACATGCCATCTCCTACGCATCGCAGGTAATGCAGGAATACCAACAATTGGTATTCAACTCTCGGTTGGGAAGCTCCAACAGTTGCTCGGTCTTGTCGTTTCATATTGAAAACACGGTGGTTACGGATCAACCCAGCAAGTTGGTGGAATTGAACTCGTGCCATTCCGTATTGTTTTCTGAAACGGTCGTTGTTCAGCCAAGCTCCTTGCCCCTCAGCCAAGTCTCGTTCACAAATCCGACCAAACATTCGAACACCCCTGAGCTGAGGACCTCGTGGAACCGAATATCTGTGTGAAAGGAGGTAGTCGAGCCTTTGTCGAGACAATTGCAAAAGGCCCCATTCGAGCACGGGCGGGAAGGGGACAAGAATGTCGTCGTCGTCGTCGTCAGGTGTTGTGAGAAACCACTGGATGACTGCCAGGTAAAACAGGTCGTTACAGTCTTGCCAGTTTCTATGAGCACTAGCGATGAGGCGTTGACGTTGAGAAGTTCGTGGCATGGATGATAGTGTGGATGGAAGTTTTTTGTTGACGAGTGGAGTTTTGTGAGTGGTGGGAAGACGATGTTGTGGCCTCCTGGCAGGCGCAAGGGGAGGCACTGCCGGTGCTATTTCTGTCATGTGTATCTACCGACGACGGAGGGGCAAGTCAATTGATGTGAAGTTACGGCAAACATGAATTTTAATTTTAACTTAGGCGACCCCAAATCGGTCGCGTAAGTTGAATTTGACTTTCCACAACTTGAATTTAACTTGGCCTGTCAGGCTGTACGAAAAAGCCAATCAGGTCAAGCGCTCATAAGTAGAATTTGCCATAAGTTTTGAGAAGTTCAGATCTGATCACCCCCATTATTTTATGTCGTCGAGCGCTACTACTATTATGCTACGACTCTGACCATAGGTAGTACGTTACTAACGTTAGTAATAATGCCAACATTGTTAGTACTAAAGTTAGGTACTGTAGCACCAGCACAACTTCACGCTACTGACGCGGTAACAACCCAGTACCGCATTTACGCACTTTCGGTACTGTAGTCCTGCCGCCTTAAATTCAGTACTAAACTATGATGTTTCCACTCTTTACAAAACCCACTTTTTGTCTTGTTGCTGTTGCATGCGACCTGTTGTTGTTGCTGCTGATGCAACTTAAGAATATAAGAATATAACCTGGCGGACAACATCTGGAGAGGTCGGTCATCAAACAGTGGTTTGCGTCATATCTACAGTGGAACTGTAGGGCTCTGGTTAGAACGTCTCCCGTTTGCTGGAACAAGTAAAAAAGAAACCTCATGGAGTAGGCGCGTGAAAAAACACTCTGCGAAACGCTACGCCCTATTGAAAATGCATTGGGAATTGGGAAATACTCTTGCTGCTGCCTGCTACTGCTGGTATCTTCTGTCGTCCAGAAAAGGAGAACCTCCTATCGTACCGGTAGTGCATCCCCGTGAAAAACCCGGTAGAAAAGGTAGGGCAACGAGGAAAATACCTACCTAGCTACGCTGTGCATAAACGTCGACAGATTTTCCTGTGGTACAATTTCTACACATTCTACGTCCAATAGCTTCGACAGATTTGACCATTTTTACAACTTTGAAGTGAAATGCAACAATCTAACCCATTTCCATACAAGTTGAAAGGTAGAACTATACTATGGTATGCAAAGAGTTGGTGAATGAGCGGGGGTACTGTAGATCCTTTGTATTAAAGAGTTATAAGCATTCTAATCAGGGGCCAAGGGGTCACCTACGGGATTTCTACGCACAGTTTTGTACCAAGGTATGTAGGCATGAAGGAATCATCTTTCCTTAGACAAAAAATCAACTTGTAAACTTTCCAGCTACAAACATTTTGCATACTTAGCTGGATTGTATTCAAATGAAGATGCTCGTGAAAATTTTTATTCGAATCAACGTTTTCACTCATAGTCTAGCCCCGGAAAGTAAAGTACGAGAAATTGTCGTTGCGACCTAGCATTCCGCGATCGACCGCAAGGAGCTCTTGTGCCGCCAGTACACCGTCGCTGTAGGATTCTACGTGAAATCTGTCGACGTTTATGGACATCGACGATTATGCACAGCGTAGCCGGTAGTAACGATAAGGATATCGTGAAGGGGAGGTGGATGGGCTCCAAAAGTAGTTAATGTTTGTCATCCTCTACTCTAGTAGTATAATGTGCGAAGAAGACGATTAAACCGCCAATAGTACCCGATGACAGAAATGGTGCGGAGGAGGGGTCAACTCAAGTCAGAGTTCTTCGGTAGGCCGTTCTTGTCTTTTGTTGTTGTTGTTGTGGTGGTGTACTACCGGTAGTAGTACTTTAGTACTGTACTACCGGTACTACTGGTAACGTGAGTAGTAGTACTCTTTAGTAATAACAACTGTCTTCTGAGGAACACTGCAGTCACATCAAGTATGCGCCGAAGTCTCCCAATCCGTTGCAGAACAACTGCAATGTGATTACCACCCTTCCAAGTGATGAGCGCATAGTTTTCACAAACTCCTCACTTCCCAAAGGTATGATCAGCTACAGCAATAACTCATCATTCTTATTGCAATGCCCTCAGCTTAAACCGAAGGGTGGCAGATCCTCCTCCGGTACGAAGCCAAACCATTTTGAGCAGGGCCCCTCTACCATTTCCGATTCATCAAGGTGGAGGAAACAGGAAGCTCAGTTCCCTTGGAAGATGCATAGAATGCTGGATGACGCGGAGATGAACGGCTTCGCTCACATTGTTTCATGAATGCCCGATGAACTTGCCTTCCGTGTCCATGACAAGAACGCATTTGTCAAAAATATTCTTTCACTATACTTTCGACAAACCAAATACAAGTCTTTCCACCGCCAGTGTAAGTACTTCAGCTTGGGGTGGATGTCACAGCAAAAACGCTCTAACCATCTGGTTTGGTGTTTTGATGCGGTCGTTTTCACCAGTGAATATGTGGGGCTTTGAGCGTGTTAACGGTGGTGCTTATTCTCATAAGTTCTTTGTCAGAGGTCAGGTCGATCTCTGTCTGAACATGAAACGCCTCAAGGTGAAGGGAAACAGGCAAGCTCTGTTTCTCTCAACCTCGCCGAAACCAGGTGGCCCCACCAGGGCGGAATACGGATCACCACTACCAACACCTGTCACTCCGCATTGCACCAAATCCCGAGAAGGTCGTCTTGATCATGATGTAGCTATTGTCACCCCGCCCCTGCCATCTACAGGAACGAAACAGCGGCGACGCCCTCAATTGCACCAGGAAGATCTCTTTGACGAAGAAACTCTTTCTTCTGTGTTGTTGTTGGATTTAGCCACTACGACTCATGCCGCGGGTAGAAGCACCACCCGACAAGGTTGTGGTACAAGTTTTGATACCGACTACTGTGCCCTTGAAGCTCTCACAACACAATGTTTCAAAGCAAGCGAAAGTGCTACGATGCTGTCGATGACAGCGAACACTGGTGAAGTTGAACCATATTTCTATACTCTCGGCTGATCCTGAACGTCAGCTCCTATCCCACTTCGGTTTTGAACAAGAACATGCACATGTTTCCATTGGCCAAGGCAGCGCAACGTGAAGTAGTATTGCCTCGACCCATTTTAATCCATCTCTAGTCAAGTCAGTTTTCTCGCTGTCCGAAGGAAGTACGTAGTAGTATCGTACTGCTTGGTTTGGATGTCATTGATGATCAGCTTCAATAATACCTCACAATCCTGTACCCAAGTGAGAAGCATACAAAACTACCTTGGGTTCGAGTTGGCAGGACCAACGTCTTTGTTGACCATGGTTTTCCTTTTGTTTATCTTATCGTTTGTTCCTAGATTTGAAGAAGAACACTGCAACAAGTCAAGGCCCCATCGATCTTGGCAAATTCAGAGGCATCGGACCACTCTAGTGTGATGTTGCGATCTTCAGCAGCCTTAGACAGCAACGACCTGGATTCAGCACAACCGCCATCCTGAGCCAACACACCGCCGTTTACAGACACCACGTTACAGGCTAGCATGCTGGGCAACCGAATTGTGTCATATCCCAATTCATCGACGTTCATGTCCGACAACATCTGGTCCCCGACAGGCCCTGTCGGAGCCAAAATAGTGTGGGGATCCAAATGAGATACAATCGACTTCAGGTGTAATGCACTATCCCCCATTGGGACAGCAATGGCAGGGATTCCCAATGCATTCGACAAGAAATCGATGGCAGACTGGTTGGTTCTGGAAGACAGTGCAACAAACAAGTGTCGCGTGGTGTACATAACGTCACCACCATCACAAAGAGCATCAGGATGACCCCTCATGTCCACCAAATCGTAACCCAATTGACTCAAAACCTCCGCAATTGTTTCAACCTCTCCCTGACGAGAAGGATGCCCTGGTTTGGTCAAAACAGCTTTGTTTCCGATGGCAACAACAGTATCTTCTACAAAGTGACCATCGGGGTGATTTTCCAAGGCTGGCAAACACAGCGTCGGTACAAATTGGCGAAGAGTATCCAAGTAGTGTTCATGTTGTTGGTTTGCCAAAGCTGGATCAATGGGGTCCTTAATGGAAGTGAAGTGTGTCAAAGCCTTGTCCAAGGATCCACCAACCTGACGGGCAATCGCCAACGTGTATGTGGCGCTTGGCGACGGGGTCGAAGTACGATGGTGACAACGCAATGACTGCGTCAAAGTCGACTTCCAAGAGGCAGCTGGTTTGCAGATCCTATGAAGCATGATGATGTACACTTTAGACGATCGGGTGGGACCTTTGGTACCGAAAGCTGCAGGTGCTTTGTTTGATGATGTCTGAACACATCCTTGCTTGATCTTCCGCCGTCGTCGTGTGGAAAATGGGAACGAGTGGTCGCACGACACGTGGGACAGGAACACGATTGTACGCCGAGGCCGGTGGTGCTTGTACTATGCTATAGTAAATAAGTACGTAAAGTGGTGGTATGGCATGTGTCATACATAATGGTTGGCGGCATAATTTCTCACCTGCCTGTGTCTAAAGTGCATAGACCGCGGTTTTCTTAAGGAATTTCAGCGACCGCCAGGCACTCTGTTATTCAAAGATGTATAACATATAAACTACCTCCAAAACTCGCTCATCACGAAATGGTACGACGCCATTATTTTGACCCTCTGTCACTTGTCATTGCCTCCAACACCCCAGCAGTGTTTGGGTGGACAGCAACTTTTGAACCCGGCACGATCGCCTCTTACATGAAGCGTCAAAATCAACAACAACTACTCCAACGAAAAACGAAAACTTTGATTTTACTTGAAACAACCCTGAAGTGAAAATTGGAGGTCTCCATACGATAGAGAGAGCGAAGTAGCTTTCCCGGATATTATCAATCTTCATGAGGGTTGTGACACCATGTGAACAAAGCCGCAAACGAAGACAACAAAGACAAGTGATCCCAAGAAACTGCTGGGTGATTTCAACGCTGATACTTGCATTCTCTGTCGTATCTGCTAGTGCTGAAGAAGAAGCTACAATCCAATGGGATGACAATCTGTCCGATGAGCTTTCGCTCTGCACAGTTCTCATGTCCTTCTTTTTCGCTTTTATGCTTTCATTGGTGGCGTCTGTATTCATCTATGTCACCATGCTTGAAAGTCATATATTGGCCCAATACGCTACCGAAGGAGTCAAAGTTGAGGCTGAGATCATCTCCAAAGAGTTTGCCAGGGGAGGCAATCAAAATGAAGGAGATATTTGCTTCAAGGGGGGTCGGAAAGAATACACCGTTGTGATTGAATATGAGCACGTGGTTCCTGTACACACACTGCGAATGAAGGTTCGCAAACACATACGGGCGATGGAAACAGACTTTGTACACCCCAATCATCCAGAATTGAATTCACCCCGCTCATTTGATTCCCCGGATGAAGAGATTGTCGTGGATGGTCCGACATGGGGGCCAACCACCAAAGATGTCGACATTGAGAATGGTGCAACACGCCCTCATCCAAGAGTCATATTGAATCAAGATTCATTCTTCCAGCACTTTCTGTTGGAAGAACGGAAACTCCCATTGCTAGTGATACCTTCCCATCCCAAATCCGGTTATCCTACGCGGCAACTCCGTCGAAAAATGAGTGTACGACATCGAACTACGTTCTTATTGTTCGTCATATCCTTGTGTATACTCTCCTTGTATTGTGTGCAAATGGCTATTGGCACAGTGGAGCAATGGTATGCGGCTGGTGGGGGCTTTGGATGGACATCGATTACAACTCCATGGATCGTTTTGGTTGGAGCCTTTTGTATCTTGGGCCCATTGCCATGCATCCACTTGAGTCTACGAAAGAGCCTTGAAGGGATGTTAGAGGAAGAGTACTTTGAATGTGGTGAATTGATGCCAACGGCACAAGACGATTCGACGTTGTCTTCTGGAAGCAGTGACATGTTTCTTGCCCCCCACTTTCAATATCGCTCTTTGGACAGTGGCCTCTCCGCGGATGTTACAAAATAATGGAAGTGAATTGGAATAGTCGGCGAATCATGCTATTATATGCACAATAATCGCCACAACAACGACATGATGCTAAAGCAAGCTATAATAATAATGTTACAGTAATGTTCTATGTTTGATCTATGGTTTCGGTCGAATGTAGGTAGTCTTCCGACGACGTTGATTGGTTGCTATGGACTTGGTATTGGTTGCTGTGATTTTCTTGTTGCCTCTTGTGTTGTTGGTTGCCATGTGCTTGAATAGGCAATTGGCATCGGTACAAAATCCCTGACGTGTAAAGGCAGGACAAGGCTTGGCAGACTCACTTACCTTGACGTGCCGGAAGGGACAATCATCCTTCCAACACTGCCCATTCCGCTGGAAATAGGAGCAAACTGGAAGAGTGGCTTGCTTGGTGACATCGTGACGTTTGGTACAAAACTGGTTGGTACATTCCTTACCCTGGAGGACGAATGGACAGAGTTCTTTGGAGACACCTGCTCGGACCAAACCCATGGAACGTGCTGGCTGGTTGGATTGTCCAGGCTTCCAAGAGTATTGTGCGCTGGTGGGCGGCCGAATACGTGATGTTTCTCGATAAGCACATTGTGATAATTTAGTAGGAGCTTGGGCGCTTGTATTGCTTGTATTGGTACTTTTAGCCGTCGCATCGACACCGGCATCGGTATCGACTCGGTCGGGATCCAGTGGAGCTTCCGTTGGAAGTTGAACTCGTTTCGGAAGGTTTCTCGTACTCGGAGCGGACCACGAGGATGTCTTTTGTCTCTTACGAGGAAGTTCTGTAGTTGCTGCACCAGCAGTGGGTGCATGCAAGGGTTTTCTAGGTTCATGGATGTCACTACTTGTCGTGGTTGATTCCTGGTTCCGTTGTTTCACTAGTTGATGTTTGCCGTGTTTGACCATTCCCAACGATTTCGCCGTTGCTTCTTCTTGCGAAGGCCGCACCCATTTCTTGTGACAACTTGAACTCTTGGTTGAATAGTATCTCGGAGGTTTGCTCATGTTGATTCTTCTACAACAAGAGGAAGACAGAGAAGGCTTGTGACTTGTAATAATGACGAACGCGTCAAAGAAGAAAACGGACTTCCGGTTTCCGATTGTACCGGTCGACCTGCTGGACCTCATCTTCCATTCCTGGTCGTCTGTCTGTAGCACCGTCAAGGAGGTTTGGCAAGCAAGGGTCCTTGCGTCGACATGACGCGCACGCCTTGGGTCATAGTCGCGGCACCATCGAGCCGTTGGGTGACACCACCATGCGCTGTATCTTCAGTACAAATTGTACGATGCCGCCAACCGAGAATTCTTTGGCATTTGGCATGCAAAAGGCAGCAAATCAGTGAAATCAGTCTGCCCAACAACAACAAGTTTAACCAAGAAACCAAGATTCTGGGTGTTCCACAGATCATCCCAAACGCCATCATCAACGCAACTTGGAAAGATAATTCCGATCGACTTTGGTCACTGCTAGTAGGGATAGCAGAATAGGTTCCCAGAAAACCAGCATGGATATTCCTTCGCTGGCCGCGGCAGCCGTCGCAACAGCAGACGCCTTTGCCGCAACTGTTTCCAACTTGCTTTCGCCAGAATGGTTTCTGACAGTGGTAGTGCTGTTGCTTCTTGCGTGGCTCCCTTTCCAATTGTTTTCTAGGCCTCCACCCGTTCCTCTCAAGAGACTGCCTCGGAGACCTGCACTTTCCATTCTCTTCAAACCACATGATGATATCATCGTAGCCACAAAACCTGATGCGCAAGACGAAAAAACAAACCCTGCTGCTTCTGGATTCCAAGAGCCCCCTGCATCAGTGAGATCTGCTAGAATTCCTTCCCTTGGTCAAATGACTCCCGAAACGCTTCTCCAGGATTTGATTGTTTCCATACCTGACCAGATTTCGGTTCGCTCCGAAAAGTCCATTTCCCCCTCGCTTGCCGAGCAACCAGGTGCGACAACCGATCCTTCCGATGAAAGTCTCCCCAAACAAGCACCCGCTTTTTCCATGGACCTTCCCGATTCCTTTGCACCACTCCTTAGCTCATCCAAGACGGAATTCCTTCTCGATCACTTGACGCCCGATCTCATTCATGGACTCTGTGCCAAGGCTACCGTCCGATTGCACAAGGGACGCAGAGAAATTCCTCTCGACAAGAATCCAATGCGTCCACAGTTCACCATTGATGTACCTCCTGAAGGAATCAAAGTATCTGCTGTTGCAACAGCCGGGTCAGATGGATTCTCTACCAATCAAGATTTGGATCTTACAATCCCCACCATGGAACGATCTAAACCTATGGTCAAGCAAGCCGAGTTGGCCTTTGATCCTCCGCTTCCGTTGCTCAACGTTTCTCCTACTCTCATTCACATCCCCACTCTTTTTGAAGACCACGCCCTCGTTCCCCACTTGCGACGTATCTATCTAATGCGTTACATCATTGAGTCTATTGTGGCCGTCTCACATTTGATTGAACAAGTGCTTTGGCTGATGGAAGGCTTCTTGCAAATCCATCTAGGAAAGATCCACATGGCTCCCATTTACAAAGGGCCTACAACTGCCTCTTCAGCATCTGATCAAGGGTCACCTTCTCCCGACTGGCGATTGTCTCTTGCCTTCTCAGGCCATGTGCTGCTCTTTGGATTGATTCCGATCCCGTTCATTCATGTTACCATGCCCACATTCATCATCCCGCAGCCCCATGCGCTGTTGCACTATTTGCTTTCAGACCAGCCATTGGCCTCGGCTCGAATTAAGAGAGAAAATATCTCGGAAACCAAAATTGCACTCGCCATGCTCGACATTGTGGATTCTTGGACTGCACAAACCCAGTTGGTTGCGACTCCTCCAGCCATTGGAATTGATCTTACTTTGTCAGGGGGTTTGTCGTTAGGAGTGGAAATTCTACATGGCAGGGATCCCATTGCTGGACGTACTCGTCAGGACGCCGACCCCTTCAACTTGAAATCTCCCTTGCACCACTCTTCCAAGATTCAACCCCCAAGTTCAGGAGGATCCGTTTCATCCTGGACATCAATTGATATTGGAAACAGTGACAATGATATCCGCCCACCATCTTCGTATCGCAATTCAGGGGCTCATCCCTATGATGCCAACAAAGTTGTGCCCTGGAAACTGGACCTATCGGCCAAGGGTTCTATCGAGAAAGAAAAGTTGACTGTTCATTTGTCCAATTTTTCTCTTGAACAGTGTGACAATTCATATGGAGCCAACTCTTCCAGCTTGTTCAAAACTAGCGGCAGCTGCGCTATATGGAAGGCAGGATTGAATCTATTGGATGACAACAGCACCAAGCAATCTGTGGCTCATCGGGTGGCTCTTGCTACCGAAACACCATCTGTGGCTGCCATTATGATGTTTCCGGATGTGGTTGCAGATAGTTTGAGCACCGATGATCGAATGCTCAAGTACGACTATGCTTTTCAAGTGGCTGAGAGCACACGGATGGACGCACTTACGTTTTCCGTGGGAGGAAATCATCCCATGTTAAATGGAGGAAGCATGGTGACAACGATTTGTGAATCTCTGTTTGCATGTGGTTCTGTCACTGCTCGCCAGAATGCTATTTTGGATCCCAAAGAAAGAAAGCAAAAGCGCAACGTTTTGAGGCATCTACCAGCTATTGACTTCACTTTTGGAATCCAAAACATGTACATTCCACCAGAGAGTCAAAGCTACACAGATGATGGTCAAACAACAACGTTCCCAGAAATGGAAGGCGGGCGAGTTCAAGTTCGATTCCTTGGTGGAATGCAAGACGACACTGTCGCCACTACCCCGTTGACGCTGGATACCGAGGATGACATGCTCCCTATCAATGACACGGTGGCCGAAGGAATCAAGGTAATTACAAACTTTGGGGTCTCATCCATTACGCTAGGCAGCGAAACAATGGTCCGAGAATTCCCCGAGCTGGAAGTGTTCGAGGGTGCAAAACTCCGCTCAAGAACGAGTTCGAACGTTGAAGGAACAGTGAAGTGCCATTTACGACCTACTATGGCTCCGAATATGATTTTCAATCCTTTGGAAGCATATGAAATTGATTGCTCTGGTTCATCTTTGGCAGTCAAGATCAAGGAGTCTATCACTTCCCTTGGACATCGACGCCTAATTATACCAACTGAGACAACCGTAAATATCATTGTGGTGAAAAGCGTTGTTGACATGACAATGGAAGGACAGTCGAGTTGTGAGCTAAGTTGGGACTTTCAGGGGCTAAGTCCAGTTCTCCAGGTGGTGGAGGTAGGGTTTTCTCCTGAGCGCGTTGCACACGAGCAAAGAGAGCAAGTTGCCGTATTGGTAGGTTCTCTCCGTCAAGGGCGGCTCAATTTCCATGTTTCACCAGTTGGAGGTATCAATATTACCAAAGCTGCCACTTCTCGAGAAGACAAGGAAGGCTTGTATGACTGGAAATTCTTCAATGCCCTGGTTTCCCCAGACCAAAAGTCTGTGGATCGGCTTCTAGATGTGGTGCATGACCGAAGATCGATGAACAAGATCTTGCAAGTTATCAACCTCATAAACAAGGATGCCCACCGTCTTGCGAATTTCCTCGTTCAGCAGGTATGGAGAGTGAAGGAAATCTGTGACAACGAATCCGTTTCTGAGCCCAAACACATTATTCCTGCTGGACGAATGGCACGCTTCTTGTCCCTCTATATTTCTGACAGTCTCGACGAAGTGGACCCTATCCTTCGTGTGGTTAACAGAGTAGTGGCAGGCGATGGTCTTGATGTGGTCACTATCAAGGATTTAATGCACAAATACTGTTCGTTTTATGACAACTGGACACCTGAGGTGGATCGAGCGATCCGATGGCTGGGAACTCTCTGTGCGCCCGTGGTTGTCTCACAACCAGTTGTCGAGTTCAACGTTACGCCTCTGGCTCAGTTGGACCAGTACGTCTTGAAGTTCAGGGGCATCCCATCCGCTCGGCAACTGTACGAACAAATAATGGAGAGGTCACATCTTCCATTGGAACCAAAATTTTCAAATCTTGTTGGTCGTGTCGCCCCATATTTGAGTTTCCATCAAATTGAATTCTTCCTGAAACAGCGATCTTCGAAGGATTGGCAGCCATCTGATCTCAAGCGCCTTCGCTATGTCTATTCTGTTAAGAAGCGAGTTTTGGAAATCGCAGAGAGCTACGGAGGATTGTCGTTTTTGCCACAGAGCTTCCTTGTGTCTGTTTTCCTGGGAGAGGCCACAAGAGCAAGTTTGCGGGCTTCACAACCCTTGGCGGACACCATGAAGGTTGCAGGCTCTGTCAAATCTGGAAAAAGACTGGGATTGAACTATTCTTTCCGACCGTCCACATTGGCTGCACTTCGGCAGCGCCGTACTCGACTTCATGATCCGACCCTTGAGTCGATTCAGGAAACTGTCAGCAATGTAAAATTGTCTGCGGCGGGTAGAGTCGCATCTTTGACAAGCTTGGGCAATGCTCAAGTCGGTTCCTCAATGAAACTTGCACCGGACCCTGAAAGTATGGATCGCTACGAACTTGGCGATTGTCTTCTGGGACCGGGGGATGTGGCAATCTTGCTCCAAGCTGGGCTGACCTCGGTAATGAAAGGATCCTCAGTGGTCCAACTGAACCAACGCATGCTGCTCGATCTGATCTCGAGCCAACCCAACTCCTTCGCAGTTGCTGTATTGGCTGAGATTGGAAGCCCTGGTGGTCAGGGAAGCCCTCGTCAGCTGACCTCAGCCTTGTTGGCACTCTTGGAATTGGATCAAACGTCCTTCCGACCAATCCATCAGCTCAATCTACACAAACTGCTTGAATCATGGGTAAGTCCTCGGCCGAATTTTTAATGTCAGTCCGAACCAATTGCTCACCCAATCTTTCTGAATTTCACAGCTACCTGGTTTGCGAGTTCCAAAGCGCGATGATTACATGGCTGGAGGTCGTTGGGCGCGTCAATCGTATTATGATGCCATCTTTGCCTTGGCGAAAAACATATTGGAGGATGCTGAATGCTACATGGCACTCAAATCACACCTACAAAGGGTGAGACATGCCTCAGAGTCGGAGCCAGTTCCTGCCCCCAAGAATGAAAGTTTTGATTGTGGGCTTGATTTGGCCAAGCGAGAAGTTGGTCTAGACAAGCTTGGTCTTGCAGTGACCGGCGCACTGCAAGCGATTACACAGGCGGACAGAAAAGGAGCCGAAATACTCGGAGAGCTGGTGAAGGGAAGAAAATCGTTCAAGAATAGCAAACTGTATGAGGGATCCGTTGCAGCATATAGGCAGGCATTTGAAGCCTGTGGAAAAGTCCTAGAAATGGACAAGTTGGCGTTCCAGTCCAAATGGTTTCGTGACTTCTATCGAAGAAACTATGATGCGTTGATGATTTTGTCAGTTTTTGAAAACGTTATGGAAGATGTTGAGCGTGTGAGGTATTGGCTCCACTGCCTCCGTCGAGGTGACAAATGCGGTGCCCCGCCAAAAAACGACAAACCAACATCAGGAAATGACAACCAAGGTGCAAATTTCATTGACACAATTCTAGCCCCATTGAAGTTGGACATCAACGACATCGGAGGTGATAAGCTTTTCCTTGAACCTGAAAAGCATTCGGAGCAGGCAGTGGTGGAAGCCATTATTGATGCGCTGATATATGATCGCAAAGATCGTGAGTCAATGAAGAAAGACCCGCTCGTTCGACTGCTGATAAGAAATCCGCCAGGAAATTACAAATTCACAGTCGTCTCTGCTATGGGTGTTATCACAGATGGCAAAGAGGGCAAGGAGCTTCAGAGCACGTTTGAGCGATTGGAAAAGAAGAGAGGTGTACGCAGTATTCGTTCGGACACTGCCACTGCTCGCTCACTTGAATACAATGCTGGCAAGATCATTGAAGCGATCGGTTCAGCCCGAGAGTTGAAGGTACCCTTTGGTCTTCTTGGTTACTCTCAAGGTTGTGCAAATGCGTTGATGGCTGAGAACTTGATGTACTCAGGCACTCCTGAGCAGCAACGCATGATCGGCGACAGCGCAGGTCTAGTCTCGCGTCAGCTTCTATTTTCCGCCGCGAATGCTTCCATCCATGGCCCCGCGATGGACAAGAAAATCCAAAGGCTCGTTGTTCAAACAGAGGAGTTTCTGAAGTATCAACAGGGATACGTCAGTAGAGCTTTGCAAACAGCATTTTTGGAGTCGGTGACGAATGGGCTAGATTCACCTGACTTCCACAAAGCAATGGGGGGAGCTCAGACATTCCTATCAGATGGATGTCGAGCTTTCTGGAGAGAAGCACAACATTTGTCACACGTTCCAACGTGCTCCATTCGAGGCGTACTCGAGGAACATACTTTGCCAGAGGCGCTAACTATGCTTTCAAACCTGTTGACCAAGCAAAGTGGCTCAGCTCTACATGACTCTCAGGTACATGTCAATGACACCGTGGGACACCCAGTGTGCTTCAAAAACAGGAATGCCGGGATTTTGGAGAAGTGCTATGTCGGTGATGGTGCCGTTCAGCGGACACACCATTGGAGTCCACTGACCGAAGAAGTCGAATTCATTACCACGGCAAGGGATGAACAAATGGCGTCATTTGACTGTGCCAAGGATCGTCATGTCTTTCCCTGGGTAGATGTCAATGCACGCTTTGGCTTCATCAAGTACGCTGATAAAGCAGACTCCTGTTAAATACACAAAATCTGGTGTGAGCATTCTACTAGTAGAAATAGCGGATGGAGTGCGAGTATTGTTCCAGTTCAATCTATCGACGACGCAAAAGTTCTCTCCATGAAGAAACGAACGTCTCGACGCGTTGGTTTTGAGCATCAAGAAGTTTCGCTCACCTCTGACGTACAGCTGTCAAAAATGAGCCTAGTCGATGTCCGCTCGACACCCATACTATAGCCCACGAACCGTCCGACATACCCAGACACACTTCTACTTGCGCGTCTTCAAGACGTGGAAATGCTCACATTTTTCAATTTCCGTCTTCATCAGTCGGCCACCACAGCTACAATCATCGACCAGCCATGATGCTTCGACGATTTCAAGTTCTCGTTACTCTTTCTCTGCTAGCGAAGGCAGTGTCAGGAAAAACACTGCTGGCTATGGGAGACTCTGTCGCCGCCGGTACAATCGGACACCAAAGTTACTTCAGTGGCGAGGGGTTTGTCGACGTTTTGTTTCGAGAATTGCAAGCCAATCACTCATTTGATACTCTAGTCAACGCGGCTTGTCCAGGAGAAACCAGCTCCAACTTGCTAGTTCCATACGACGTTACTTCCAACAGTACTGAATGTGACAGACTGGTAGAGTATGCGCCCAGCTATTGCTACTCGGGCTTTTGTGATGCGGAAACTTTTCCAAAAGGAGTTGAGGGAGACTCACAGATCGACGGAGTTGAAAAGTTTCTAGCTGCCAACTCGGATGAAGTTGGGTTGATTGTCATCTCCATTGGTGCCAATGATGTCAATCATTGCGATACCACCAACTTTGCTACTTGCGTGCCATTGGCTTTTCAAACATTGTCCGTGAACTTGGCAGAAATTTTGACAAGGCTTCAAGTGGCAGCCCCAGATGTTCCAATCATTGGGCTTTGGTACCACAATCCCTACCAGGCATTCTACCTTCCCAACGGAAGTGATTCTTTTGCCGATGCCTTCGAGTCGGTAATGAACGCTTTTAACTCACTTTTGGATGATGTGTACACAGGATTTGGCGCATCTGTAGCTAATGGGCACAGTGCCATCAACGGATACGATCAATCAGGAGATCCTCGTCAAGATGTGTTGAATGTTTGTATGTACACTGGTATGTGTACCCTGGTTGATGGAGAGTGGTATCTTGCCGAAGACTATGACATTCATCCAAACGCTGAAGGATACGAGTTGATGGGGTTGGAATTTCTGGATGTGGTCGAATCCGAAGGGCTGTTGCTGGACAGCCGCCCCACGATGCAACCCACAGGTGTTCCCACCTCCAGCCCAACGTTGGAACCTCAAGAAACCGACTCTCCAACGGGCGCTCCTACCATCCCTGATGACAGTGGAGCCAGGCATTCATTCGCCTCCATGATCACCAGCCTGGTAGTTATCATAGGAACAGCACAGCTCATCTGAACACCTACATTCTGCTGATGACAGTCGTGGCACCAACATGGAGGATAATGAAGGGACTTTTTTAGCTAAGACAAAAATTCCTTCAAAATTATAGGGAACTGCTTCACCATTGCTTGCAGTACAGTACGAGTAGTTTCAAATGTGTGATTCTTTCCGAGATTTGTTATCATTCTACGAGTTCAATGGTGTTGTGGTGCCTCTATCTGTACGCGTACTCGGGCACACTGCAACTTGCCATTGTCATTGTTTTGGGTTTGTGACATGTGAGTCGCGATGTCGCGATTTTGTGTCCCGTTTGAGGATGACGTATGCATCGGGACTTGACGAGGTGGTGCACCATCGAGCTGAGTGGTATTGGAAGTCACATACGACATCACGTTGGATCCAGCTGAGCAGATCTTGCACGAGAACCCGAAACCCCAACAACCAGTACGACAACCGAAAGATCTTTGTATCGACGAAAGAGACCATAAAATGTTGTTTCTCTCCGAAAACCAACATTCGCATCAAAATGGTCTATCTCCGACCCCTCTTATTGCTCCTTGGTATTGCTTCCTGCGTCGAGGGAGCAGAACCCGGAAAGACGTTGCTTGCGATTGGTGACTCCATGGTCGCAGGTGTCACTGGGATTTACGACCTTGTGAAGGTAGAAGGATTTGTTGAAGTATTGTTCAGTGAACTCCAAGCCAACTATTCCTTTGATACATTGGTCAATTCGGCGTGTCCTGGAGAAACAACCACCAACTTCCTTTTCCCCCAAGGCCCGGATCCCAACAACACGGAATGCAGTGTCTCTATCGACCGCTGGCCCAGTTTGTGTTACTCCGGTTTTTGCTCTGCTGAAGTATTCCCACGTGGATTGGAGGGCGATTCTCAGATGGAAGCTATCGAAACTTATCTTGCCAACCATACAGATGAAGTTGGTTTGATCGTTCTTGCCATTGGAGCCAACGACTTGGTGTTGTGTGACACCAGCAACTTTGTGACTTGTGTCCCGGCTGCCTTTGAAGCCATTTCAAGTAATTTGGTCGAAATCATGACTCGTCTCTCTGTTGCAGCGCCCGAAATTCCAGTTATTGGATATTGGTATCACAACCCTTTTCTAGCATTCTATCTTCCCAATGGGAATGCTGCCATCGCTGATGCCTATGATCAGCTCATGCTCGCTGGAAACATGTTGCTGGAAGGTATCTATGAGCAGTTTGGAGCTTATATTGCCAATGGTTACACCGCCATCAATGGATATGATCAATCTGGAGATCCTCGTCAAGATGTCCTCAACACGTGCATGTACACTGGCATGTGTGAAATGGTCGATGGAAATTGGACCGTCCTCGAAGACTACGATTATCACCCCAACGAAGCAGGATATGCTCTTATCGCCATGGAATATTGGAATGTCATCGAAAGCAACGGGCTGTTGATGGATGGTGTTCCGAGCACTAGTGCTCCTACGGATGTTGCTACCAATATGACTGAACCTACCGCTTCTCCAACCATGGCTCCCACTGAAGGAAGTGCTTCCCACACAGTGAAATCAATGACTTGGATGTCCTGGAGTGTTGCTTTCCTCGGACTTACGATGTCTTGGTTTTAAGGAGTGAATGGAAAGAACCGGAAGGGAAGCATAAGTGGCAATTGTGTATTTCTTGTGGGGTATCACTGTCGTAGGTATATGGTTTTGTGAAGTCTAGATCCCCGTTTTGTTAGTTCTGGTTTTGCTGTGGAAGACATCTAGCATATTGAAACAACGAGATTCCCGGGGCCGGCCAGGAATGCTTGGTGTCCATATCCTTGCAAAGTACAGTACTGCTACTTGATAGAAGTGCAGTATAGGAATTGTCAACTATCTTGACACCGCATTATGACTCTTCCTATTGCAGCTATTGGTAATCTTCTAGTCTACCGGTAGAAAGGCAGCAGTACAACCTACTTAGTAAAATCCCAATTTGAACCAGCGGCACGAGTAAAACAAACCACAGTAGAAGTGTGAGACAGAATTTCCCTTCCCCAGTACTGATGTCCTCCCTCAGCAGTACGAGTACTCGTACTAACATGATGGCAACAAGAAGTTGCTACTACTAACTAACACTGCACCTTCTAGCTAGAGTACTACTACAGTACCGGTAACATCCATGTGGTATTTTTATCGCGGCATTATTATTTTTACGGTGTGACGTTGTCTGCGACATGTAGTGACATGCGCCTCCTCCTCTTCTGCTGCCGCCGATGGATGCTGCACCGCCGCCGAGCCAGCAACAAACAAACGGGTGAGGTGAAAGATCTTCAATCTTCACACTTTCGTTTCTGCTTGGAGTCCTACAAACAGCAACAGCAGGTTGTGGCACCAAAATGTTGTATCTCCGTGGCACCAAAATGTTGTACCTCCGATCCCTCTTCTTGCTCCTTGGTATTGCTTCCTACATCGAGGGAGCTGAACCTGGGAAGACATTGTTGGCAATTGGTGACTCCATGGTTGCGGGTGTGACTGGGATTGACGACCTGGTGTCCGTCGTCGGCTTTGTGGATGTTTTGTTCAGTGAACTTCAAGCCAACTACTCCTTTGATACATTGGCCAACTCTGCATGCCCAGCTGAAACAACTGCCAGTTTCCTTGTTCCCTCCGGTTCGGATCCGAGTGTCACAGAATGCAATGTTCGAGGTGATGCCAGTTTGTGCTACTCTGGCTTTTGCGACGCTGACGAATTCCCTCGTGGATTGGAGGGCGATTCTCAAATGGAAGCTATCGAAGCTTATCTTGCCGACCATGTAGAAGAAGTGGGTTTGATCGTTCTGGCCATTGGAGCCGATGACTTGCTTGCTTGCAATACAGACAATTTTATCACTTGTGTCCCATCGGCATTTTCTGCCATTTCTGCCAATTTGGAGGAAATTATGACACGAGTCTCCACTGCAGCACCTAGTGTTCCAGTGATCGGGTATTTCTATCATGATCCTTTCATGGCATACTATCTTCCCAACGGAGATGACTCTCTCGCAAGCGTGTATGAGTTACTCTTGACGTCTGGAAACGACTTGTTGACTAGCCTCTACGAACAATTTGGTGTCTACATTGCTAATGGTTACACTGCCATCAATGGATACGACCAATCTGGTGACCCTCGCCAAGATGTGGTCAACACGTGCTTGTATACGGGCATGTGCGACATGGTGGATGGTGCTTGGAACGTGGGTGAATCTCCTGACTATCACCCCAACGAAGCAGGATACAAACTCGTTGCCATGGAATATTTGAATATCATTGAAACCAATGGATTGTTGACTCTTAATCCACGCAATGCCACCGCAAGCCCTACCCCCTCTCCCACGGAAAGTGCTTCCAGCAGAGTCTCTACTTTGGTTGCGAGTATGGCCTCGGGCTTTGCAATCTTTGGTCTACTCATTTCTTTGTAAAGTTGTTGTATGAAACCGAGTTAAAAGGAATAATCAACGCTGTTGTTGGAAACTTGTTATATTTTGCAGTAGTTACAGTTAGAATAGTCCATTAAAAGTAGCTATAGCTATAGGAGAAACCTGCTCTGTATTTGGTGGGACATTGCATGACTGTTTCGTCCGCACGTGGTACGTTTTTCGCGGCCAAACAAGATTCACTTTTAGACGCAAGCCAAAGATTTCATACTGCCTTTCATCATCATCTGCTGGTCGGAAAGGTCTCTAGACAATGAAGGGCGGCAACATGAACACCGGAGCATCCAGCAGCAACCAAAGAGCAAGGATTTCTCGTCGCACTGGACCTCAACAGCAGCAGCAGCAGCAGCAACAACAGCAACAGCCACTAATAACAAAGCAACAAAAAGCAGCGGAAGAAAAGAAGCCTCTCATTTCCCCAAAGGGAAGGAATCCAGTTCCAGGAGGAATTGTCAAGTTTCTTTCCCCCCAAGCTGCCCCCAGATCTGGGCAATTTATTCTTCCTACAGTCACTGCTTTGACCGCTCATTCGCCTGATGACAAGGGCAAACCTCGCGCACAGTACAGGGTAAACCTGCCTTGGCGCATGTTGGCCATCCTTTCTTTGGTGTTTCTTGCCATGCCTCTAACAATCTTCATGTACAAGGAAGTCAAAATCAAAGAAGACCATGAAAATGTTCATGAGAAACCACATCATCTACAGCCGGTGGCAAACGCTCATGACCTGCTGGCTCAAATGGCCAATCAAACGATACCGATTCCTCCTATTGGGTCCGAGCCAATTCCAGTGCAATCGCAAGCAACAAATAACAATGCCACAACCACAGGAGATAAAGAATCATCTGGCGCATCAGAAACTATCGATGAGGTTCATAAAACTGAAGACAAGGCGCTGTTGGAGTCTGAAAAGGTCGTGATATCCGAACCAACCACGAAAACGAATCAAACAGCCCCGTCTACCAACCAAACACGGCTACGGCGGTTCTAATGTTTTGGAAATGGAGCACAATGACAGACTGCAAGTTTTACATATTCAAGAATTTGATTATTGTTTGGTAGACCCTGTTTCTTCCAATTTACGATGTCATTTTCTCACTACAGTGACATTCAAACAAGGCGAAAACTAACATCAGACAACGGTCCACCAACTATCACAATTGCAAACACACAGAACGGAACTGGCACTGGTACTTACACGAATCCCTTGACATCAATCTTTCCTTCCGCATCAGGCTCAATGACGCCCTTCTCTGTAACGATACCGCGAATGTTCTTGGCAGGAGTCACATCAAAGGCAGGATTCCAGCATGGCATGCCCTTGGGAGCTCGGCTTGTATCAATAAGCTCCTCAGCCTTTCGTTCCTCGATAGGGATCAAGTCTCCACTGGCCAAATTGACGTCCAAGCTAGTAATAGGTGCCGCCACATATACAGGAACATTGTGGAAAGCAGCAATAATACTCAAATTGTAGGTTCCAATTTTGTTGGCAGTATCTCCATTGGCGCACACACGGTCAGCCCCAACCACCACAGCATCGACTTGCTTGGTCTAAAGTTGGTGTAAATTCATTACATTGTAGATGGGTGCAGTAGTAGAGGACGAAGAAGCATGTGAGAAACAGGGCAAAACAGACAACGACGCCAAGCATCGAAGGGGCGTCCACTCGTACCTGCATAAGAGCTCCAGCGGAGGAGTCGCAAATCAATTGACCACCAGGCATTTGCTCTTCCAAAATTTCAAAGGCAGTGAGACGAGAACCTTGGTTGTAAGGTCTGGTCTCTAGAGCGGTGATACTCTCAAGAGCGTCGAGCTCTTGCAAGCGACGGACAATCCCCAAAGCAGTTCCATACCCAGCAGTGGCCAAGGATCCAGTGTTGCAAATAGTGACAACGTTGACCTTGGACTTGCCAGTTTCCTTCAAGATAGCCTCGGCTCCGAACTTTCCAATGGCCATGTTGTCACTGACATCGCGCTCCAACATGAACTCGGAATACTCTTTGACAGCAGCCAAAAGCTTGGCACGAACCGTTTCATCACCACCAGACTCCAAAGAAGCCTTCATCTTGTCATCTAGTTCTACCAATGCGTTGGCCAAGTTGACAGCCGTAGGTCGGGAGCTCTTAAGGTACTCCATCTTTTCTTGAATAAAAGGGAGAATGGCATCGTCAGCCATGGCATCGAGAGCCTCAACCGTCTTTGGGTTGGTGTGAAGGTCAACGGAAAGACCAAGCAAAGCCACAATTCCAATCAAGGGAGCTCCACGAATGTTCATGTCGTGAATCACTTTCCAAGCAGACTCGGTGTCTGGAATGTCCATGTAAACTTTTTCATGAGGAATCAACAACTGATCAAGCACTTGCAACTTGGGAGCAGGTTCAGCTGAATAAATCAGAGATTGCAGATTGCTGGAGGTCTTGGCTTTTTTGGCAGCTGGTTCCGACATGTTGAATAGTGATGGTACTCCCAAGGTGAGAAGAAAGGAGGGGAAGTGGTTATGATTGTGTATTGTGTGCATCACTTTCGTCCAATGATCGGTTTCTCGAATCTTTCGGATTCACGCGAATTGCGCGAAGGTTGATGGTTAGTCAATGCAGTCGACTCTGCTGGATTCCTTCGAGTCAACAAAAGCAGTGACTCGTGCCAGCCACACCAACATTACTCGTACCACCATTGCCAGTGGCATTCTGTGTGGTGGAAGGGAACCAACAGAGGCGCCCTTTATGGATGTTGTTCCGTGGAACCAAACATCCTAGTAGTAGTAGTGTTACAGGGACCTTGCGGATAGCGTTGTTTCTGGCGGTTGCCGTTTCCCTGGTGTCCCTGTTTCAAAGTCGAAATGTAGAGTTGGCATCTCCAGCGACCACTCCTGTTGGGGATCCTTCTACAACAACCAAAACGCATCAAGCATCCCAAGTTTCCACGTCTGTGCTAGACGATTATTTTGCTTCTCCATGTGACAGTGACAGTGATAGTGAAACCAATTGTAAAGTTCCCAACTGGATGTTGAACTACTTCAAGTGGCACCGAGAGAGACTCGAGCAATTGAAGGAAACCAAACGCTGGGCGGATCAACCCCTCCTGGTGGTCCGATGCATCAATGACGATAGATGTGGTGGAACTGCGGACCGGTTGAAGGGACTTCCATTCTATTTTGTGGTGGCTGCCATGACCAAGCGTCTCTTGTTTTTGAGATGGAACCGACCCTATGCCCTGGAAGAATTCATGGTTCCTCGTCAAGAGACTATCAATTGGACCGTTCCTGATTCTCTCATTCCTCTCTTGGACAATACAACTTCCAAGAGTTTTGCTGGAGGAAAAGCCATGATTCCAATTGTCAAGTCTGCGCGTGACTCGTCCATTTGGTTGGTTGAAGCTGCGGCGCAATTGGCTGGGGGAGATTTGTACATGCAGCTTGCCATGACCTTGGAGGGGTTGCCCGACACTACCAATATTACAGAACCACCCATATTCTTTCACGATATGTTCTTGGCGCTCTTTCAGCCATCTCCTCGTTTGCGTCCCATTGTTGTTCATCAACTACAAGAACTACAGTTACTCCCCAACCAATTTGTCACGGCCCATATTCGATCCAAGTATCCTGGCGAACCCTATCGAGAGACTTGGAATTTGACCCTGTTGGAACGCACTGTGGAGCATGCTGTGGATTGTGCTTCTTCTTTGGAATCCTACAATGCAAGCGCAAGTACAGGTACTCGTACTGACACTCGCCATCTCCCTGTTTATGTGGCATCCGACACCTTGGCAGCCTTGCAAGCGGCTCAGTCCTATGGAAAAGTTCTATCTTATCGGGTGGTTTCTCATATCGATGCTCCCAACGACTTGATCCCTCAAGAAGACCCTCTCCATTTGAATTTTGCCAAAACAGAGGACCCTTCCCAATTCTTCTCGATCTTTACAGATATGTGGATCATGTCGCAAAGTCAATGTGTTAGTTTTGGGGCTGGAGGTTTTGGGCGATTTGGAAGCCTTGTGAGCTACAATAGGTCCTGCCAAATTGCTCACTCTACCAAAGGGAAACCCAATCCATGCCCCTCGCAGTCAGGAAATTGAGCCAAGCGTAGAATATGGTGGTGTTTTTGAGTTCTCTAATTCCGTTCTTGCAACGCATTAGGGGAGATGGGGGTGACATGTGACAATGAGGACGATGGAATGGAAGCATTGTTGACGTTCCAATGCATGTTCGACCCATGAGACAACATCCTGACCGTGCAATGTCTCTTTGTGACGAGAATGACGAGAAAATTCTGATGATTTGTACGAGAAGCACAGAACAGCCGCACCTTCAAAATCCCGGATTCGCCATGTTATCTAGACACAGCGCTACAAACACAACCTACCCGCTTCAATCCAAATTATGACTGATCAATCGACAAAGTGAACCAAGATTTTCTCCAAGTACAATACAGAAGTTTTGACATCCCCACAAATTGGTACTAATGTTTGTATTCTTTGACTGTGAGTACAAAAGGATCCTTACAGGGTGGAACTAGGTAGTTTTATTAGTATGTAGATGCCGGGCTGTTTAATAAGGATATTTTTGTTTCATTTATGGAAACACAATCACATACGTTTGTGTTATCTGACTGTAAAGCTGGGCCAACCACGCGTCCAAAACTTCGTGCCGACAAGTTTCAATCACGACCGTAGCCGCCGTTTTTTGGCAGCACTCTCAGCCGGTCCCGCCCTTCCATCGACTCCCTTGAGCAAATCGAACCGTTCGAAGGATCGATTGCACGAGTACAGTGATCACCATGTCTCAGTGGACAACCTCAGGAAGGTCTCGCTTGAAGGCAAAGCAGAATCGCTCCTTTTCCTACAAGGCCTTGCGACGTTCCAATGGCGGCCAAGCACAAGACATCGTGATGCCACGGGGGGCTACACCGTCCACGAGGGAAAATACAGTGCCTGCGAGAGGCTCCTTTCAGGAAGCATGTAAGTTGTTCGATTGTCCTTTCAAGTGTTATTTCCTTAGATGTATCGGCCGAGTGACCGGGAATACAATCTCATATACATTTTGCTGTGCTATCACCAGCCCGTGCCTTGCCAAGGTCCGCAAACAGCGCAAACCCCATCTACCGGCGTGGAATTGTGGTTCCGATTACTGCTCCTCGCCAAGCTGCAACCCCTACTCTTCCCCTCTATCGAAGCCGTCGCATTCGCGACCCGAATACACGCCATCGCAGATACTCGCAAGAACCGGAACCCCCAGCACCACAATCAAGACACACGAGTACAGGTAGTGGTGTTCTATACAACACTCCAAATCATTCGGAATCTTGGACAAGAAATGCAAATGTTCATCAGCACCCATCGATCCCATGGTCCCAGCAACCGCTACCACCATACCAACCACAAGAAGTGCCTATGCAATACGTCACGGTAAACTCGAATCCAGCCGATCAGTTCCCACCCGGCGTTTCTGCTCACATGCATCACTTTGATTCATTTCCGCCAAAAGAGTCGAATCCCAGAGTATATGGACAGACATTGACGACTCCTGGCATTGCAAAATTTCAAAAGCTTCGCAATTTAGGTGACCCATTTGGTGGGGAAACAGTCACCGGTGAATGGGACTGCTCACCACTGACAAAGTCACCACCTTCTGGGCAGTACGACTGGAATGGTGGAACTGCCAATGCCAATGATTTCTTTGGTTCCAACATGAACCCAAACGAGTTGGGATCGGGAGCTCACAACCAACATGATTGGCCGACACAAGATGCCGTGAATCTCAATCCTCCCTTTTCAATCAACAAAGGTATGACATCAGTATCCGCTAGAAAACTCCCAAATAATCCTCCCCCGATTGGATCGTTGGAACATCCCAGCTGGAACGACAACACGTACTCTTCGGAAAAGCCGCCGGACGGGCAGTTTGCCGGAAGAGCACAATCTCAGTCTCTGCAACCCTCACCTGAACAGGATATTTTTGTAAACGATGGATACAATGGAGGCGATGGGTTCGAGCAAGAGAACTGGGGTGTATCATCAAATGCAAAAGAGAAGGGAGATCCAGGCCGGGAAAATGCCGATAATTGGACAGACCAACAACACCAACCACCACCCATTGACATTCCACCGAATCAAACAACAAAGCAATCATGGAATGGCATTCGATTCTTCAACAATGGAAGTGAGGTGGATGAGTTTGGAAAACTAATGGAAGCAGCACCTCCTTTCAAGAAATTCAAGCAAGGACCTCAGCATGATTGGACGAAGAACAACTCTAAAGACTGGAAAAGCTTTGATGGCGGCACCGGGGTGGATGGTTTCGCACTCGGAGATGATTCGGATATCTGGGACAAAATATTTTAGAGGTTTGTATCGAGCGATCTGTAGACTGCTAACATGTCAGTGACAATGTGAATTGAGAAACGTTGTGGGTGCAGCAACGACGTCAGTCGTCAGTCGTCACTTGTGATGGCGAACATCATCATGGCGAAGGGAAGAAAAAGTGGATCTTGGATTTGGTCGCCGAATCTCCAGCTAACAATTGCGAACGGGGACACCGGACAGACGGTTGAAGTCGACGTAGAAGATTTGCACGTCGACGTATTCTCGATCTTTCGCATCTTTCGGACACAAACTCCTGCTCCTGTTTCTGATCCAGATCTTGGTGCGGTAGCGCTCTGTATTTTCAGTCAACTAGTTGCAACAGCACTTCTCTGTTTGCAGCATCAACTACTTATTTCTTGTCAGGAGGAAGTTAGGTTGAATTGCTGGAGTATTTGTCGCTACTACTGGTAGAAGAGCCTATTCCTTTGTAGAGAACACACGCATCCAGACTTTTGTCGTCATTAATTCACCATGATCCGATCATGTGCATTTTTGGTTTGGGTTGCCCTTGCAATCCAACAAACCGAAGGAGGATGGGTAGATCCCGATACTCCTGCAGCTGCTAGGACCACTGAACCCTTCACAGTTATTCCTGGTCCAATCCCGAAAGACACCACCCCGGACGGCCCTCCTCCACCCTCTCCTGCTCCATCGGCATATCCTACTTCTACTCCTGGCACCTACCAATTGGTCTTTAGTGACGAGTTCAATATTCCGGGTCGAACCTTTGCGGATGGAACTGACCCTCGTTGGACTGCTTTGGAAAAGAATGACTACACCAACGATGCCCTTCATTATTATGCTGTTTCCAACGCCGTCACCAACGAGGATGGAAACCTTGTCATCAAAACTGAAGCAGCTGATACAGAGATAGTCGGTTTTGACGATTCTAAACAAAAGAAGACTCGAGTTACCAAGCATTTCAAGTCCGCCATGTTGCAAACCTGGAATAAGTTCTGCTTCACTGGTGGAATCATTGAGACTGAGGTAATCCTTCCCGGAAAAAAGGATGTCGGAGGGCTCTGGCCAGCCTTTTGGCTTTTGGGAAACCTCGCCCGTCACACCTACGTTGGATCTTCGGAACATGTGTGGCCTTGGAGTTCATCCGAGTGTACAGAAACGAGTTTCTATTCCCAACACATTTCTGGATGCAACCAAGTAGCACATTTTGGATTGGAGGCTGGTACGGGTCGTGGGTCTCCTGAAATCGATATTTTTGAAGTGCAAGCGGGAAACACAAAGGCCAATCAAGGAGTATTTCTTCGTTCCCCTGTGGGCCAACCATTCATGAGTGCTTCCTTTCAAGTTGCTCCTGGACGACCCAACATGAGGCCAGGATCTGGTTGGTGGCCCGGACCTGGTCAATGGTACGATGGTCTGATTGGAGGAAAAAACACTTCTCTCAACATTGGTTTTTATGGAAACTACAATTTCTTTGCTGGGGACCCAAATCCAAGGCAGTCGGCCTACTGGAGTGATGCCATTAGTTTGAATCGTCAGTTGGATGAGTCTTTCTTCAACTCTTCCCATGTCTACAGATTGGAATGGGATGTCCCAACCTCTGAGAAGGACGGATATTTACATTGGTTCCTTGACGGTGAACTTGTGTTTGCATTGAACGGCACTGGTATTAGAACTGCCGGTACAGGTGCGTAGGTTGTTTGGGTCAACGTTTTACGGACCTTTTTATGTTTCTCACCGGAAAACCGGAAATTCATCTTTTGTAGGAGCGGAAATTTCCACCGAACCGAGCTACATTCTCTTGAACACAGCAGTATCCAAGCAGTGGGGATTTCCTTTGGAGTGCCCTCCCGGCTGTGATTGTGGAACAGAAGAGGAAAATAAGAAGAGCAAGACGGATCCAACCGAACTTTACAATTGTCGATCCAAGGACTATGCCCGCCGCTGTGGATTCTCTGATGGTTTCTGTCAAATGATGACAGAGGATGATCCCAAGTACATCATCAACTATGTTCGTGTATACCAGAATCCAAGTCTTGATGAACAAAAGGTTGGATGCTCTACTCCTGAGCGTCCTACGAGACGATACATTGAGGCCAATGAGCATCTTTATATGACGGAGAATGATGTAAGTGACACCAGAGGGTTGTCGAACCTTGTGTTTTTTCAATGAAAAAGTGGTCTCATTATTTTTCATCAAATCTGTTGTCTCGCAGCAACATCCGTTGAAGCCTGTTGTTCACGGTACTGGGGTCTGCGATCCAAGGGCAACAGAGGTTGGCAGCATGTCATGCGGTGGTACTCAACGTGGTCGGTGCGTGAAAGGAAACATTTGCGAGTGTAACAAGGGTTGGACTGGTCCAAATTGTTTGGCTCCTGTTGCATTCGACGACGTCATCTGGGACGAAGCCGACAGCCTGCGTGATGTGGGATTTGTCCCTCCAAGTCTGTTCCCCTATGGACTGCTGGGATGTTTGGCGGTTTTGGGAGTTCTTTTGCTATGTGGAATGCAATGGAGAAAGGATCTCGAGGGATATGCACCAATCCCCGACTCTGTCAAGGTTTAGATGACCAAGGCTAAGCTATCTCGGCTAGTTCTCTGCTTCCCTTTTCTTGTGATATCTAGCTACCGCGAGAAGAACGTATTCATATTTTAGTGACATCTTTATTTTTCTTTATTTTTCAACATGAAAGTACTGTAGTAGATCTAGGAACTCTCAAATTGTGCGAGATATCAATAACATGGTTCCTGGCGATGTCTACAGCTCACCAACTCCAGCCCCTTCTTTCAAAAATTTGCTTCCTTCCTTGATTGCCTCTCTCCACTTCTTTGGATCCTTGATAATTTCTAGGGTATCAACTCCGCCATACATGGAAGGGTCCATGAGTTCAGGATTCTCAAGGAAGAGTTGGCGAACTTCCTCAATCTTTGCATCGTCATCCAAATCGCCCAAAGCTTCTTGCATAAGCTTTTGCATAGCACTGGGGTCCTTGTACAAATCACCGAGGCCAGCCATGGAGTCTGTAGCCATTTTGAGCATCTCTGGGTCGTTGAACATTTCGCCGATTTGGTCAAAGGACTCCTTCATCTTTTGCTCGAAGTATTCTGGGTCAGTCTTGAATTTGGCCAACTCCACAGGATCGATTTGTCCCATGGCCTCTAGTGTCTCCAAAATCTCAGCTTGGTTGTCCTTCAAGTTGTCCATGACGGTCTTCATCAAGTCGCCACTGCCGTCGCCCAACGAAAAATTCAATATTAGAAAAAAACTGCACATATCGAAAGAGGCAGACCCCAACATTGGAAAGACCCTACCTTTGCAACATTTCCATGGCATCCTTCATTTGCTTCTCCAACTCTTCAGGGGAAAGATCAGCCATAAGCTTGGCGATATCATCGTATTGTGATCCCATTTGTTCCATCATCTCCAATAGTTGAGGGTCCATACCGGCCATTCCTGCACCTGCACCGCCACCGGTTCCCACTTGAAGCTTCTTGGCTCTCTCGTTCATTTCTTGAAAGCTTCCACCGACGGCATTCTTGCGGTTTCCGGCAATTCCGAATTGAGCAGCAGCAGGCTAAGATAAAGGGAAAGGTGCCGCAGTGAGAAAGAGATGCCCTTACGCCTTGCAACAATAGTATAATAGTTTTAGCACAACACTTTAGTTCTTCTTACCGTCGCCACTAGGAGGAAGGTTCCAACAGAGTAGAGAATGCGAGTCAACATGATTGTTCAAACACTTTTGGAGGAGCAAACAACAAAGAGTGGAAAAAGCGTTGGCTGTTGTGCCTGTTGTGCCTGTTGTCGTTTGACGAGAAAATTGGATAGTGGTTGGAGATTGGATACGTGGCGAGTGGCGAGGATAGGCAATTCCACGTGTCGAAAAGACCTCCGCGTCGCGAGGGCTCGAAAGAGCACCCCCGCCATTACTTGGTAGAACGCTCTTTTGACTGCCACGACCACAAATACTACAACCACCAAAAACTAAATAATGGTTAATCACATCGCAATTGGATATCATAATACTAAGGTAGAGAATTTATATGATGTTGAACACCTTCTTCAACTTGACAACAAGCCTCCAATCTTCGTTTTCAAGAGCATCCTTGAAGTTGGCCTTGAGCGCATCAATAGAGGCACGCGTCAAAGTCGAGTACAGACTGTGAGAGGCATCGAATTGACGTCCATACGTAAGAGTAGGATTAGATTCGTTGACAATCTTGATAGCAACAGAGCTTCCCTTCTTTGCTGTTTGTTGCTCACGTCCGTTACTCTCAATCGAGGTCACCTTTCCGACGTGTAGTCCACCGATAGCTGGGACACACAAAGGCGTTCCCACCTTCAAAATACCTTCCACAACCTCCACACCCACGATGATGGGATCCTTTTGGTTGAAAATATGTTGAGGCAAAATCTTGACAATACTGGGGAAAACAGCCACACTGAAACAACAACAAAAAGTCGCGATCATGTGAGACAACAGATATCCAATGGATTTTCAACGACGAAGGGTTCACCAATATACGTACGCAGCAGCTTCCTCGCGCCTCTTGGCGGTGAGTTCATCCATAAACCGAGTGAATTGATCAAACAAGTGATAAATGATATCAGCAGTCATGATGCGTACACCCATTTCTTGAGCATGCTCGCGGGCTTCACGCTCAATGTCGACATCGAAAGCCAAGATAGTGGCGAACTCTGGGTGTCCCTTTTCGTTCATGATGGAAATCTTGGTCACATCACGTTTGTGCACAGTACCGATACCAATGGCGCTGACTGGAATAGGAGGTTGGGTATCTTCACGGAGAAATTGCAGCAAAGCTTCCAAGGCTCCCAATGTCGAGGCTTGAACCAATACTCCCGTCTTGTCCGTACTCAACTTGTCCTCAAGCTTGGTGAGATCGGACATGACCTCAGCCTTGATATCTTCTTCTTCGTCATCAGGTCCAACAACCTGTCAATATCAAACAAACGGTGAGGTCACACAGCTATTATTCCATACAAAAGATGCCGTTGCACAATGACAACAATGTACGTACCATGACTGGGGTTCCGGCCATGACCTTCTCGAGTCCGTTTCCAATAACCTTAACTCCAAGAGCTCCCTTGATGGTTTTGTGATGGATATACTCGGACTTGATACGCATTTCCCTGCTAGGTGGAGGTGTAAGCAAACCACGGATTTCAGTGACAATAGGACCGTCCAAAGTACAGAACACAGCCTTGTCTCCCTCGCGGAGGTAACCGTTCACCACAAGAACGTCGACTGTCATACCAAGACCATCGATGGCCTTGACCTCCAACACAGTTGCCTGCAAATTGGCGCACCACATGATTTGTTGCCAGATCTTTCGTTGGGCCATTTGACACAACAACATGAGGACATCTTGAACACCCTCTCCGGTAACAGCAGATGTAGGAACCAAAGGAATGAAGTCAGAATTCGTCCAATCATCGTCTCCCATCTCCCAGTACAAGTTGGAGTTGACTCCTTGTTCTTGCAATTGGACCTTGGCATCTGTCGCACGACTGCGGAATTCGGACAAAGTGTTGGGCTCTTGAATCTTCAATGCATCGCGAATAGGAGTGTCCTTGCAGGTCTTCCAAGCGTAACATCTATCAACCTTGTTGAGGGCAACAACGAATGGAACTCCACGATTTCGCAACATGGTCAAACTCTCAATGGTTTGTTGTTCGAGACCGTGCATGAGATCCACAACGAGGATAGCAACATCACACAAGGAGGATCCACGCGAACGCAAGTTGGTGAAAGACTCGTGACCAGGTGTATCAATGACCAACATTCCAGGGATCTTGAACTCGAACTTCTCGGTTTCGTTCAACTTGGCAGTCTGTGCCTCCAAAGTCTTCTTCTCAAAGAAGGTAGCTCCAATTTGTTGAGTAATACCTCCGGCTTCTCCTTCTTGGACATTGGTCTTTCGGATCTTATCAAGCAACTTGGTCTTTCCAGTATCGACGTGACCCATGATGACAACAATAGGACAACGAAGGTCATCGGGCGAACGGGCAGCCAAGTTGGCCTTTTCTTGCTGTTCACGCTTTCTTCGTCCCTCTTCACGCTTTTGAGCAGCCATTCGAGCTTGTCTATCCTTTTCATCCATTTCTGCTTGAAGTTGAGCTCTCTTTTCTTCCTCAATACGTTCTTGTTCGGCACGCTTTCTTCCAAGCTCCTTGAGGCGTTCTTGTTCTTGTCTCTTTTCGAGTTCAATGAGATCGACATCACCATTATCAATGGCGACCTTTTGTAGACGAGCATCGAGATCGGCGAACTTGTCATCGTCGCTATCGGCATCCCAGTCATCGCCGTCGCTGTCTTCGCCCATCTTTTCCCAATCATCCTCCTCATCGTCGTCGTCATCCTCCTCTTCCTTTTCGGCAGCCTTTGCCTCGACAGGAGCTGGAGCTGGGGCGGCAGCAGGAGTCTGTTCTTCTTCAGGCTCTTCAGCCTCAGTCTCCTCCTCTTCGTTGTCCTCGCCCTCGTCGTCGTCATCATCATTGTCGTCATCTGCAGACTGTTGTTGTTGGATCTGTTGTCCACGTCCCTTTCCTTTTCCCTTGCGCTTGTTGTCATAAACAACCTTTTTCTTGGGTGCATCTTCATCGGCATCATTGGGGATCATTCCAGCCTCTCGCATAGCTTGCAAACGCTGTTCTGCCAACTTTGCCTTTTGCTTTTGGGCCTTGGTCATGTAGGTTCCTTCCTTCTTTTGACGTTCGATCTTTTCCCGTTGCTTTTGCCTCTTTCGTTCTCTCTCCTCTTCCTTGAGACGAGCTTCTTCAGCCTCCTTTCTCTCTAATTCCTCAATACGCTTGCGCTCGGCTTCTTCGGCAGCTCGGATTCTCTCCTCCTCTTCTCGCTGCTTGCGAAGACGTTCCTGGACCATCTTTCCTCGAGCGGACACAGGCTATAGTAGAAATAGAAAAACACGTTTGGGTTGGTCAGCAGTTGGCTCCTGAAAAGCAATAGGAAAGAAAATGTAGCAGCAAAGAGAAAACATAAACATACCTCTGCAGCAGCAGCCGGAGCGGCGGCGCTTCCCTTCTTCTTTTTCTTCTTCTTTTTGTTCTTGGCTCCAGCATCTTCTTCCTCGTCTCCTCCAGCCAATCCTTGGGCAGCCAAGAAAGCGGCAGCGGCATCTTGAGCACCAGCGGCGGCAGCAGGAGCCGGAGAAGGAGCCGCAGCCTCTTCCTTTGGAGCGGCTTCTTCCTTTTCGGCAGGAGCTGGAGCGGCGGTTTGGTTCTTCTTGGCTTCTGCCTCTAGGAGGGCTTCCCAATCATCATCATCGTCTGCCTGAGCGGCCTTCTTTCCTCCCTTTTTCTTTCCCATGATTTCTCTCTGTTCTTCTCACACTCTACTACAGTACCGGTAGTGACAGAACAATAGGAGTACTGGTTGGTTTGTCTACTACACTACTCGTACGAGTACCAACAACCGACAAGCTACAACCCTTCCTTCACGTTTGGGGTCGCTGGCAACTGTTTTATTATTAGTGGTGTAGGCACGTACCAACGAACTGTTGCCAAGGATTTCTCATCTCCCGCGCCGGACGGACGGTCACACTGCCTCCATGGGTTCCCAATCATCGGCGAGGTCCGAATCCTTGGGTCAAGAGGTCGACATGTCTCAGATTCTCTCCTACGTAGGTATATAATACAATGTAACACAGTCATAGTACCTACCATCTGTCACCTACGACCGCTTCCCGAAATGGGCAATGGTGGTGGACATTGTCGCTACCAGCATGCGATATGCGACGACCATGGCATGGAACCAACAAGGTTGTCTTGTGCTCCATTTGGATTGCATTTACCTTGTCTTGTATACAATTCTATTCTCATATTCATCTTGTAGTGGTGGATGATGACTCTGCTACTCGTACAAACTTGCCAGCATCACAACAACAACAACAACAACAACAACAACAACATGTCGCTACCAACAGCAATGTCTCGTCGTCTAGCTCTAGAACATCCCACCAACACCAAAGGGAATTGCCCAATCCGAAATTGTTGCTATCACTTCCCTTTTATGTATACGACGAAATTGAATGGATGAATGCTACCTACGATGGGAAGCCTATTGAAGAACAAGTCTTAACCATGAAGAATCCTAAACATACTGATGACTATTGGTTCCTCAAGGCCGCTTTGCATCACCCTATGCGTACCCTCGATCCTTCCCTCGCCAAACTTTTCGTGATTCCCAGCTTGCAGAATATGTTTGATTCCAGATCTTATTTCAAAGACAAGAATCTTTGTGTCAATGGTGTTTGCAATGGAAAACTCATGGCTCTTGCTGGAGAGACCATCCTCAATTCCACCTACTTTCAGCAGTTCCCAGAACGACACATTGCCATTGCTTCCCATTTCGCGCGACACAAGGATTGGTGGAAGAATCGTATACAACCTCCTATGCTTTCAGTTCTCTACAATTCTCATAACATTGCCTTTGAAGATGTCAAGGAAAATGCACCGGAACGAACCAGTTTTTCCAAGATTCATGTAGGAACCTCTTGTCTACCGTTGCACCAGACATACAACAGCAACAAAACCTTGGATGTTACCATGATTGCTACACTCAAACCAAAAGATGAGCGATTTCGCGATCGAGATACCATTTGTTCTTGGTTGCAGTATTACAATACGTCTACAAAAGACGTTAAAGCGTTGCCGTCCGTACGAGTGGGGACGTGCGGATGGGGCAACATGTGTCCCACGTTGGCCGACTCCAAGTTGGGATTTCATGTACGAGGAGATACACCCAGTTCCAGCCGATTGTATGATACCATCTTGAGTGGAACGGTTCCGATATTCACGCTACAGCAACAATATGATGTGATTCCGGATTTTATCGACTTTCGACGCATTTCCTACTTTATGGATATGGAGACAATCCAACAAGCAGAGCTCTTTCGTAAACAATTGGAGGATATTCTACTCGATACAGAAACGTTCCAACAAAAACTGAACCTTGTATTGCAGAATCGATACCTGTTTGATTGGAAATCGCTGTATCCCTTTGACATGTTCATGTATCGGTTGCAGGTTCAACTGTATCCAGATACTGCTCATGCCAAGGATCACTTTGGCCCGCATCATGTATCTATCTTGCGGTTGTCGGTGTAATACTATGCTTGTGTAGTACTCTACCAGTACTGGTCAAAGCAAACCCCAATGGACTGTTGAAAACAAGTACATACTAGTAGTTGTTCCAAAACAGTCCACACCCACACCCAAGACTTTTGTGAAGCCAATGAGAAACTATGATTGTTGTACTGAATCTGTATCCAAATGCTACGGATGCATATCATTGAACATACTATAAAACCAGTATTTACTACTCATTTTCCTACACAAAAGAGCAGTGGTTGCGGTCACAATACACAAGAAAGGGGTCTTCCCGTCCCAAGGAGAGATAAATAGGATACAGAATTAGCAGTCTGGCTCGCTTGACTTGACGGCCTCTTCTTGCGTGTACTCGGCAGCGATGGGCACGTCTAGTGTCAATGGAATGGGTGTGGATTCAATCGGTTGCGTGCGAGGCACACCACCACATGTCATGACCCCTTGATAGGTTTGCTGAGCACGTTGCACTGCATCCTCCAAAGCCTTGGAATCAAATTTGAGATCTGGAGCACCCTCCAAAACAGTAGTATCAATTCCACAAGAAGGAATTTCAATGCTGTGCTTGTCAAGAAAGTCCACGACTTCCTTGTGGGCCGCGGGGACCTTGTCCCGCGTGGCGGTCACTTCGCGATTGAGAATTCCCAACATTCCTTTCATTTCCACATCCGGAAGAATGTCCAAGTCAATGTTACCAATTTGTGATCCAAGTTCTTCGGTGAAATTCTTCAAGTATAGAATAGAACTAGCAAAATAGTCTTCTGGCTCGGGTTCCTCTGGCACCTCGATCTTGGCAGGTTTGGCAACTCCCACTAGCAAGGATGCCGTAGGGATGGTCTTGGGTGTCGCTTGTTCGAGTTCACAAACATAGGACCGTTGTTGTTGAGGACGTTCTTCCTTGGTAGACATGCCATTTTTGTCAGCTTTCTTGGAAGAGGATGCAAGAGACGTTCCGGTGGAGGAAGCACCTCCCATGGAAGATGCAGTGGCAAGAACAGTGGCCATTTCTTCATCTTCAATGGCGGACAAATCAATGAGGAGTGCTCCATCGGTGGATCGCGACTCCTTGATAAGTCCGGCAACATCGGCTGCATTCATGTTGGAAGGGCTGGGTCCAACAATGGCTTCGCTCCAAGAGTCTATACTGGCATCATCGTTGGCATGATAATCCGTGTCTTCATAAGGGAGACCGTGGCGTTTATGGAAGCGACGTGTTTCATCGTAGTCATCACCTCGAACAGTAGCCACCTCATGGATTTGCTCGACATCAGTGACATCAACATCGTAGGTATCGGGTACATCTTCTAGATTCTCAATGGTAACAACCTCTTGTTGTTCTCTGGCAGCGGAGATTCTTCTGGACAAGGCGTAGGCCGGAAAGGTGGTATTGGAGGATCGGAGACGAGGACCCTCCTCTCTGACAGCATCCGCCCTGGGCATGTAAATGGGAAGGAATCCAGTCCTCTTTTCCACAGGAGCCTCCTCTTGGAGACTCTCTCCAATATCTCTGCTATCTGCCTGCTGGAGGGAGTCTTGCGAGTCTTCAGTCTGAGGAGTGACAACATACTCCTGCTCCTCATCCTCTACAAGACGGACCTGTTGGAGGCTGGCATGGGTGACATGATTGTCCTCTTCCTCCAAAGGCTCGTAGGTGGGAGCAAGGGAAGGCTTGTTGTTGTTGGTGGTGGTGGTGGCAGTGGACGCGGTACTACTGACAAAGTCTCTTCTTCCAAAGCGAGTCTTTTGGTAACGACTGTATCTACCTGTAGCGGCAGCGGAGCTCATGGTGGATGGATTGGCAGTGAATGCTCTCTGTGCAAGTCTAGTTGAGTACAGGAGGGGTAATGGAGTTGAGTTGCCAAGAGCAAGAAGTGACTTTTTGCAGCGTGGTGCAATGGATATGCCAAGGAGGAGGAACGGTTGTGGCGATACTGTACGACTGCCATGGTAATTGGGTAGATATAGAGTTCGATGGATCCGTTTGATGCGTTAGAACATCCTCAGGGTGCAACACCAATTAGATACATTTGCATCCATTTAGATGAAGTGCGCCAACTACCTGAGTCTCAACTCCTGCGCCATCTTGGCGATTGGCGAAAGCAACAAAGGTACTTCAGTAGTCTCCGAACAAACCTGAGGCTGGCGGTATGTCCGTGCGACATGATGGTGTGACATTCCACCACAACCTGACTTCCACGTGGAGAACAGTGCCGGTACGAGTACGGCTAATATGTTGTGGTAACTACCGTACTGCTGCAGTGGTGATTCCAGCCGACTCTGTCATCCGTAGCCTCTGGTACTGAAATCTACGCGGATGGAGTGTCTTTGGAGTTCCTGACCGAGGGACAGTGACCGCATCATTGCTGTTGCCGTGGTTGACTACTCATAGTGAGTACGAATTGAGCAACACAAATAACAGCAACAACACTAACAACCAAGCAACAATACAAACATCATGTCTAAACCATTTGACTACTCCAAATGGGACAAAATCGAGCTGAGTGACGACGAGGAAGATGTCCATCCCAACATTGACAGGGAATCCTGGTTTCGTCTCAAGCATCGAAGTCGAGTGGAGCGAGAAGAGCATGAAGAGAAGGATAAGAAGCGAATTCGCGAAGAGGTGAGTGTTCCTTCTGTTTTTAATTGATTTTGTTTGTGGTGAATTTGTTGATTTCTTTTTTTACTATTCCCTCCAATCTCTCATCGCATCTAATATTAACCAACCAACTTTACAAATATAACCCTATCTAACAAACAATCTAGATGGAAAAAGCCAATCAACGATTGAAAATGCTCGAACGGGATTTGAAGAAATTGCAGAAACAAAAGCAAGACGATTCCGATGATGATGATGACGATGACTTGGATGATGTCGAGGCCATCCAGATTGAAATGCAAGAGCTCCTGTTGCAAAACCAAACCCGACAGGCGCAATTGGACGACTACGAAAAGAACAAAAAGTGGAACGTTGACAATATGTTTGAAGTCAAGGAGGAGAGGACCGTCATTAACAAATCGGCTGGAAAGAACAACTACACCAAGAGTGGCTATGCCGAGTCCACTGTTACGGGCCAAGAGGCCAAGAAGCAGTTTGAACAAGAAAGAGCTGCTACCTCCTCGGCAAAGGAAGGAGGCACCACAGAAGCAGACTCCAAACCAAAAGCTACCCCTACTGCCACTGCCACTGCCACCACTACTGCTTCCAAGCCCAAGGCGGCTCCCAAGCCAGCGGCTGGACCTGCCAAACCATCCGAGGCCAAGGCAGCCCCTACACCTCCCAACCCCACCGAAGTCGACAACGACCCAGACTTTGTCTACTCTTACCACGAATTCACAGAGAGGTATGCCGATTTGTGTGAAAAGTTCATGACGCTCAAGACCTTTGACGAGTCCAAAGACTTTATGATTCAACACGGAACTATCCTCTTGCAAGAGCATGCTTCCAACTACCTTCTCTTGGCCTCTTTGGAAGATGAAATGAATGGGTACCGTGACAAGATGCGACAAACCGCCAAACAATCGCAAATTGTCACCAACATTGCCGAACTTGCCAAGGCGTGGAATACTCACCCAGGTAACTGTATCATGCCATTCTTCCAACGCATGCAACAACGGGAGTTCCTAGAAGGATTCTTGGCCGGTATGGAAGTCTTTATCCAAAAGATTATCAGTCGGGCGGTTACCAAAAAGATGGAAATGGACCAACAACGCAAGAGTGGTGTCGAGAAGCATGGAGTCGACTTGGCAGATGTCCCCAAGGAGGAACGATTAGGTCCTGGAGGTTTGGATCCTCTAGAAGTCATTGAGACACTTCCCATTGAAATGCAAGAGGCCTTTGAAAGTCGCGACGTCGAAAAGTTGAAGCAAGCCTTGTTGAACATGGATCAAAAGGATGCCGAGTATCACATGAAGAGGTGCGTCGACTCGGGCTTGTGGCAGGCTGGATAGGCGATAGTGGATACTAGTACAGTACTGTAGTAGTGAATGGTGGATAGTGCAGACAACAAGCCTCCTTGGGATGATACACTACGAGTTGGGTCAAAGTGATACTGCATAATACAGTAGTACGTTACTAGTACGACTGTATAAAGGAATTGGATTTGTACTAGTAGTTGTTGACAGCTCTCTTAATTGTGTAGGTAGTGTTGGAGTTCTTCGACTCGTTTGATTATATTCTTATGATTTTTAGGCCAAGGATCAAGCTACCAGGATACGCCACTTCTCACTTCCGCCATCATACCGACACCAACACCACCATGACGCTGATTTGGATCCCAAATGTCCCCGACAGCATCGATGGGGCACCCCTTGCCACTCAAATCTCCGATTTCTGGTTCACGTTTCCCTATCATCGACTTCCTCCTGGGCCGCTAGCTTACTTTCTGCGCCCTGAGGGTGTCATTGCATTGCTTGTGTTCTACTTGGGATCCAAGCCTATTTTCAAGTACCTACAAGTGCTGCTCAATACTCAAGATGCCGCCTGGTTCAAAGCCGCCGTTGCGCTTCACAATGCTTTCTTGGCCGTCTTTTCGTTTGTGGTGGCATGGAATGCCTGGCCCGTTGTGGTCGGCCACTTGAAGGAACATGGATTTCGTCAAACTTACTGCGATCCTCAGGATACACTTTGGCAAGGTGCCGGGTTGGGGGTTTGGAACTTTATCTTTTATCTCTCCAAATACTATGAGTTCATGGATACATGGGTTTTGGTTCTCAAGGGCAAGAAACCTTCCTTGTTGCAAGTGTACCATCACACCGGCGTGGCGTTTTGCATGTGGTTGGGTGTCTTGTCCCACAGCTCCTGGTTGAAATACGTTACCATGTTGAACAGTGTTATCCATACACTCATGTACATTTACTTTTTCCTCAAGACTATCTGGCCCAAACTCGATATTCCGGCCGCCAAGAATCTCACCATGGCCCAAATCGGACAGTTCTTTACTGGAATTATCTTTTCCTTTCCCATCCTGTTCCTGGGCGATTCCTGCAACACCTCGAGCTCCCGCTTTGCATTGGCAGCTATTCAAGTCTATGCCTATGGATTGGTAGCTCTCTTCATGTCATTCGCCAAGCGCAAGTACAAGAAAGACAAATAAACAGAATTTCCATATCAATATCAATAGCAACTAGCAATTAGAACAATAGTCAGGGACATACTCAATTTCGAATGCCTTCAAGGCATTCAAATACTTTTTTGCATGCAAACAAAGAAACAGATACATTTGTCCCTGTTTGTGGTGAAATGCCACGAAAAACGCTTTCAGAGGAAGCCCTAGCAAGCCAAATCGGCGCTCTAGGCTTCCAACACCACAGTTTCCTCATCCTCCTTGTTGTCACCAGCTTCCATACTGGGATTTGCCTCAACCTCCTCTGTGTTATCACAAGTTTCCATACTGGGACTTGCCTCAACCTCCTCTGTGTTATCACCAGTTTCCATACTGGGACATGCCTCGACCTCCTCATTTTTGACTTCCTCAGCAGTGTGTCCTTCCTTCGGTGTGTCTACAAAGCTTGCGTTAACCTCGCTCATGAAGCGTTCAATCAAATCAGAAGCATCAGTGTTGGTATTCAGCTCCAATCGCTCCGCAGTGTGAAGCCTACTCTCCGAGATAGAAACCTCATCACCAGCGTCACTCTTGGGTTTTCTGGGGTTGTAGCGATCATCGTACGAGTCATCATCTCCACCATGTCTGGGCATGTAGAGGTTGTGACTATCAAGAGTTCTGAGTCGTACGGCAGCCACAGGATCGCGGGGAAAGTCATGGGAAAGGTGTCCCCCGGGAGAATCTGCATATTCAATTGGATCATTCATTCCATCTCGAGACAACTGTCGGGAACCAACGGTAGATTTGTCATCAAGCATCGACCCCATGGGAATGGAGAGGTCAAGAGTTTGTCCTTCGCTGTATCCATCTCGGTCTTCATAATCTGTTGCATTGTGCCCAATCGTTTGTACGTACTCTAAGTCACTGTCACCCAAGTCCAAGTCTGTTCGGGTTCCAAAATCGGAGTCGAGGATTCGTCGAGTGGGAGCCTTGAGACACACCATCAATAGGCAAACAAAATAAATGGATCCGGCAGCAATAACATAGTAGCTGGTAGTTCCAAGGGTACACTCCTCAACTACTTGTGGCAAGGAATCAGAACCTTCGGGGTACCACAAAGTGTTGCGGCAGAGAGCAACATCAAACAGAAGAAACTTTGAACCCTCCGCCAAGAAAGCAGCCATGACACAGGGAAGCAAAAGACCAGGCCAGAAAAAAGAAGCAGGCAAAGGACTAACAACGAATAGCCACGACGTAATCTTAGAATTTGCATGTTAGTACCCATCCAACTCAGGTGACGAAAATGTTTGAAGAAGATACAAAATTTCACTCACCATTGCCAATGAGCCAGCAGAACCAGCAATGTAGGCCATCAGTCGGGCTACATACCAAGTGCGATCATGATCCACAAACTCTTCCGTAAACGAGTCTTCATACCAACGACACCCGTCGACGAGAACGTCTCGATACTTGGTCGTCTCCTCGAGACCGCTTTGGTAAAGAAACATACCCAACTGTGCAGTAGTTTGATTCCAGCCCGCATTTGAGGGAGAAAATCCTACATTCACTCGAACAAAGTCGCAGCTCAGTGTTGAGTAGACCGAGAGGAACGATGCAATGGTCAAAATTGGAGCGATCAATAGGGGATACCATCCATAGCGGCAGCAACAGTGTCGCCAAAGTCTCCAAGTATATGTCAAACCAGAAGCAGCTTTGTTTTGCTTAGAAAGTGGCCCTAGATGTTGCGGAGTTGTTGGGATAATTCCTTCAGGGATAGGGGGGTGCTGTGCTTCATTGGGGTGCCAGGGAGTGGCGGTGTGAGCACCACTGGCTGTCGAAATAGTTGCATCTTGAAAGGATTGTTGAGTTGACATGGTGCGAGTACACCAACAGGAAGAAGGGTTCCTTGCAAGCTTTCGTGATGTATGGTGGATGCAAGATGCTGCTATGTAGCAGGAGTAGATGTCGGAGCAGAGCTGTAAATCGATACGTTGCCGTTTTGCTATTGCACAACGGTTACTCGTGACGGGGTTTACAAGTCTTCGTAGTGAAAAGATGTGTTGCACCAGCCCGACTGGCGTGCCATTGGCAACATCTTCACGAATGTATATAAATTGGTTTGTTGGTAGTGCTGATTGGTTGAATGTGTTTAAACGTTCACATACGTATGACATCTGTGACATCAGCATGGTCTATTCAGTCCAGTGAGTCAAACGAAGAAAGCTCTTGCAACCAGTGCCAAAGAACTGGAATGAAACAATTATTTGCTCCCACCTTGTTGCTCCTTTTGCTACATGTATTTCTAGTCGATCAGCTACCCCGTCGCTCCAGTTACAAAGAGCACCATGACTCAAGATCCATCAATACCTAAATTGCTTAGAGAACGAGAGACTGGCCGCTGTTTAGGAACTGTTTGGAAACGTCGAGCGACCCCAACATATCAAGCTAATTCCTTGATGGTGAATCCAGAGTTTGTTTCACCGCATTCCAGGGCAATTCTTTCTTTATCGATCGATAAAACAACTGGTCGCTTTCTTTTGGCTGGATCCGCAGATGGGACTCTTAGTATCTACGATCAAAGTCCCTGGGGTAGGGCCTCATCCAAAGAGAAACGTCATCAGGTATCTCCTGTCGCACAAAGCATCAAAGTGCCCCGTGGGCCCTTGGACGACTCATTGATGGTCCCTCGAGGTCATTCAGCCGGTATCACACATGTTCAATGGTATCCAGTTGATACTGGCGCCTTTGTGTCGCTTTCCTTGGATGAGACTCTCCTATTGTGGGACACCAACGAAATGCTCCCAGTAATGCGTGTTTGCCCATGGGTTTCTACAGAGCCATCTCCCGGTCCTCGCTGGGGGGTGGCGCACCTAGGAGTAGATCCATCACTGGTTGCTACAGGGTCCTCCCATTATCCTTCTGTCACTTTGGTGGATCTGCGTTCGGGGTCTTGCTCGCATCAGTTGACAGGGCACACTGCAGGAATTACTGCCGTGCAGTGGTCTCCCACCTCGTCATATATTCTGGCATCAGGGTCAAGGGATGGTACAATTCGGATGTGGGATATTCGACAGGCGGGAAGCCGGGCTTGTTTGGCTAGACTGACGAGAGAGCTTCGTGTTGACCCGCTATTTCATCAATCAACCTGCCCTCCCATTCAAGCAGATTATTTGCATTTGCGAACGTTTCGGAGAGCATGGGAGAAGCACAACAAGAGGCGACGAGTTGCTGGCCCTAATGACTATCGTCAGCAAGAAGAAATAGCTTCACGAGGCAACCGTTCTCATGATTGTCCAGTTGGGGGCTTGTCCTTTGTTGGAGGACAAGAGTTGGTAAGCATGGGAAGCAATGGTGAAATCCTGGTTTGGGATTTGAGCCATGGTCCAACCATGAAACCTTGCGTTTTCGTTCCCCCTGAAGGTGGCAGGTTACAACACACGGCAGGCCCCGTGGCTCTGACACTGGATTCCAACCGGATGGTATGGGTGGGCAATCAATCCAAAGTTTTGGGTTATTCTTTGGACGAGGGTGGGGCTCCAGTCCGCAACTTGGGTGGGCATTTGGGATCTGTCACGAGTTTGGCATGTATGACCCCCGAAAACTACATATATTCGGGTTCGAGGGATGGAATGATCTTATGCTGGGGAAAAGACGGAGGGCGGACTAAGGAGGGAAGACACATCATTGCCCGAGACCGGGACCGCTGGTGATTGATTTAACATTCGCATGGGCAAAATAGAAGCTACAGTAGATGGTAACGTATTACTTCTAGGAAAAACGATTTTGGAGACATGTTTTTATATTGTCATCCTCCTGAAACATTTTGTCAGCCTCTTCTTTGTCTTGGATGAAAGCCTAATCTGCATTCAAGGCGTCTCAATAGGGAACCGCGGTTTGTTCTCGACAATATTGGTCCAATTGAAATAGATTCAAGAGAACTGCTTCGGCAGGCCAAAGAGTATCAACATTGACTCCTGCTCGAATACACAGTGCAACGACATCATTCTGTAGCAATTGCAAGGCAATGGCAAAATCTTGTGATGATTGCGATGTAGTGGTTGTGAGAGCAAATTGGGAGGATCCGGGACGATCATCTTCGGCTAGAACTGCAGCGGTGGCATATTGAATTCTCATGGCTAGTTGCTGTGCATCCATAGAGGGAGGAATAAAGGGGGTAGGTGTGGTTGACAAAGTTTTTGCAACATTGGTGGCATATTGCTGTTGTGCATGGGAAGGATATTGCGGGTGACCGGATGCATGTGTCCCTGTACTACCCATCCCAGTAGAACTCGGGGGGTGACCGGTTGCCCGAGCCAAAGCCTTTTGAGCCGAGCGTTTCCAGTAAGACGTGTCCATTAAAGAAAGAATGGAAGACGTGGAAGATGTTCCAAAGCGCATGGGTTGTGACGTCCAATAGGCAGAGGATGTGATCGATGGGAGAACTCCGCCACCTGCTGGATTGGAGCCCCCATGAAAGTTGCCATGATTGTTGTGCGAGGTGTTGTTGTTGGCTGCGGGCTCATCGTACAAGGAGACCGCATGATGATTCTCTCGTATACGATGCAAAAGAGCTTGGTCCGATACAGTATCGGTAATATCGGCGTTGGGTTGCTCTGCGGGCGTCAAAAGGATGGGATGCGGAAGAACAATTCCTAGACAGCGTGCCACAGAACTCGTGACGGACGCAACCAGCCGCAACGCCGATTGAAGTTCCGTTGGAGGCAGCACACCATAGAGTTCTGGACCAGCATGGGGAAGGGGAAGGCCTCCAATCTTTCCAATACCTCTGGCTCTGCGAGGCATGGCAGCATCCGCATGTGGTCGATGCATTCGTTGCTGCTGATGCATTGTGAGTTGTGTATCGCTGGGGTCAATGTCAAGACGGTGCATGGCAAAGGCTTTGCGAGCCCATTGAAAACGAAGAACTCGAACTTGCTTGGAAGTAAGTTGAATAGCCTGTCGAAGCGACCCTTCCAAAACAGACTGCTCCAATCGCTCCAACTGGACTTGAGGTACCATGTTGGTGGCTTCCTCCAAGGAGTGAGAGGGAGGTTGTAACTGTAAATCTTGGATATGTTCACGTTGTGTATCATTCTCTACTGCCTGAGATGCCACGCGCACCGCCATATCGGCACATTGCTGCCGCAAGTAAGAGAGACGTTCACGAAGCTGACGTGACTCTTCTTGTAACTCTCCCAACATGGGTTGAGGATTCCCACCACCTGGCTTGGACGATTGAAGCACCCGAGCACACTCTTGACGAGCCAAGGCATGGTCAGCCACGGCTTGTGCATGACGGTCCAAATGTGGTTTCAAAGCTCGATAAACACAAGCAGGACAACGAGGCACATGCGAGGACACATCAAGGGCATCCTCGCTCTCTTCTCGCACTAGAGTGCACAGACACTTGGTGGCAGCAGTAGCAATTCCATTCTCCTTGTTGCTACTGTTAGTATTGCTTGAGCTGTTGCTGGTGGATCCCAAGTGAGACTCTGTAATTTGCGGGTACATTCTTCAAAACCAGAAACAACAACAGCAACAAATTGAAGAATGCTGGGAGCATCATGTGCATCGTGCATCGTTCTTCCTTGGAGCTTGCTAGCTTGGAGCGAGCTCGAGAATTCTGATGTTGGTCCGACTCGACTCATTTGACTGGAAAGAGGGAATTTGGGCATGTGGCAGTTTCTTCACAACCGCCGCCACCACCACCACCACCACCACCACCGCCACAAGTAACTTTGTTGGACAGGTAGACAGGTGCAACTACCAACACATCTACAGCAACTACAATGAGAATAGAATTGACTCTTGTGTCCACATTGTGGATACTTGCTGTAGGCAAAAGCTTTGCAGTTTTCCCTCCACTTCCCATTCGCTCCCTGGCGGCAACCACTTGTGCCTCCACTACTGCAAGGACGAGCGGTGCTGCTTGTGACACTCTTCCATCGCTACAATCTGCCGTATCGTCTACATGGATTCCTAGAGGAGGAAATCAGAATGGAGGGTATTCATCCTACCCATATGATGATCGCGGCGCATCCTACTATCCACGAGACGACGATGAGGAGAACTATGCTTCCTACACTGTACGTTCCGTCTGGTTTCATCGTGCATCGTTTGCCTCCAAAAGAGCTTTGTCCAACTAACAAAATCTTTACGTGGATCCCATCCCAGCAGAAATCTGGCCGTTTTGACTCTACGTCTGCTTCGTTCCAACAACTCTTGACCAAGAATACGAATTATACCAATCGGCAGATTGGACTTCCCTTGTTTGGAGTGGGCGTTGCTTTGACGTTGTTGGGAGCTAGTTTATTTTTCAATTCCACTTTGATTCGTCTCGGACATTTGGCTTGGTCGGTTGGTTTGGTTTTGTCCTTGGGGCCCGGTCGGACAGCAGGATACATGTTTCAACCGCACAAGGCTCGAGCTACCATTTCCGGATGTTTGGGATTTCTTCTGGTCATGATGGGATGGCCTCTCTTTGGTATCATCTTGGAAGTTTTTGGTTTTTTGAATCTATTCGGAAATATGTTCCCAGTTGCTTGGGCGTTGCTGCAAACAATACCGGGGATTGGGCCTCTTCTACGACAGTCCAACAATGCTCGGTCGTCTTCTTCCTCTCGTCGTGGCAACGGTTCCTTACCAGGTTCTGGTAGTGGACCGTATGACTATCAGCAACAGCAACAGCAACAGCGGGATCAATACTATGATCATCAAAATTACTACGATGATCCTGATGATTCCAATCAACATTACTACTAGCCTCAGAAAAAATAATGTAACAAGAGGACAACATCGGGCATTCTCTCTCTCCTGGAATGGATGTGTTACTGTTAGTATTACTCACGTGCGTATATCACCAACTCGGACGGCACAGCGGGTACTCGTAGCTAGCTCTTCAGTTGTAGCTCGTAGTAGGCTTATCTCCTGGAAAGGAGAACGACTGATGTCCTTGATAAATAATACTGACTTACGACTGTGCCAATGATTGCTGATGATCAACGATGGATATTCCAGTACATGTATGTCCTCCGATGATATCACCCCCCCCCCCCCCAACAGCAGCAGATCTCTCGTTCGTGCCATCATAGTCGTTACAAACAGTAGTATCAGTATATGAGCCTCAACAGGTGCCACAACCTTTTGTGACTACGGTAGCATCTTGTTTCTGGTGCATCAAGAGGTGAGCACGAAATATAAAAATATGTAACCATCCACTACTACAGTACCAGTGTGTGCTAAATAGGTTTTGATACAAGAAATAATAGAACAAATGTCCAATGGAATATACGATGTCATAAAGTACTTAATTTCACGGTGCTACAACCTAAGAATAGATGTCATGTTCATGTTGTGTGATGTAGCCATATCGTTTACTCAATGACAATCTCCTTTCCTGATGACTCAGCGAACAAACTGATGTCAACAGGCGGTCGAAGCTTGCAGCATTCCTCAACAGCTTGGTGGACCTTGTGGTTCTCGAACTCGGAGATCAACTCCTGGTTGACAGGGACACCATTGTCGACGGCGGTGTATGCCAATTGGTCCAACAAGTAGTCGAAGCGAGGAGCCCACTTTCGGGATCCAGTCTTGGCAGTGAAAGAGCAGTTATCAACCATGAAGGCAACTCCTCGGTAGTGCATGTAAGGGCACAAGGAGTCAACAGCCTCAATGACGGACTCGTTGACAACCTCGGAGTAAGGGTGGCCGGCCTCCAAGAGAACATCGATTTGGGCCATCATGGTGGCAACGTAAACTCCAGCAGTGAAGGGGTTCAATGGGATCTTGTCGTCGTCACGGGCAGCACGAACCTTCTCTCCAGTCTTCCATGTGTCAGTTCCATCGATCTTGCCGACGGGGTACTTGTTGATACGAGCACCGTGCATGATAACGGTGCGGATTTCGTTACCCGAGGAAACCTCATCGTAGATTTCTTGCAAGATTTCCTTGGCGGGCTTGTAAGAGGCAGAGTAAGCAGTCTTGAAGATCTCCTTATCCTCACCGGTCAACTTGTCGTAGACAGCCTTGATACCTTGGGTGGAGATGATCTTGACGATGTTTCCGGTGATGGACTCGGAAGAGTTGATGAAAGCCTCCTCGGGGGTCATTCCTTGGCGTTGGTAGCGGCGGTACAAAGACTCGACAATACCGTGGACGGCTCCCAACAAAATTCCACGCTCTCCGTAGATATCGGAGCAGTATTCAGATCGGAGATCGGTCTCGAACATGAAAGGAGATCCGACGGCGATACCCCATCCAAGAGCCAAGTCGGTGGCCTTTCCACTGACATCACGGTGGACAGCGAAAGAAGAGTTGATTCCGGCTCCGTTGACCTCCTTTCCTTGTTCGTAAAGACGACGGACGGAAGGTCCCATTCCCTTGGGGCAGACGGCGATGACGTCCATGCCGGCAGGGAAGTCCTCACCGATGGAGTCAAGGTGTCCCAAAAGGAATCCGTGAGACATACCCAAGGTGGCTCCAGGCTTCATGGCGGCGAAGATCTCCTTGTACAACTTGGCTTGGGCGGCATCAGAGATGAGCAAGATGACCAAGTCGGACTTTCCGATGACATCGAACATCTCTCCGAGGGTTCCGTCTTCCTTGTTGAATCCGCACTCCTCGGCTTGCTTCATGGAGGAGGATCCCTCACGAAGTCCAATAACAACCTTGGTGTCGGTTCCACTCTCGTTCAAAGAGTCACGAAGGTTTTGTGCTTGAGCAGGAGCTTGGGATCCCCATCCAATAATACCCACTTGCTTGATTCCCTCGAAGGCCTTGGGAAGGAGAGGGAAAAGATCACGTCCTCCCTTGACAATGGTCTCGGTAGTGTCAGCGAACTGAACCTCTTGGGTCTTGAAGACATTGGAGGAGAAACTGTGGATCAAAAGAAAAAGAGAGATGGATGGGTGAGAAATGGTGGGCGAACCAAACACGTTTGACGCTAGATACGATTGCCCATCGATCGGATGGGTGATGGGTGACCAAGATTGGATGGAACGAATCTTGACAATCGAAGCAAATATTCACACAAGTGTGCAACCCTTCCATCACCCAACAGCGGTGCGTGTACGCATCCACCCACACATGCTTGTGTGCATGTACGCATTCACCCCAACGACCCATCAAACACAACAGCGCGAAACAGTGATCATCATCAAACTCAGAAATGCAATAATTGATTCCGGATGCAAGCAATTCCTCACAGAATTCAGTAGAGGGAGCTATAATTTCATCATCGTTTGACATGAAAGGTAAAGATGGAACCAGTGTGAAGCATGAAACCTGAAACAGTAAATGTACTTACGCCATGTTGAGGGAAGAAGAAGTCTTGGACTGGGCAACGACAGCGTTGGCAGAAGGAAGAGCAGCTTGCTTGAGGGCTCCAGAGGCCATGAAGGGGGTGGGGACAAAGGCGGAAGCCGATGCCAAGAAGAAAGCGGAGGCAATAGCAGTGAACTTCATCTTGATCGTCAACTGATGGCAGAGGACAGAGGTTTGGGGAAAAAACCAAGAATCTGGAAAATGTAAATTCGGTACCCTGTCTACCGTACGTACTATGTTTCTTTTGGACGGTCCTCCACCGCCACCAATTGGTGAGCCATAGGTGGGACCGACAGACGTTTGATGTCAGGATGTGTGGGTTTGACGGATCTTTCCGGTTGTGGGACTGACTGGATTCATGAATCAGAGGAGTAATAGCGTATGCGCCTTTTGATGCAAGGCGGTGCTGGTGGTCTATGTTTGTCTATGGTGTATTGCGCGTATCTAGTTGAATGAATGAGGGTTGGATTGCAGTTGTGACAACCAACAACAGCCGACGCAAACAACAACTGGTCATTACTACCTAGTAGTTCCATGCATGTATCATCGTCACTGCACGTAAACGGTAGTATCATCAAAGAACCTCTCTACGAGTACAGTAGTACTACGATGGAGCTGGAAAGCTAGAACATACCATCATAGGTGGAATCCTCACCAACTCCATCATTTTTCAATCATTCTATCCTGTTTACAGCACTACCGTAGTACTGCACCGTTACCATACAAGTATTGCATTCGGTACCTGGTACCAGAATACTCGTACAGTCCTTACCTAGCCAATCTGCATAATTCTCGTACAGCACCTCCTCGTCACATCGAGCCTCAACCTAAAAACTAGAGCCACCGTACAGATACCAGTACGGTACTGGTACTGTAGGGTAGCACAACTGGCTTATTTGGCTTGAGCAAAGGTCATCTCGGCCACCTCCACAGCGAGCACACCATCCACGTAACCCTTTCCAGTAGCCTTGCAGATTCCAAATTTCTTGTTGAACTTGAGAACTTCGACCTCCATAACGAGAGCATCTCCAGGAACGACGGGTTTCTAAACGGGAACATAATTATTATTATTATTATTGTTTGGAACATGTGAGTGACAAATGACAAAAAGGAATACAGCAGCAATGCTGTCACTGTAATGAATAGTGGTGCAAACACAAACATACCTTCCACTTGACTCCATCAGCACCTCCGAAAAAGAAAATAGCTCCCGGAGTAGCTCCATCCAAACCAGCCATGACACATCCAGCCAATTGAGCCATGGCCTCGACTTGCAAGACACCAGGCATGACAGGCTTTCCTGGGAAGTGTCCATTGAAGAACTCTTCGTTCTTGGTGACCATCTTGATTCCGACAGCTCGCTTTCCCTTTTCATACTCCACAATCTTGTCTACCAAGGCAAATGGGTATCGGTGAGGAAGGAAATTGTCGACATCTTCGGTGGTATAGACAGCCTTGACATTGCTGGTCAAGCCGGAAATGGCTTGGCCACCCAAAGCGGCAGCAGATTCTTGGACTTGAACGCTGTTGGTGCGGGCCGAAGCACCACCTAGCAAGGCTTTTCCAGCCAAGGCGGCAGGGATGGGCGCCACGAAGGAAGTGACGCTGACCAAGGAAGCCAAAAAGAGAGTAACTAGAAGTTTCGTCATTTTATTGTCGCTGGTTGTGTGGATTGTGGATTGTAGATTATTTGGGAAAAGTGGAAAGTGGCGAAAGATCCAAGAACTCTCGATTTGGACTCGACGGACTGTAAGGAAGATTTGTCGACATAAGCAAGTCTGACAGCTACGTCACCGAGCGTACGGATGTCTGCAAGCGCTGTCTGATGTCAGTGTGACGTCCCTGTAGCAGGTGTACTGAAAGTACAGAACTCTCGTACAGGAGCGTACTACAGACAGAAGGAAATGACAGGCAGAAAATCCAAAATCACAGAAGAACGAAGCCTCCTCCTTTGGCATTTGATTATTTTGATAGCGTTCGCTGTGTGTTGCCTCTGTTGTTGCCTCTGTTGTTGCCTCTGTTGTTGTTTCTTCTATTTCTTCCTTCTTGTTACAACTTGCAAACAACCTACACATACTTCTTGATACAAACTACAACGTTTCAGGTTTCACATTCCACGTTCACGTTCCACCTACCACCATAGAAACAATCACAAGAAGAATTCGTCCCTTATAACTTTTGATTTCAGAATGACAATGAAACAAGAGGTTGTGACCAGAGTATTCTGTCTTGGTCTCTTGTTGGCCAACCTTGCCACAGTCCAAGGCTTTTGCACATTTGTCCCAGGATCTTTCCTTGCACAACACTGCCTTTCTAATGCAGCAGAACAAGCAGGCACAGCAGTCTCAGTGACATCTTCTAGCACGCAATTGTGGGCTAATCCCTCCGAGATTCTCATGCCCGCTCTTTCTTCTACCATGAAGGAAGGAAAAGTCGTATCTTGGCTCAAGAGTGAAGGAGATGCCGTGCAAGCAGGAGAAGCCATTATGGTAGTAGAGAGTGACAAGGCAGATATGGACGTCGAGGCCTTTGAGGATGGATTTCTGGCCAAGATCCTTGTAGGAGAGGGAGAGTCTACGGCAGTAGGAGCACCGGTCGCCTTGGTGGTTGCTTCGCAAGAGGAGATTGCAGAGGTGGCCGAGGGTGCCGGCAATGCACAGGGTGCTGCAGCCACCACCGCTACTGCATCCACTACATCATCCACTACATCATCCACTACATCATCCACTACTGCATCAACAGGTGAGTCTCTTGTAGAAACCACCCCAATTTACATGCCAGCGCTGTCCTCCACCATGAGTGAAGGGAAGGTCGTCGAGTGGTTCAAAGGGGTGGGCGACATGGTCACCGCCGGAGAAATACTCATGGTCGTTGAGTCCGACAAGGCCGACATGGATGTCGAAGCCTTTGAAGACGGGTACCTCGCTGCGATTCTCAAACAGCCTGGTCAACTCGCAGATGTCGGCGCTCCCCTCGCGCTCATGGTCCCGGACAAGCCTTCCCTTGAGGCATTCCTCGCTCATCCTGTCTTGCCCTCCTCCTCCTCTTCCTCCTCTGCGTCGCTCCCATCCACCTCCTCCACAGCCTCGGCCTCTGGTCCTGCCACACCTCCCGATGTCCCCTTTTCACAAATTGATCTACCTGCCCTTTCTTCCACCATGAAAGAAGGAAGAGTTGTCTCTTGGTTGAAAGGTGAAGGAGATCCCATCGCTGCCGGGGAAGCTATCATGGTTGTGGAAAGTGACAAGGCCGATATGGACGTGGAGTCCTTTGAAGATGGATTCCTAGCTGCCATTCTCATTCAAGAAGGAGAAACTGGCGCTGTGGGAGCTCCTGCTGCCTTGATTGCCTCCAACGCCGATGATATCCCTGCCCTTCAACAATATGCTGCGTCTCTTTCCAATGCTCCTGCACCGGCTGCTACAGCAACACCCGCCGCTGCGGCCCCTGCTGCCTCCGCTTCCCCTGCCACTCCTGCCGTTCCCCGCAAAATTACTACTCGGGCTGCCGCTGCTGCACAAGGAAACCGTGTCGTTGCTTCTCCTCTTGCCAAGAAAAAGGCCGATCAATTGGGCATTGATATCAACACCATTACTGGAACAGGTCCTGGTGGACGAGTCACTGCCACTGATGTCGAAGCTGCTGCCAATGGAACTGGCGCACCCAAGAAGGAAGAGGCTGCCGCCCCCAAGGCACCTCCCAAGCCGGTTTGGATCCCCGCGGAAGGAGTAGTAGCTGCCACTCCCATGGCTAGAGCTGCCGCCAAAAAGGCCAAATTGGATATTGCCGCCATCAAGGGAACAGGTGAGTTTGGCAGAGTCACACTCCATGATGTTCAGTTGGTTACAGGTGAAACAGATCCCGAAAGTGAGGCAGCTACTTCCAGTCTTCCCGATGGTTTCGTTCCGTTCAAGGGTATGCAAAAGGCGGTCAGCAACAACATGATGGCAACCCTAGCTTCTCCTTCCTTCCAAGTCAGCACAGATATCGAAATGGACAACTTTGAAGAATTGTATGCCAAGGTCAAATCTGATGGTATCTCCGTTTCTGCCTTGTTGGCCAAGGCAGTCGCACTCGCTGTCGAAAAGCATCCCATTATGAATAGTGCCTATTCGGATCAAAGCGGCGGTGGAATTTTGTACAGAAAGGATATCAATATTGCCATGGCCGTTGCGATCGAGGGTGGCCTCATCACTCCTACTCTGGTACATGCCAACACCCGACCCGTCAAGGAACTAGCTCTCAACTGGCGCGAATTGGTGGGCAAGGCGAGAACAGGAACCTTGGCTCCCGCTGAATACTCCTCTGGAACCTTCACTATTTCCAACATGGGAATGTTTGGTGTATCCCACTTTGGATCCCTCCTTCCCGCAGGACAAGGAACGATTATGGCCGTGGGTGCCACACAAGATGTCATTGCCGCCGACCCCAAGGCAGTCTTGGGCATGAAGAAGGTCCGCAAAATGACGGTAACGATAACATGTGATCATCGTCAAATTTATGGAACAGACGCTGCTCTTTTCCTAAAAACTTTCAAGAAAATAATGGAAGAGCAAGTGGATAAACTTGGAAAATAAACAAAATTCTTACAGTATCCTAAAGGGTAATGCTACTATTATTACTATTCGAGGAGCTCGGACCAACATAGTGATCGGGGGAAATGGCTAACATGGGAAATTCATCATCTTGACATGATCGTTCGTCCAAGAGGACCGTCCATCCCGACAGCACCACATGGTTGGGGAGAGAACATCGTTGAATGTGGCTGCGGAGATTGCCATCGGGTGTGATTCCGTTCGATTGCATCGTAGACACCACATCACGAGCCAGTTGCATTTTTTCATCGGCATTGCTTCGCGATAGAGCTTTCAAATAGATACCGTACGTTCGGAGATCGGGTTGGACACTGGAAACACCAGCTTTTGCCAATTCGTGCATCTCATCCAAAAGTGCTTTGGCACGGAGGACGGCACGTGGATCATCAACGTTCAAACCCCATGCCCGAATAGCCTCCGTGTAAGAGTTCACACTAGGAGCACAATCCGGTTCTCCCGATTCATAATACTCCTTTAGCAACGAGAGATAGTGCTCAACCCGTAGGGCTCCATCGGCACCAAATTCGTTTGCGAGAGTGCTAATCACCAAATCAAAGGTCCTGGCATTTGGCTGGACCGCTAGTTGCCCACTAGCACTTAGATCTGTCATGCGTTGAAAGATTCCGTCTGCTCGCCAAGCTGCCATGGGACTTCCGCTTCTTGACCATGCCTGAAGAACCATGTTGAAAGTTTCAGTGTTGGGTTCCACATCCTTATTGCCATCAAGGAATGCCTTATGCATGCCTTCCAAAATGGATTCCGCACTTGTTGAGTCACCACCTTGCGCTCCAATCAATGCGTTGTACAATTCTGTAGTCTGAAGCGCAGGAGGAGCGGCATCAAAAATAGCCAAGGCCAGTTTGGATGAATCTGGATGACCGCTGTTGGCGTACGCCGTGATCAATCCAGCGTAAGCCGAAGCCTCCAAGCCAAATTCTTTTTCCCCGTTGGCAAATCGTTCTTTCATCTTGCGGAAAAGTGCTTGGATTTTGTCGGGTGCATCGGGAGAGTGAGAGTTAGCCCATGCTTGAACCACTGCGAGGTATCCTCGTGGATCGGGGCGCAATCGCAGGTCACCCTCAGCCGCCAAGGATTCCGCGAGCGCCAGGATTTCGTCCGCACGCTGAGCCGCCCCTTCCTCTGTGGATTTAGACCAGCAATTGATGACCCTCTGGAACGTTTCAAAATTGGGAGACTCCGACAAACGACCTTCATCAAAGAGTTCTTGCATCTTCAACAAAATAACTTCAGCCCTGCGTCCAGCCGATGGGTCGCCACTTTTCGAAATGGCATCCAAGACTCCATGGAAGGTGTCCACATCTGCAACCGACCCCGTACCTTGTCGTACTGTAACTAGAAGATTGTGCAACATGGAATCCTTTCTTCCAGAGCCACTGTCGCTCTTGCACAAAGACAGCACAACATTGGTATCAGATTGAAACTCGGGGTCATCAGGAAATGTTCTCTGAAGGCTTTGAAGCAGCGACCACAAACGATTCACTTCCCCATGGGCCTCTACACTCGCAAGGGCCGCCATCAACGAGCCAAACAGTTCTGCGGAAGGCTTGGTTTTGTATGCCCCTTTGTTTTCCACGAAGGCAGTGGACATTCCTTCTAGCATCAATGTGGCTTTCTGTAGTTGGCTCTTGTCCAGGCTTTGCGACAGGGTTCGCACCATTCGTTCCTGCAACTCCAAGTCACGTACGAGTCCAGCCTCCTCCAACTTGAGTAAATTGGCCTCCGCAAATTCCAGCCCACCGCTGTCGATGAAAGCATATAGCAGTGTATTCGCCCAATCGGGAGGTGAAACAACCTCTCCCTTTTGCCAACGTGCAAGCAACTGGTCCAAGATGCTTTGAACATGGTCCAACCCCTCAGGTAGTTTACTGTGAGCCCAGGCCTCTGCCAGCACCACTTGGCTGTCTGTGTTTTCCAACGTTTCTGAGATGGCCATCATCCGATCCATCCATTGCTGTCGCATGGCCACTGAAGCTTCAGACTCTACTCGGTTCCATGCTCGCACCACGTGTGCAATACAGGCCAAGGAATGCAAAGTAGGTTGACGATCGGATTGGGCAATAATGTCATCATACATGTCGAGTAAATGTTCCGCTTGTTCTGGAGCAACATCTTTGGTACTCTTACTCCAACAGTCCAAAACTCGCTCAAACATACTGTCTAGCAACCACCCATCCTCGTTGACCAAGGAGTGTTTGTCAACACGATTCCACAGTTCGGTAGCCTGGGTCGCTGCCTCGGGACTAGAAGGATCAACACATTGCAGTGCGGTACAAATTGTTTCATTGGACAACTGGAGCTTTGGTTGTTGTTTCCCTGCCAATCGCACCATGCCCTCTACAACGGCCAAGGCAGCCGAGCCAGCGTGGGGTGAGGAGCTGTTCGACCAGGCAACCAAGGTCATGTCAAAGGGACGGGTATCTAGTTCATATCGTTCTGGATGTTCAGCATGTTGTTCAAGGAGCCAATCCAAGACTTGCTGGGACTGTGGAGCAGCATCCTCCAATGTTTGTCGAGACCAGGCAGACAAAACTTGGACAAAAGCCTGATAGCTGGGAAACAAGCCCGATTCCCGTTTGGAATCTTCCAACATGTCCCGCAACACATTGTGTGCTCGTTGGGGAGCATCCGGTAGCCCACTTTTGGCCCAAGTGGACAAGAGAACATGATAGGATCCAGTCGTAATTCCAGCTTCATCGACCAATCGCTCCCAAATAGATTCCGCATGCATGGGGGCCTCTTTCAAGCCAGACTTTTCCCAAGTGGAAAGAACGGTGGCATAGACACTAGCACGAGGAGGAGTGAAAAAGTTCCACTGACGAGCATACTTGCACATTTCATCCAACCAATACTCTGCCCGGGGTGCTGCATTACGATGATCCGTCTTACTCCACATGTTGACGAGGCGACAAACGGTTCTGGGATCGGGGATCAAATGTGGGTACTCCTTGGCACGTCGACAGACAAGAGCGACAAGTTCATCAGCCAATAGGGTTGTTTTTGGAGTCAACCGATCTTGGTGTGATGTATACTCCAAAACAAGATCTAGAAAGAGAGCGTTGGACAAGGCAGAAGGGTCGTTTTCCGAAGCGGCAATGAGGTAATCCAGGGCATGTTCCATGCGTGGAAGAACTTCTTGGGGAGCAGCCTGACTAAGCCCTACCCAAGCCTGTAGCAAGCGCGTAAGAGATTTTTCGCTGGGCTCCAAAAGGGGATCCTGAGCCGATTGTTCCACCATGAAGTCAAAGAGAGATTGCGTGACAAGGGGAGCGTTTGGATGGTTGCCTTGGACATGTGCATCCATGAGATAGGTGAGGGCGACAGCGTTGGGAGATACAGGAGGCGACGAGGATCGCATGGTTTGAATGATTCGCGAACAAACCTCAGGGGCATTTTTGGGATCCTGTTTGATCTGCACCGCCATGAGGATCGAGTAGGACTTGGCATCCAAGTGCAAGCCAGGAATTCGTTTAGCATAATTTTCCATTGTCTTCCAGACTCGAGAGGCGGTAGGGAAGTTTTTGGAATGCAAGACTCCACGTTGTCTGGAGCCTATTCGCCAACGGTCAAGGACGGCATTGATGTGGAGGAGTTGCAGAGGAAATTGTTGAGGTTGACGTTCTGACTCTTGTGCCATTCGATCTAGCAAGCGAAACGCCCAATGTACCGTGTCCGAAGAAACTTCAGTATGCCAAGTCAAGGTGTGCAATGTTTGTCCAGCTTCCTGCCATTCCGCCATTGTCCAAGAAGTCGAATGTTTGACCAGTTTCTGAGCCTGTTGCACATGTGTATTTGGTTTTGTGCGAGGGCGTCTTTTCGACTGATAACTAGGCTGCTGTTGCTGTTGCTGCTGCTGCTGATGTTGTTGCAGCTGGAAATGGCTTTGGTGGTATTGTCGTCGAAGAACCAACGTACTTGAGCAAGTACTGCGAGTGCTTGTTGTCGAACAAAGAATGGGATCAATCACTGTCGTCGTAGCCAACGTTCGTTTCCTGGCAGAACGTGATACAACTACTTGATGCAGCATGGATTGACAACATTTCCTTCGAATCGAAATGGAAGACATGTCTAAAATCACAATCAACTGCCAACCAACAACTATGGCACGAGTACCGTACAACAGTAGCAATCACAACAACTTGTGTGTGTGGAAAATGGCCAATCATCAATCATTCAACATTCCTCCACAGGCACCACCGCACAACCACCGTGCGAGCCTCTCGTTGCCTTTCTTCAACACCTTCACCTTGGATAGACATACCTACATTATCATACATATACACACATATATGCATATACCAATACCGGGAAGTGAGGACATGCCAAGGCTTATTCAAGAAGGGGAACCAAATAACACTCCAAACATCGCAACATTGCCCTACGACATGAGCTCGCTTGTCTCGATCTTGTTTCCATCGTGGAGGGAGGATACGACAACAACAACAATCACCAACAACATTCATCGCTAGCTGTTCTATCACCTCTTCAGGTGATTATCACTGCTCGTACTCGTAGCTAGGAAAGATCTTCGCACTTGGGGTTTCAAACAACAACGTGATGCTCTTCACACATTTCATCCACCAAGGCGTCGCTCGCTCTAACCAAAGCTTCCAATGGCCAGTAATCCAATCAATAGATCCAACAGCAAGAGCAGAGCATGGATCGTAGGAGTAGTTGGGCTCCTTGCCTTTGCAGGTGTCTTGGCTGTCGTTATTGTCCTAGCAAAACCTTCCGATAGCAGCAACGGCAACAGCAATATTAACAGTGTTGGGAAATCTGAAAACTCAACATCTGCACCAACCACTGTTGTAGCAGATCGGTCCATTCCATTTACAGGCGGAGCCGACGGCTACGTTTCCGACCCAACTGCTGCAGGTTGCCAGGAGTTTCCTGGAGTTGAAAGCCTTGAGATCAGCAACAATACAATCTGCGAAGACACTTTGATCCATTATGACTCTATGCTCGAAGATCTGGAGCTCCCAAATTTCAACACTCTTTATCAAGTTTCCGAAAACGCCATGGCGCTAGTTGCTGCATGCCAAGACATTCACTACATTGTCAACAAACGTCAGAGTGCCATGTTCGTATTCAATCGTACCCAACTACAAGACGAAGACGTGGAAGGATCACGCGATCGTCGCAACTTGGGCTCACAGATCTGGGACTATGGGTACTTCTTCCTAGTCAATGCAGGTACAGAAACTGTTGGTGTGCAGTGGTCCGAGGATGTACTTGGGCAGTTTCAGGAGAACCTTGGCATGTTCGATTGCAGGAGTGGACAATGCGACTACGAAAACAATCAATTCCTGGCAGATTACCTGTACACCCTCCGAGTAGCACCAGGTGGTATTGGCGTCGTCTACTACAAACGCCGATTTTGTGACATATCCACAGATGGAGATACCCAGATTCAAATGTTCACCTATGCGGAAAGCACTGACACTCGAGACGTTTGGTTCGCCCACAACACGGAGGTCCCAACGACTATGACTAATGAAGTGACTTCAACCCAGTGTGCCGCTCCTGACTTTACTGTTAGCGGATGCGTGTATTCGACCTCGTCGCGAACAGGAGATGGCACCCAACAACAACAAGATGTCAAGTCATGCTTTGAGTCAACCACGAATGTTTGTGACAGCCAGACATTGGGGATCTGTGGAGTTCAGACTAGATCCAGGGATTATACCATTTCATGCGAGTTACAGACTGCACCTGGCGTTGGCTCGGCAGTTTACATGAACGCTGTGGTAGAACTCGATACCACGCTGTTTGAAGCGCAAGACGTTACCACTTGTTATACCTAGACAGGTGATACTACAAACGTGAGTACTGTATAACTAGTATCACGTTCTACTTCTACTTCCCTTGCTTTGCAACCACCTATCTACAGGACTTAATTCATGAAAATGATCATTATTTATAGCTAGTAGTAGACGACAATGAGAGCCATGAGAGGATCCGAGTTTGCCCTCTATACCTCCCGGTAGATACTTTGTCGTCATTCACAGGAAGACGACCGGGACGATCGGTAGTCAGTTCCCGCTGGGAATGCCAGAGGTGCTGTTCCCGGAGCGGGCAGAGGCTATCTCTATTATAGGTATGATGCGGATTGCTTGCTATTGGTGCATTTTTATGCAAGATAGATTGCACTCCGCCGTCGTCGCGGTACGAGTACCGTACTATTCTTAACCTTTTCTCCGTGGTCACTCTCATTCAACTTAGTATATCAATCAACTTGAGTTTCTCCAGCAACCAGCAACCAGCAACGAACTACAACAACGGCAACGAACAAGCAACAATGCGTATTGACATGATTTATTTATCCTGCAATAATAGTGTGATAACAAAATAATGCAATCTACCAATAATAGCTTTAATGGAACAGAAAGAATAGGAAGATCGGTGTTGAGTTTCTTTGTTTTCTACAACACTTCGAGGTAGTTTCAGTAACGGGTGACGGGGTTTCTGTATCACCAATCACCAATCATTAGTGAGACAAGTACCAGATAATATAACTGCACTGTATCACCATAATATCATATTAGCACTGGTAGTGTTAGTATTATCATCAGCAGCAGATAGAATAGCAAAATGATTCGCATCTTTTCACCAGGAATCTGCCAAGTACTTTCCCCACCACAATGACATTTCTTCTGATGTTCGTGCTGCTGTCATTGCAACACCCACATTCGGAAGAAATGGCTTCATTTCCATCTTCCAACTACTTCCGATGCCTACCCGAAAAAGAGTGGACTCCTGCTGATGACTCATGATTGAGAATCTCCCCGGATTTCCACCATGATGGTGACACCTACACGAATAAGCAAGACAATGAGGCGCCACCAATTATTTCCTTCTTGAAGGTTCTTGCTGCCATCATAGCAGAATGTTCTCAGTTGTGCCCTACTCTCGTGCTCGGCTCGCTAAACCCACGCACCTCCTATATATAGGAAATATCATGCACTTTTACGTCTTCAAAAGGAAACTTCGCATGATGGCATGATGATACCCGTTAGTAGTGCATTCACCTACAATTGCTGCAGCACAACCATTATGTGGTGGTATTGAACAAAATTCTCCGGCGCCCGGAATGTTACTCGTTGTTGCTGTTGTTGTTGTTGTTGATGCGTTGTTTGTGGTGGTTGTTGTAGTAGTAGAAGACGAAGAAAGGCCCAAAATCCCAAGACAAAAATCAGGCGTGGCGCAGTAGTAGCAGGTACTAATAAGTACAGTAGTAGTAGAGCATATAAAACTCTCGGAATCCGCTCCCGCAGCGAGTGCACCGAGCAACTCTTCTATGTGTGATACATAGAGTTTGGCACGCTGGCAGCGATTAGCAAACCCAAAAGGCAATAACAAAAAAGTCGCAGTGAACTGATCCTTTGTCCCAAGCAACTTCCCAACCCCGACCAGAAACCAGAAACCAGAAAAGCATCCTGTGTCTCTGTGAAGCAAAAAAGTCCACGAAGCAAAAGGAAGCAACGGCAACAAACCCTTCTCCCCTGAGGGGAACGCACTCGTCAACATGGCAGGGCCTGTGGAAACTCAAAGCACTCAAAGAAAGAGTGCATGGGAGCTACGGGTGCGGCTAAATAAAGAGCGATGGGATCAACAACGGTCCGCTTCCCAAAGTGACCTCGCTCCCAAAAGTCCGCTTTCTTCCAGAAGTGAAAGACAGGTGGAACGATCCGAAGCAGTAGCAGCAGAGGCCCCAACCGTGGCTCTTCGCTCCATTGTGGCTGGGCAAAAGATCCGAAGGAGTGGTGGGATTCGACCTCATTTAAACAGAGACAAGTGTCTGCCGTCACAACGTGAACTCTTTCTCAAAGAGAAGGAGGACTCCAATTTGAGAAAATCCATGCTGGTCGACAGTTTGCAATTCTTTGATCTTCCCACTTCTTTCAGTGAACGACAAGCACCGACCCGTGGAAACTCTGCTATCCTCAAACAAAATCCATATGCAACCAAAAAAGAAGCGGAAGCAGCAGAACTCCAACTCAGTGAGCATTCACTGGAGTCCATCCCACCACCCGAACGAGAACAAAGGTCACCTAGTTTGCAAAGACAAAGTTTGCATCGGTCCACCTCATCCTTTAATGCGTCTTTGGATTTGTCGGACTCGAGAGTGTTTGAATATGACCCAGAGTTGGAGGAACATAATCCTATTATCACTGCAGCCTCCGATGAACAGTGGGCAAGGTTCAAACTTTTGGGACGGATTGGTCTGGGAAACATTTGTCTTTCGCGAGAAGCACAAAAGCTTGTTGATTCCAGCTTTGATATCATGCTGCGGGCCATCAAACAGATTCTGGCAACGCGCGAGGAGCGATCGGACTCAGCGTCTGTCGAGTCTATGGATGTTGACAATGTACTCTACATTCGAACGGGGAATTTGATGGCAGAGGTGCAAGAAACGATTCCTGTCTCTGAACGAGGACCAGCCAAGCTGCGTCGGGACCCCAGTGAGGTGGTCATTGACCAAGTGGTGCAAGAACAGCTACGGGATTACATCACTGTGATTTCTTCCATGTACAGAGACAATTCCTTTCATGATTTCGAGCATGCATCCACCGTCCTCAAGGCCGTCGATAAATTGATCCATCTGGTGGATGTCCCACAACAACCTGTGGATTGTCATGACTTGCGATACAGTTGTGGGCTAGCCACCGAACCTTGGAATCACTTTGCCTTGGTCTTTTCCGCTCTTGTACAGTAAGTGTTGCGGTTGCGGTTGCGGTTGCGGCTCCTATTGTGATGTTTTGCCGGCAGTGTAGAATGCAAGAAATATTATACTAACATGTGTGATGCTCAACTTGCAGTGATGTGGACCATCACGGAGTCCCCAATGCCCAGTTGATCAAAGAGGGGTCTCATGTGGCAGACGCCTACAGGAACAAGAGTGTGGCAGAACAAAACAGTATTGAGTTGGCTTGGAACTTGTTGATGGAACCATGCTACAAGGAACTTCGAGATTCCATTTTTCAATTTCGGACCGAGATTTACAATTTCCGCTCTTTGGTAGTGACTGCCGTTCTTGCTACAGATATTGCGGACAAGGAACTGGCTGCATTTCGGAAAGGTCGAGCAGCAGAAGCACTGGTTCTTGAGTCTGATGATGAAGGATCAACGCGAGCAGGCCTTGACCTGGTGAGTCGGAAAGCAACCTATGTTGTGGAGACTTTGATTCAAGTAGCTGACGTTTCCCATACAATGGGAAATTTCAACACGTACAAGAAATGGAACCACCGATTATACAAGGAAATGTATAGTGCATACAAGAATGGGAGAGCCGAGTGCGACCCTACCGATACATGGTTCAGGGGAGAATTTGGGTTCTACGACTTTTATCTCATTCCATTGGCCAAGAAGCTCAAGTCCTGTGGTATCAAGGCTGATGCATGCGAAGAATACGTCAAGAATGCCAGTCGCAATAGAAAGATCTGGTCCAAAGAGGGTGCAAAAATATTGGAGAGCTACGTTGCTGAGAGAAAGGCCGAAGAGGAAGCTGCAGCCAAAATTGTTTCCTTGAAGCAAATGGCACATACTGATTCATCTTCCGATGAAGGTGACAGTGAAGCTGATGACATTGATGATAGCATCTCCATTTCCGAATGTGACTCAATCATAAATGACTACGATATTCCCCCGGAACCCTTCAGCCCTCCTCATATTTCCGAGAAGATCCCTTCCAAAGCCAGCACAGATATGGATGGAGCTCCAGTTCGAATTGTCCTACGGAGTAAATATTCAGAAAGCACAGAACTGGAAAAGCGACAAGCAGAACAAAAGGCGGCTCGGCGATCTTCAGGAGCTTCGGAAACTTCAGAGCCATCAGCTGCATTCAAGAATGTGAACCTCAAGCTACGTAGCCGGAGCCGATCTCCTACTTCAGAATCGGATCGATCAGGGATGCGGACACTTTTGAATTCTGGCCTGAAGTTGCGGGCAAGAAGTCGATCGCCTGCATCTGAACGGTCTGCGGGAAGGAGTGTATTAGAGATGCGCTCCCGCAGCCGCTCACCTGGATCTGGGTCTGAGCGTTCGGAGCCTAGAATGACAATTCGAATGGCGAAATGTGATTCTCCTGGTTCGGCTTCCGACCAATCGCAAAAGAAAAAGAAGATTAGAGTCAAAGTCAAAAAGCGATTGGGCCGCAAAGACCGAAGTGTCTCTCCCACATCCGAGAACGAGGATGGAAAAGCCACCAAGGTTGTACGGCGTGGACGGCGACCTTCACGCAGTCGATCTCCTGCAGCAACTTCAGCCTCCGAGGTGTCAGAACACAATGGTGAAGAACCAGCGAAAGTGAAACGTCGCGCTCGGAAACCTTCTCGAAGCAAGTCACCCGCTTCCTGTCCTGACCAGGCCACCGACAAGAAAAGCGAGAAGAAATCCTCCAAGAAAACATTGAAGAAGGGCAAACGACCATCCAGGAGCCGATCTCCAGGTTCCGAAGCCGCCGCGGCTGCTGCAATGAGCAGTGGAGACGAAGACAAAAAGGACGAAGCACCGGTGGTGCGCAAGACGAAGCGGTCAAGCAAGACAAAAGACAAGGAGAAGGAGACCAACTAATAGACAATTTTGTCCCAAATATAGATCCCTTTGGAAGGGGACTTGACTGGGGCTCTGCTAACAATAGTAGTGTACGGCAAACCGGAGTACATCATATCTTTCGTGCTAGATCAGTTTGCTGAACAGCCTGCATTGCGTACAACCTCACAGTCCCTTGCACGAAATCAATTCATGAATTTGCCAAGATGGGGCCTTGACTTGTTGCAGTGTAAGATTTTGAAACATCCCGAGTGGCAGGCTGTTGGGGTGATATTGGAGGACATACATCTACTGGAACATCCATCATCACCCATCATCCGCAATCATTGTCACTGTCGTAAGTCATTATTTATCAAACACATCAGTCGTTCTCCTTTCCAGGAGACACGCCTACTACGAGCTACAACTGGAGAGCTAGCTAGGAGTACCCGCTTTGCCGCCCGAGTTAGTGACAAACCTATTTGGGTAGCACATCTTGGAGGGAGAGAAAGCCCGGTGTTGGACCACATAGCTAGTATGGTGCAGTGCCAATGATTCCCAGGATACGAGAGCATAAAACAGATAAGATAGAACCAGACTGAACTTTTGTTTCTGCTGCAAAGCCAATCATGTTTCATTTTTTGTTGGCCTTTCGTTTGGCATCCCGTTCATCCACAAAACTCAATTCCCAGAAGTCTTGTGGCGTTGCAGGAGGCGTAAACCGATGACGATGACGAGATGCACACATGAGTTCGTGTCGATTGTAATGTTGTCCATTGGGATCCTGTGCCATGAGAACATCAATGAAACGTCCACATTCTGGGCAATCGTGAGGCTTGAGGGCTTGACGTTCTGCTCGATTGCGGACGACTTGACAATAGGGAGCAGCATTCTCGTCCGAACCATGATTGTTATTGGGTTGCATGAGTTTGGTGTTGGGATACCCAGGTAAGTGTTGTGGTTGCGATGGTGAATCCCAAAAATCCGAGTCGGAACGTTGTAGTGGTTGGATTAATGGTGTCGTGTCCGAAGGCGGGGGCATTACAGCTGCCAATTGGCTGTTGGACCGCTGCACCTCTTTTTGCTTGAATAGTGGAGAGGTGGGTTGATTCTTTTTGAGTGGAACCAGCAAAGGTGAAGCTATCGACGTTGCTGGTTGCACAAACGTACGAGCTTGCTGATTGGAGATCCAAGGCTTGGATGGACGTGCCAAGGCAAAAGAACGAGCAGGAGGAGGCTTGTTTGTTTCAGGTTGTTGATCCAGAGGAGTAGAAGCTAACACAGTGGCAGGCGTCAATTGTTCCATGTTGCCGTCCATGTCATCCAAAGAGTGTCGACGATTGTTCATAGACCCTCGTTGCAGCGGAGTTGTATTGGTATTGGGTGAATCAGCATCAGGATGCGGTTGATCTTGGTGATGATGGTGATGATAGTCTTTGTCAAAAGCTTGATGTGGAACTTCTTGGGACAAAAAGGTAGTGGACTGGGAGTCACAAATGGTGGGACTATCTGGTTGCTGGAGTATCAACGTACTGCTGCTGCCTGTGGTAGTGGTGCTGCTACTACTGGTTTCCCTCGTCTGGGCAGCGTCACGACGCTGAACTGGCGGTTTTTGTTGTTGCTGCTGTTGCTGTTGCTGCACAGGCAATACGTGTTGACGCAAGACAGCTGGACTCTCGGTGACTCTACCAATGGTCGTTGGACGAGGTTTCTTTTGCTGGTTGCTGTTTGTTTGATTGGTGGTGGAGGGTGGCAAGGGGGAGGACTGCGGAAATCCCGGTGAGGACGGCTCTGTTTTGGGTTCCAAAGGCTGGGCAGGTGCCGTTGCCATTTCCGGCAGTATGACAGGCGAGGACTCCCATGTGGCAGACAGCACCACCGGCGGTGAATCCTTTCGTTCCAACCCACTACCTCTCTGTTGCTGTTGCTGCTGTTGCTGCTGTTGCAAGGTGAATTGCAATTGCAGCAATTGTTGTTGAAGAGCCCCATTTTGTAGTTGCAATGTACGTAGATGTTGACAGAGGTTAGCATAGGAAGGCCACTGTCGAACAGTATGGTCCCATGCAACATGCAATGGAAGCAACAATAGGAGAAACGGAAGACTAGCCACAAAAGGGTCGCTCGGCGGTGGAGTAGTAGTAGTAGGTAGAATGGTAGTATTAGTAGTAGCAGAAGAAGTTGTGGTTTGTGGCAAAGATGGCAAGCCTTGATTTGATTGTGATTGGCGTTGCAGTGGTGGATTCCCAGTACGAGCTGGATGATCTGGACGATCTGGATAATCAGGAGCATCTGCCTGTCGATATAATGTTTTGTAGTATTGTATTTGTCGTTTCCGCCGCCGGCGCCAAGGATTGGACTGTTGGGCCACCACCACGTCGGAAACAGCAGCACCAGCAGAAGAAGAATGAGTAGAAGACGGCATGGGATGCGTGGATGCTATTGAATCTGGGCACTCCATGATGGTCTCGGACAAAATCTGCTCTACTTCTGATATTGTATTTGTTTCCTTTGTCGAAGGATGATCAAGTTCTGGTATGATCTTGTTTCGAGTGCTCGTGCTCGTACTCGTACTACAGGTAGGAGCATCATTGTCAGTAGAGTCACGTTTTCGCTTGCGAACGTTTCGTGTCCTGAGTTGTTTCACAATGTTCTTGTTGCTGCTGCCATTGTTGATAGTTTTGGTTGCAGGCATGGCGTTGTTCATGTTCATGTTCTTGTTGGTCCACCAGCACCGACCGTAACGACGGCAACGAGGAGGAGTGAGAAAAGTGGATGTTGTGGTCGTCGCAGGGATTCTTTGAAAGATGGCGCGGATCCTACCATGACGTCACTATACACAATCCAAACCTTACTATATATATTATACTTACATTCGTACGCACCTTCTGGCTTGGAGACCTCTTCCTCAACCTTCGTCCGGAAATGCGCTCCGAGTCATGTCGTTTGACATACGGTACCAGTACTTTTTGTGCCTACTACTCTAGAGCAGGAGATCCACCTTGTCTTGTTGGCATTACTCGTATTTACTGTCGTATTTGTGGTGTTTTGTGGTGCCACTCATCATTGGCACACCAGCGAACGAACCAACGAACGAACCAACCAAGTGACCAACCAACAACAGTAAAAGCAAAAGCAAAATAGAATGGGAGTCCCCAAGGTGCGTTGGATCAATCCATCCTATCATTTGAATAACCCTGTTGTTATCAGGCATCAGGCATCAGGCATCAGGCATGGCTCGGCTGTTTTGCTGTGCCACGTCTCGACTCCAACCTGCACCTTGACATTTCACAACCACAACCACAACCACTGATTGTCTTCTTTATATTCACTCACACACACACTCATTCCCCACACACACGCTCAACACCACCAACAACAACAACAACTACAACAACTTTATCACCCATAGTTTTATCGATGGCTCAGTGAGCGTTATCCCAAATGCAATGAAATCGTTTCTGATTCCGCCTTGTTGCCAGAGTTTGACCATTTGTACTTGGATATGAATGGTATTATTCACGGTTGTACGCACCCTTCCCATTTGGATGTCTCCGATGTCCTTTCCGAGCGTGATATGATGTTGGGCATTATGCATTGTAAGTACAATGGTCAAGGGTAGTTTGTTGCTTGCATGTGGTGCCTGCTGTGGATGTGGTGCCTTTTGTGCCCGCTGTGCATTGCATTGCTCCATATTGCTCCTCATTTCTCACCACCACCCCCATCCACCACCGTCTGCAGATTTGGACCGCATTGTCACGCAAATCGTCAAGCCCAAAGTCTCCATCTTCATGGCCATTGATGGAGTCGCACCCAGAGCCAAACTCAACCAGCAACGCTCCCGTCGTTTCCGTTCCGCCAAGGAAATGAAAGAGTCCATGGCCGGCAAGGAAAAGAAGGATTACTTTGATTCCAACTGCATCACCCCTGGAACTGAGTTCATGGCTAAAGTGTCTCAATTGATTCATTACTTCATTGCCAAGAAACTCAATGAAGATCCGGCCTGGAGAAACCTCAAGGTTGTCTTTAGTGGACATGAAGTGCCCGGAGAGGGAGAACACAAGCTCATGGAACATCTCCGAAGGATGCGAGCCCAGCCTGGATACCAACCCAACACGCGCCATTGTATCTATGGACAAGATGCCGATCTCATCATGTTGGCCTTGGTCACTCACGAGCCTCATTTTACCATTCTCCGTGAGGTCGTAGACTTTCAAGCGGGTTTCACCAACAACAATGTCCTCAAACAAGTCAAGCGTTTCACTCGTGAATCCGGATTCCAACTCTTGCATTTGAGTATTCTGCGCGAGTATTTGGCTATGGAGCACTGCGATGCTTCCAGCAACATGGAACGCATCATTGATGATTTTGTCTTTTTGACCTTTTTGGTTGGAAACGATTTCTTGCCGCATCTCATCTCCTTGGATATTGGAGAAGGTGCCTTTGATTTGATCTTCAACACCTACCGAGAGCACCGTGCGGCTTGGGGAAACGACCAGTACATGACGGCAGAGGGAGAGATTTGTGACCCAGCTCGTCTCGAGGCGTTCTTGGCCGCCATTGGATCCAGTGAAACTGAAACCTTGGAGCAACGAGAAATCAACGATGCCGAGTTCCGCAAAAAGAAGCGTCGCTGGAACAAACGAGATGGAATCAAGAGCGACATGCCTTCCGACGAAGAACTTGCCGATGTCGAAGCCACCAAACAAGAAGAGTATGAAACCGTAATTGATCAAATGATGAAGAAGCACCCCAACGGTCCTTTTGTGGATGGATGGACGCCTTCCACGTCTGACGATACCTCCAAAGATTTCAAGGGAAGATACTACTATGAAAAGATGAAAATGACACCCGTGGATATTCCTGCCCATCTTGCCTTGCGTCAATCCTACATTGAGGGTCTCATGTGGTGTCTCGCCTATTACTATCGTGGGTGTATCTCGTGGGGTTGGTTCTATCCCTACCATTACGGTACGTGGGGAAGGATGGCGGTTGATGATTGTCTTTTTGTCTAGCCCGGTTTGCCATTGTTTTGTGTCTCACCTTTGCCTTGCGCCTCAACCATTGTTTGTTCTTTTACTACAATAGGACCCATGTTGAGTGATCTAACCAACTTGCCGGAAATGTTCCAGAAAATCAAGTTTGACCTTGGAAAGCCCATCTTGCCATTCCAACAGCTCATGTCTTGCTTGCCTCCTGCTTCCTCCACTTTGGTCCCTCCCATGTACCGTAGACTCATGACTTCGCCTGATTCTCCAATTTTGGATTTCTACCCTACTGACTTTGAAGTCGATATGAATGGAAAGAAGAATCCTTGGGAGGGAGTGAACTTGCTCCCATTCATTGAGATCAATCGGTTGTTGAAAGCCATTCACGAACATTGTCCTGACGAAAATTTGACTCCCACCGAAAAGGTCCGAAACACCATGGGAGACACCTATTGCTACTGGTACGACGAAACCTGCAACCGAACGGTTCCTGCACCTTCCAAAGCAGTCGGGTTGCCCGAAATTGTCAATTGTCATGCTACCGTGTCTGTGATGCCTCCCTACCCTACCGAAAGTGTACCCTTCAAGGCCGAGTTGATTCCTGGAACTCAAATTCCTTTCCCTGGCTACCCATCTTTGAAAGTACTTCCCATTGAGTCTCATGAGCTTGTCCCCATTCGAATCAATGTGTTTGGAATGCCGTCCAAGTATCCAACAGTTGTCTTGAAGCTTCATCAAATGCCTGAACTCCCTCCCATTGATAAGTTGGCTGATGCATTGATTTCCAAGACTGTATTTGTGAATTGGCCCATGATGCATGAAGCCAAGGTTGTGGGAATTTCGGATGAAACCACAGAGATTCGTATGACCGACAAGAAGAAGCGGGTAAGAAAATTTTCCAAGATGGAATCGGATCGCTGGACGCAACAGGCCATGGAGTCCGCCCAGGGGTACTTTGCTGGAACTGGTGTTCCCGGATCTGGTGGTCTGCAGTTGGGTGAGCTCAAGGTGCGCCTCAAGGTCGTGCCACTTCAGGGAATGAGCAAGAATGCTAAAACCGGAGAGACAAAGAAGGTCTATGGAAAACAAGAAGCCGATGTTCCATTGCAGCTCGCCTTGTGGAAGAACCCAGCTCCCGATCCAAGGTTTGAGGAGAGGGGACCCATGTCGCTTGCTGACCGTTTCCCTTCTGGATCCAAAGTCGTGCTTACAAAAGGAAAATATAGGGGTTGTTTGGGTAAGGTTGTCGGAACTGCGGATGGCGACAAGGTTGGAGTCAAGGTTGAAACAATGCCACCTGAAATTCCATTCGGATTGGCCTTGGCTCGGTCCGTGTTCGAGTCATATGTCACCTCCTCTGACGCAGCCAGAATTCTCAAGCTTCACCCGGGGCTTTTGGGTAAGCTCACTGGCTCGATGATGTTTGAGCCTGGAAAGTACGATCTTGGCTTGAACTTGAAGTCGTCAGATGGTATGTGCGTACCTGGTTTCACGAGGAGAAAATTGGAAAACAATGGAAACAAGGATGCTACGCAAAAGAAAGCATGGAACACTGGTGATACAGTAGTTGTGATTGGAAGTAACAAGCGTGATCAATCACCATCTCAGGGAGAAAGAATTGTCTGGGAGTACACCCCGAGGGCCATTAACCTCATCAAGGAGTACAAGCGCCAATTCCCGAAATTGTTCAATGCCATTATGCAGAACCCCAACGAAAAGAAGTACGATGCCAGCCAAATCTTCGGGAAGGATGCAGCGGAACAGCTTTCTACCATTCGAGCTTGGTTGAACAATGTGGAAAGTGCCAAACTTGCCAGGAGTCCTGTCTCTACAGATTCCATGTCGCGCGATGCTGTGGCTGCTGTTGAGAAGGCAGCTACCTTGCGAAATCTTGTGGTCAAGAAAAAGGGATACCCTAAGGAATCCGTCGTCAAGATCCCAGGAAATGCTCTTTATCTTGAGAACTCAACAGCGGCCACTGATTTGATCCAAACAATGGACTTCAATCAAAACGAAGCTCCAGTTGTCGGGGATCGTATCGTGAACCTTTGTGCTACAGGAGTGCCATTTGGCGCCAAGGGAACTGTCGTGGCCGTTCACGACCAATCCACTGGCTGTGTTGAGGTCGTTATGGATGAAGAATTCATCGGGGGTACAAACCTCCAAGGCATGTGCTCCAATTTCCGTGGAAAGCTCTGTGCTTGGAATCATCTTCTCCGAATCAAGGCCGAGAACAGCGAAAGTATCGCCGAAAAGTTGGCCCCTCGTGGTTCTGGAAAGGCTGACGTTGATAAAATCCTAGCTCACATCGAGATGGACGGAAAGAACGCCAAAGCTACCACCCCACAGACAACAACTCCTACTCCAGCGGCGACTGCACAGGTTGCCGCCCCCAAGCCGGCAGCTCCACAGACCAAGCCAAAGGAAGCTCCTAAACCTGCACCTGCTTCTCAAACGCCGAATAGAGGTGCTAGCAACCAACGTGCAGCCGGCACCACATCTGTTGGAAAGCAACGTGCGGGTTCGTCTGGCAGGGACAAACAAGCTGGGTGGCGAGAGGCATCTGGTCCACCGGGGAAGAGTGTCGGTTTCAATTGGGAGAAGAAGTCGAAGAAGAGTGGCCTCAATCGATGGAAAGATATGATGAAGAAGGCACCAGCCAGTTCGACGAACAACAAGAGCTCAAATGATTTGAAGGCCCTGTTGGGCGTTCCAGCTTCTGCACCCCCGGCTGCTGCCGCACCAGTTACAGTGGACCCTTCTGTTGCATTGAAGGCAACCTTGGGAGTGGGAAGTGCTCCTCCAAAGACTGCCGAATTGAAGTCACTCTTGGGAGTTCCACAACAGCCCCCTGCGCAGGGTGCCAGTGCAGGCCTAAAGGCAATGCTCGGAGTTGCAGGACAGGCTCCTCCCGTTGCGAACATCCCCATGCCACCAATGCCCATGCAACACATGCAGCAAGCACCTGTTCCAGTGCCACCAATGCCATACTTCCCACCTCAACCCGACACGGCTGCCGACAAGCTATCGCTACTCATGTCGAAGGCATCTATCCAACCTCCGGTTCCACAAGTCCCTCAGCCCGGTCATTCGCCATTCAATTTCTCCTACACTGAAGCTGGAAAAGGTCAAGCGGCAATGCCACCACAACCCCAAGGACCCTATCCTGTTATGATGCCTACAGGTCCCTATGGTGTCATGCCTCCAATGCACGTGCCCATGGCCCATCCTAGTATGATGGCTCCGCCAGCCCCTGCTCGTCCAGCAAAAACCAAACCGCCTCAGGCCCAGGCGCCAGCTCCACCTCCAGCCAAAGTATTCACTGACGAAGACTTTCCAGCCTTGGGTTGAAATGATCAACAGTCAGCAGTGGTCCAAACTGTGCGGGGGAATTGGAGCTGCTCTTTAAAATAAAGCAAATGATAGTTAATCCTGGCTGTTTCATTAGGCTACATCAAAGGCTGGTTCCTTGCGAGGTTTGGCCTCAGCTTGAATGCCTTGAAGCTGAACGTCCAAGAGTTCCACCAACTGGAGCAGTGGCTTGTTCCCTCCCAATTTGTTCACTTGCTCAATAAGTTCCATCTTCAACTGGTTGCACTTGGACAGTGTATGTTGGAGACTTCCCTTCTCGAACAATATTCGCTGGGCGTAATGTTTGACATCTGCATCCTCGGTCCTCTTTTTCAAAATGGAAAGGAGTCTGGTATCCTCTGGATCCGCCCGAATGCAATGGATGATAGGAAAACTAAATTTTCCTTCAGTTAGATCTTCACAAAGACTCTTGGACTTCATGTATTCCTCGTCGGCAAGGTTGATATAGTCGTCACGGATTTGAAAGTAGAGTGCCAAATTGTCTACCAACGGGGCAAAGTCCACGTCTTGATGACTAGTGGCGAAGGCTTGCATGAGACCTACTGCCAAACGAAACAAACCTCCCGTCTTGTCCTTGACCATTTCCAAATACTGCTCCTCCGTAGGGCATTTCACATCATCTCTCCACTGCACAAGGAATGTGTCAGACCAGGCGTGTGAGTTTTGTACATACTCTTCAGTGGTTCAGGAGGTATGCAATGCCCGTTTCGACACAACGTACCATAATATCATGTCCCTGTCCTCGATGCAAGTTCAGCAATTCCCCCACAAAAACATTCATTGCTTGCGGGTTGTTGAGCTTGTTGCATTTTTCCAACGCCATAAAATATGCATAATTAGCAGCATTGATGACCGTTGGTACTCCAAAAATGTGATGGGCCACAGGAACTCCCCGACGAAGTTTGCTGTTGTCTTCAATATCATCAATCATGAGAGAAGCATTGTGCAAATCTCCAATAATATCCTTCGGAGAAAGTGCAAATTAGCATAAAGTCAGCACGACTCGTTCCACTACAAAAATAATAATAAGACTACTGCAGGAACAACAATACCAGCGTTGCTCACCTTGATGTCGTTGAGGACTTGTGTAGACTCCACTTGAAGCCAAAGTTGGAAACAATCTATTAGCTTTCCTCTCACATTCTTCCCAGGCATGGAATTAATGTAGCGAAAGGATTCCAGCAGAGCTGGGTCGGACTTGTGCGGCAAGAGAGGCGTCATTGTCGTTGTGGTTCTGAGACGTTTGAAATGAGAGATGGGACTCACAAGCCTTATTTTGGTAGGTGATGGCTTTGTGATCCAATGGGTCGAAGAATGACAGGAGCTCGTCTTGTCTCACAGGACATCCATAGGACACCACCCCATTTACGATACTTTAAAATCGAACTAGTCAACTGTGATGGTGATGGTGATGGTGAAAAGACGATGGTGAAAACTCTCCAAGAGGGTTCAAGAAGATCCTACTACATGCTATTGTGCACAACATGATTCATGCTCCATATCTACATGATTCGGATAGCTAGCTAGGTAGATTCACCACCGTGTTACAGAGAGATGTCGAGCGGCAGGTTTTGAATCATGCCATCACCATCAAGAATCCCAGCAAGCTTGTTGACTGTGAGGGCCCCGAAGGTTGGAAACAGTACCGTACCGCTTATTGGAGTGTATTTGTGCAAGGAGGTGCTAAGAACCTCCATTTCCCTGATTGGATGCCGTCGAATTGTTTGTCCCCAAAAGCCCAGCATAGCGTAGAAAATCCAGTGGCAGATCTCCAAAGTTGGGGTTTCCACTCGGATTCATATTGGCGTTAAAACCCTGATTGACGTATGTTGTAGATGGTGTTGAATGACTGAAATCCATCCCTGTGAAAGCCTGGGGCAGTGGTGTCCCATGTGCGCTTTGACCAAAAGAGAAGTTTTGCTGAATCATGGGTGGTACAGAGAGGTTGGACGTACCACTGCGCAGCGAGTTCGTTGTCCCATGAAACGAATCTAGGTGCGGCAAATTCCATTGCGGTTGCTGGTGGGTCGCCATGGAGTTCCTTGTCAACAATGAACGAGTGCTACCATGAGAAGCCACCGACAATCCTCCAGAAGTAGCCATTCCATCACCACTACCACCCATGCTTGGAAACAGTGTACTCATCATTTGCTGAAAGCTCATTGTTGACAAGTCGCGTTCATGATGATGCTGCGGAGCCATGGCAGGATCTCGAGCTTGTTGCTGCTGCCCATAAGGCAAATCTTTGAATGGCCTTCCAGCAATTGCCGGAATAACAGTCGGAACATGTTGCGGGATGGATATCATTGACGGTCTACTGAAGGCTTGGTGTTGCTGCTTGTTGTTTGAATTGTTTGCCGTCGCCATCATTGGAGGCACCATGTTGTCAAAGCTGCCTCCCCAAATCGAAGAGTCATCGGACCCAAAAGAGTCATTGTCACCCCACCGAAGGAGGTTGGCTGGATTGTTGCCTTCCTCTTGCTTGTTTGCCATGGATACTTTTAACTCTGTAATAGCGTTCATATATTGCTCGATATTCTGGTTGTCATCATCCTCAGATTCAATAGAAGAATCATCAAAATAAGACTCGCGGTCGTTCTGGGATTTTTGCCAAGCTGGCGTTGATAGCCTACTCTTGGAGTTTCCCAAACTATCACCAGCTGCAGCATTCGCTCGCTGCATTTGTTTACGCCATCGACGTAAAGAAGCCCCGACACTGTTGCCAGAGTCAAAGTTGCCAGCGCCGCCCAAAATACTTGAAGTTGCTGCAGCCTTGGAAGCAGAGTCGTCCAACAACCCTCTCAAGATAGAACGATCAATGGACTGGTTCGAGCTGTATTTCGACGAAAGCTTAGCGGAGGTGGCATCGTGAGCATCAGCTCGTAGGAAGTCTGCTTGACCCCTAGGAACGCCTCCTGTTGAATCAGCCTTCGTAGCAGCGTATTGTTGGTATCCCTTCTTTTGCGTGCGTTTCTTCTTGGATGATAGACTTGCCATTTCCCCAAAGTCCAAAAGCACTTGTTCTGCAAGTTTAGTTCGTTTACGAGTATTCTCCCTTTCCAGTGAATAGTTGTTGATCACTGGGGCTACCCGTTTCTGCTTTTTGGCAAGCATCCTACCCAAAGTAGCAATATTGTCCAGAATTTCTCCATCACCAGGTTTGGTATCGCTCACGTCCATTGGTTCCAGCAAGGAAGATTGGAATACATCGCCAAATCCACCACTGCTGCTTGAAGAGGAAGAGATAGAACCAGTCCCTTTGGAAGGCTTTTTAGGTTTTGGCACCATATCCACAATTCGTGGAGGAGCCGCAGCTGCAGCAAGAGGAGCACCGTGATAATCGGTCTTGCCTGTATCAGGCTTGGTGCTGTCCTTGGGTAGTGGGGGGGCCATGTCCCCTTTTGTTGCAATCGTACTCGTTGCATGGGATCCTTGCCTTTGGTGTTCCATTTTCGCTTGATCACCACCACCATGGAGGAGGTTTTGCAAGCGCTTGGCACAGTTTTGCCGTTCTTCTTGCAAGTACCGATTCATGTACAATAATAGATTCTGCAAGTAAGTAATCGAAGTCCCCAGAGCAGTGACAGCCTCCTCCTCCGTCAGTTGTACCATTGGAATCCGACCAGCCCCGTAACCATCCTCAGTCATAACTGTCGAGAACACATTGTGCAACGAAGACTCGAGTGGTTTCTTGCTGGATGTTGCTTGGGTGGCTTCCCTCATGATGCAGTGAGAAGCATGAGCTACGGCCTTCCCACCCAGTAAGGTCTCCAATCGGATCATACCATATTCCCCACCCTCTTTATCGGCTAACTCCAAGAATCCAACGAATTTTTCATAGTCATGGAGAAAGGCATGCCGTTCTTTTTTCAACACGTTGCGAAACTTTTGAAGATGACTCTTGACGCGATCGGTGGTGAGCCCAGGCGGTTGGAACTGCATTCCATGTTTGAGAATGGAGGGTGTCGCATGAGAGACTCCAATGTTGAATACAGCTTCGCAGAATTGTCGGTGCAACTCTTCGTCCTCCCATAGATCCAAGGGAGGCACAGAGTCCGCAGATTTTTCCAGCTCCCCGACCACGTCACCTTCCCCGTCTGGAAGCGGTAGACAAACACATGCTTGGTAGCGCTGATACGGAATATGCGATGCTGAAATAGAAGTGGTAGTGCGAGGCGTGCTTGATGTGCCACCATCTGTGGAGACAGAAGGAAGTGAATTTGTTCCAGAGGGCAACTTTTGGAGACGTCGGATGGAGGAACTGCTAGCTTTCTCCTCCAGTTCTTTGGTGGTCTGAGCATCACCAGCAATACAAGCACTACTGGTATCTGCTTTCCCATCTTTCGCAGTTGAAACATTTGTGGATACCCGAGCTGTCAAGTCGTTCCCTTCTTGTGGCGAACCCTTTTCTTCCGCGAGTGCCAAGTCCAATCGTTGGTGCGGCGTTTCCTGAGAATCGTTCGTTGGTTCATCTTTCTTTGGTAAAGAACCTCTTGAGGGTTTGTCACCTTCAGCGGTGGATGCCGCCATTGGGAGCGGCAGTGATATCGCCTTGGCCCAGCAGGGTGTTGTAATGCAGCACAATCGCCGTGCTGATTTTTGTTGTGATAATAAAGGATGGCGCTCTCCTTTTTCGATCGTCCCAAGTCGAGTATGATCCAATCTGCAGTTAGGAACTTAAGTGTCTGACCGGCGAGGGATCGTGATCTCAGCTGCTGTTTTCCTGGTCGCAGGAGTTATGGTTGCGTTTTGAGCTGGGTTCTCGGTCTCAAACGTTTCAACATATAAGGACCATTCTCCACCCTAACAAACAATCGTAGTGTCGGCGCATATATGAACTACCCTCGCAGGAATCTGGGATGAATCTCTTATTGAAGTTGTTGTAGTTGCATGGAATGTCCATGGTCACGCTGCCGCCATCATCATCAAAGGGGCTTTGTCACCCTTGCGCTCTTCGCACTCGTACAAACTAGCGCACAGTACTTGTGCCGCCAACCAGCGGCTGTTGGTGGCACAACAGACGACTGCTCTAGGGCAGCTACAAAAGCTTCTTCTGGAAGAAGAGGCGGAAGAATGGAAGTTCACGACAGCAAAAGGAATCTAGGAAGGAATCTGAAACTCACGATCACCCGCCGATAGTCTCACCTGCATCATGCAGGAGGACGATGGTTGCATTCATCCTCTCCAACCATGGAGAAATATAAAAGAATTCTTCTTCACCATACCGGATTAGTTACTGTGGCAGCAGCACCGTGATGATCAACCAGCATTTGCTACACCAATACTGACCAACGTGCTCACGTAGCTGCCGCGGCCAATGCAAGAATAATTCTACTCAGAGGGGCACTTTTCGGGAGGAAGCTGTCACTTTATCGTTCTTCTTGGGGGACATTCTGATACGTAGTGAGAACAGGACGATGCTTCAGTTGCTACTTTTACCGGTAGGCTGTGGATGCCATGGATGCCATGGATGCTGTGGTTGCTGTTGTGCGGCATGCATGTATGTTTTCACAGGGTGGAACGTGCAATATTTTAGTATCATGTTCAAGCAGCAGCAGCACCAGTACTACTGAGAGAGTTGTTAGCTGCTTCTCTCTAGAGAATAGAAATGGATACCGTTTACAAAGTACAATGTTGCAGGAGGTTCCAAACCCGTCTACTGTCTCCACTCTACCTAGCTCGCTACTACCGGTAGTTTCTGTTGTAGTACTCTAGACCTCCTGAGCGAAACTACAGCAAGAGTAAAATGCGTATCTACGTGATGTCCACTTCCTTTTTCCTACGAAGAGTGCCTCCTTTTCACTATACACTTGTTAGCTTACAGGTAGCAGAACGCCGAGTAGTACAAGAAAATCCATCTTGCCTACCGGTAGCTCTTCATCCCCACAAAACCAATACCACATAACCAACTCCATTCCCGAAGGAGTCATGAGGCGATTGCCAGCTCGCAGGAATCCAACACCCTGCACCCGGAAGTTAATTTGCGCGCACATCAAGAGGCGTAGCCTGCCCTTATTACGGTACGATACGGTACTGTACGTCGCACGTACGAGTAGACACAAACACAACGGCACAGACCGAGACCGACCTGCATTGTTCCACTACTCGAACACTGTAAGCTTTGACGGGGAGCGTCTACTCGTACTCTTCCACAACTCCAATACTGCGAGTACTGGCAAGCTTCTTGTAGTAATTCTAGTAGTGGAAAGACCGGAATGAATCACTCTTCCAAGGAAGACTCTTGGGAAGAAGAGGAGCTGCGTCCGAACAATTCCGACCAGGAAAACAATCAAGACGATTCCTCTTCTTCTGCAAGCGACGACAGTAGTGATGAGAGTCAAAATCCAATGACAGCTGAACAACAAGACGCTGGAAATGCATCTGAAGAAGACTCGGAGAATGACAATGACGACGATGATGACGACAACGATGATGACGACGATGATGATGATAAGGATGGATTGTCTGCCTATGAAAAGTATGTGCCAAACTCAGTTCGCGTTGCATCATTTTTTCCCCTGGTCGTCGACTCACCTCTCTTTCTTTCTTCTTCTAGACTCCGTCTAGCTCGCATCAAACGGAATCAACAATACCTGGCCAAACTAGGTTTGGAGAAACAGGAAGGAATGCTCGGTCGTCCCAAAACCGCCAAACGAAAGCGAAAGAGAGACCCCGCCGATGCCCATTTGCCCAAACGTACTTCTCTCGGTAGAGCCTCCAAAATGAAAGAAGTTGATTACATCGGAGATCAACTTGACCTTAAGTCCATGGTTATCCGCCCCAAAGGATCCAAGATCCATCGTCCTCGTTCTTCCTCTGGAAAAGTGCCACCCGTTCCCAGGATTGTATACATGCAACTCACCCACATCCGGAAGCAACGCAGAGATAATGTCAAACTTGCCAAGCGTCACATGAAAATGGCCAATAAGCATCGAAGACACTGGGAACAACGGCTTCTTCAATATCAGGCACAGCAACAAAAATTGGAACAAGAAAGGCTTCGATGGGCAGAAATGGAACAAGAGCGAAAACAATTGGGCGGGAAAACCAAACAGGAGCTTTTGTCCGAGTTGGATCGACGAAAAGGTGAATTGTACGAAGTCCTTGCAGCAGAAGACAATGCTGCAGCAGATCGCAAAAAGCAAGAGCAGTTGGCGCATCGACATGAACTGGAGCGACAGCAACAAGTAGCCTTGCAGAACAGTTTGGAGTGGATTGACACCCTCGATCGGTTTCCCAAGGCATACAATTCCGCAGTCAGTCGTATGAATTCCGTGCTGTTGAGCAGAAGCCCAGAAGATCCTCCACCCCCACGAAGGAGTAGTCGGGGAGCTGTACCAGAATCAGAGCCTGAAACAAACACAACCAAGGGGAGCAAAAGGGATGACGATTCGCCCAATGACAATGACGAGCCTCCACAATTACCGCCTGAATGTACTCTTGCGATTTCCAATGTAACGGCACAGATCAAGCTACCTGCCATTGATGAGGCTGTGTTATTCCAAATACCAGACACAAATGATTCCAATGTCAATGCTAATACCAACGCCACTACCACTGCCACCCAGCCACAAAATGGCAAGGACCTGTCAGGAAGTTTCGTCGGTGGCTGGATATCGCCCAAAATGTCTGAAGAAATGGATCGATCCTGGTTGAATCATGAAAAGCCTGTCACCCCTTTTGATCTATCTTCGTACGTCGCTCAAGTAGGGGACATTGTTCTTTACTACCCATCAGCGCACAAGGCATTTTTGGAAGTTTACCCTGACGTCTGGTGGACTCGAACAAACAATGAATTACGCACCCCTTTGTGGGTTCGAGCGGAACAATCCAGCCGACGTTATGTGTCAAAGTCTAAAACCAACAACAAACGTCGATCCAAGCGGGATATGGAATACTACAGTCCGGATCTAGACGTCGACGGCCCCGTGTGGTGGAATGAAGAATGGCTTGATGCAATGGACGGACAAGACTTCCCCTATCCTATCATTTGTCGAGTAGAAAGGACAAATGCCGAGTTCCCTTTTGACCCTGCCATGGACAATAGAATAGTGACCGGCGACGGCCAAGTGACCTGGATCCAAAATCGACCAACTTCCAAGGGGGAACGGCCGAAAATGCGACTTTGTGTCTTTCTCAAACCGTTGACCCCAATCCTACCTCCCAAATGGGACGATGCTGGCAACATTGTCAGAGATGATCAAAGTATGTGTATCCCAGAAAGGTTTTCTGTTCTAACTTTTCCAACGGAACGCACAGAGCCCTTTCTTGTCCCTTTTGCGTGGGCCTACGCTTTGTCACATTCTTTGTTCATTGATGACTCTGTTGTTTCCAAAGACGAGAATATGCTAAAAGGTAGGATTGCTGCATGGCAGACGCTAGGCGATGACTACGGTAGTATGAGGTTGGATGACAAGGTTTCCAGTGTACGAGCAATGTTACGGGGACTTGCCAAGGCAGACAAAGAAGGCTCTGGGAATCCAAATGAAGAGCTGCAGGCTGAGGGAGTGAATTTTCCCTTGCCCCGAGCCGAAGCTGCTTTCTTGATAGAATACCTGACCAAGTATTGTCAGCAATTCCCATCCCCTGAAAGCGAAGAAAATGATGCAACTGATTCAAAGCCCCCCACTTTTGTTGAAATTGTGCGGGCGACTCTTCCTCTTCACAAAGGAATTGAGATTCGGTATGATTTCCAGCGAAAGAAGAGATTCTATTCTAGATGGGAGATTGCATTGCGAAAGAAAGATGACAATGTTCTAGGAGTCTCACACTTGTTCAAGCAGGGTCGAGTTCATTCCTTAGAAAGCACTCTGCGGATGAAAATTGAGTTTTGTATTCAAGATTTGCTGAACAAGCGTCCCGAAGCATCCTCGTTCTTGGAACTTGTTACCGAAGACGTCGCCCCGAGTTACTATTGTGCGGTCCCAATTGGCATGCATTTCAATCGCATTCTGAACAGGCTCCAGCGGAACAAGAACAATCAATGCTACTATACATCCACCGAATCAGTGTTATTGGATATCCAGTCGATTTGGGAAAACTGTATTCTTTACAACAGTCCTGATTCTTTTGTGGTCTCGATTTGTAAGAACCTCATTCCCGCGTTCAGAAAGCGAATTGTCGACGCTTACACCAGTCACATTGAGGGCGTGGAAACAGGTAGATCTTCCACCGACGCTTCGTCTATCTGGGATGGAACGGATATATCTTTTTCTTTGATCGGAGAGTCTCTCAATACACCATACTACGGAAATTTGGACTACACTTGGCTCCAGACCACAGCTCCAGATGTCACCCAACAGGATTCATCGCAGTCTACTGGCGACGTGAGCGATTCCAAGTTTTGGATTCCCCAAGCTGGAGACGTTGTATTGTACTCGCGGTCGATGCACTCGCAATTTGTAGATTCGCAAGAGGTATACCTAGCGGAGCAACAGCGGCAACTACCTGATTTTGGATGCTTCATTGAGCAGCCAGTCAATGCAAAAGAAGGAAGTTACAAGAAAGCTATGTCAGTGGATGTTAAGGAATTGGAAACAAGCTGGATCATTGCATGTGTTGTATCCGTGCATATTTCTTTTCCAAGGGAATGTAGCGAGGGTGATGATATAACTGGTGCCAACTTGCCAGTTCTAATCTTGGTTTTGCGATTCCAAATTGACGGCCTATCCAAGCACGAGGATATAGTTGTTTGCTGGCGTCCTTGCCCTGGTTACAACGAAGGTGATTGCTCATCCTTCCTGCGACCGTACTGGAAAAACCAGATTGCAGGACCCAACTACATTGAACCGAATGACGTAATCCTAGCAACCAATGTGGAGTATTTGGAAAATGCAGGAGCCCCCCTGAACCAAGATCAGCAAAAAAACATATCCCGGTGTTTCGATGTGCTCAAACGAAGGTGCATGGAGAACGTTCCTCCTGACCATCTTGACCCTAAGATTTCTCTGGAAAATGCGAAGAATGGGACATTGCCTATAGTATCCGGATACAGCGGCCGGTCGCTACCAAGTTTTGAGGATGTACTGAAGCTTCAAGGCCGGATTGAACCTTCAGCAACTATGGAAACAAGAAAGATAAGGCGGCCACAGTATGAAAACGAAATCCCCAATCTGGCTCAAACGCATTATCTGCCCGTTTGGAGTTCGTCCATCGCAGGCGACAAGGCGATTAGCAAGTGGGTTTCTAGCTACGAAACGAGACTGCCTTTTCCAAGTTTGTGTCTCGAACTGATACGCCTTCGCCTTTCAAAGGGTTACTACAGACACTTGACTGCAATTGAGAATGATTTGCTTGAGTCGTACGTCACTTCAGTTCTTTTTCTACTGCTGGGTCCGTCGCAGCGAACCAAGAATCGCCTCTCAATACGCAAAATCGCTGCATATTTGGAAGGAAAGGGAAATGGAAGAAAGGATGTGCCTGAAAAGCCTGTATCCCAGAAAAAGTCGGCAAAAAATGCAGTTTCGTCGAAATCCAAGCTCAGTGAAGAAGTCACCGTAGCCACAGAGCAGGACGAAGTATCGTTGGGGCCGGGGCTTGAGGACTTTACAAGCGAAGAAGTTAACTTCATTCACAGGATCGATTTTGCCCGAAGACTGTACGCAATGGTAAGGAATCGTCCACGTTTTGGATTTATCTGTCGATGGATGCTCATCAATGTCGTTTGTTGCCTTTAGGCTTTATCTTGCGTCTATGAAACAAAACACCTATCTCGCTTGCTTGGGCTTCCGTCCACAAGGAGGTCAGTAGAGCAGATACCTATTCGTGTTGAAGATTTGTCTGCCAGTGGGGCTTCTGATGACGAGTTGAAAGATCGAAACTTAGGTATATCAAAGATTCGATACTTGTTGTCAGCAATTGGGAGAGATCCATGTTCCAACCTCAGGAACCATTTGGGACTGATGAGGCTCAGCGTTACGGTTGGTGAAGCTCACGTTACTAGAATGGCTCCATCTAGACGGGCTGCAGACGGCACAGTGATACCGGCTCAACAAATCCCATTCGTGCAGTTTTCTCATTCAGACTTTGTAAAGAATGATCAGTTGGCCCAAGTTGGATTTCGAGGAGTGGGTAGGAGGGCTCCATGCGCAAGGTGTCAAGTCTACGGTTCCACCTTCTACACCTGCAGAGTTCTTCGCAAGCATTCCAATCCAGACTTTGACTTTCTAGCCAACCTCAAGGACTGTGGCGGCGTGGATGGTTTGTTGGAGCCTTTCGTTGAAACTACAGCTGGGATCTCGCTTAAATCTGCGATTCAGGAATCAACGAATGAAGCAGTCACCACGGCGACACCTCTGAATGACCCTACAACCCAATACAAAATGGCGAAGCGGGCGTACGAAATGGCTTCCTTTTTGTTTCACGAATCCAAAGCTCTGGCAGCCCATCCCCCAATATTGGGAAAGAAGTTCATTGAAGCAGTATTCCCTATCGACCCATCGGATGGGCACTATTTGTGGTGTATTATTTGTGGTCGAAGTGGCGATGTCCTTTGCTGTGATGGATGCTCCAACGTTGTTCATACAGTGTGTGTGGGGCTAGATTCTATTCCAGATGGTGATTGGTATTGTGAAGCTTGCTGCAATCGTGGTATTGGTGTGAATGGAGTGTCTCATGTCAAGACGAACGCGATGTCTGAACTCAAGGAAGGGGTCGATCAGAAGGACCACCCCTCAGAGGTTAAAGAAAACGCGGACTCCGCTACAGAAGTTGACGGCAAAGAACACAAGCATGACGAGCCTCTTGCCAAGGAATCAACCGAAATGGAAAGCGGCGACATTGATGCAACATCCAAGAGTGCCGAAAACCAGGAACAGAAATCAACGTCCCAGACTCAAGGACCTGCTACTCCAACGGCACAAGGACCATCGCCCCCCAAAGCGACTCCCAAACCAATCTTAACTGATGATGAATTTGAAGAGAAGAACAATGAGTTTGAGATGTTACTGGACCAATTGCAACAATTGGACGGGGCACCAGCGCTACCGGCCTCCAATAGTTCCAATGGATCTGCAGGTATTCCGGTGGGGACAATTTTCCAGAAGGATTTCGGAGATCAAGGAATATACACAGGTAAAGTTGTGTCTGTACCTGCGGGGGATAACATCTACTATCATGTGGTGTATGAGGATGGCGATGAGGAAGATCTCGAACTGAAGGAGCTTCAGGAGGTAATGAAGGCATCCACTGATGTGAAAAGGGTGAAACCCCGAAGTGCGTCGGAAGAAGACCAAGAGCAATTGGAGGAAATTGATGACGAATCGGGTCAGGTAGAGGCAGACCTGGACGACGACTGTGAGGACAGCTCCACGGTCGAAGGGAAGGGAGAAAATGAGGAATCGCGATTTGGTCGCCGGCGATCTAGGCCAGACTGGTATAGGGGTGAAGAGGAAATGAATCCCAAGAGACGCAAGAGTCAAGGCCAAACATCGAATGGAGGGTCATTGGAGTCTGTGAAACGAGGGCCAGGGAGGCCGCGTCTTTCCCCTCCCGATGAATCGACACCAGCTACAGATGACAAGAAAAAGCCTGGGAGACCACCACGTACCGACACTATGCACAAATCATCTTCCACGGGCAAACGAAAACCTGGACGACCCCCTCGTTCTGAAACGACGCAAACCTCTCCAATGTCTTCCGGAGTCAAGAGGAAGCCTGGACGTCCACCCAAATCGCAAATAACAGCAACCACACCACCAGAATCAGTAGTACCAGCGATTCCAAAGAAGCGTGGTCGACCCCCTAAAGCTCACGATGTGCCGGTAGAAGGAGCCATTTCCCCTAACAGTCCACCTCCAAAGCGTAAACGAGGTCGACCAACGCTCAATCGGAACATGGATGCAAGGTCTCCTATTCCCGGAGCACCACTCGTTGAATCATTGGAAGAAGTTCAGCGATTGACCGACTGATTCCATCGAGACGTCCTTGCCATTTTTCAACATCGGCAAGGTGTTAAGATTACGGGAACCCCTCTATAAAATCTATCTACTACCAGAAGTGTGACCTGCTGTTGCCACGGAGTTTTAGGGGAATACACCAACCCAACCTACCGTATGCATCATGATTTTCTGTTACAACCAAAGAATTTTTCATATTTCTGTTTTTGGTATGTATCCCAATGAAAGAAGACAAAAAACACATCTAGTCAGAGACAGAAGTAGTATACAACCATCAAACTACATGCTTGCTTTCATTCAGATTCCCCCTTGCAGGGTGTTTTTTCTAGCGTGGTAAAGAACTCGCCACGGTGTGCCTCATGCTCTCGCCGGGTGAAACACAGCCACGCATTTGTTGTTGTGGATGTAAAGGTTTGGGACTTACCATTGGTTGTTCATGGTGGTGGTGGTGGCTATCGTTATTATGATGTTGTATGTTGTGTGGTTGTGTGGTTGGGAAGGATCCCAGCGACGAGGTCCGAGGTTTTTGAATACATAAATGGTACGTAGGTAATAAGCATAGGTATATGTGCGACATGCAATCGACAGACATCCGCCAGGTTCAAAAAAATTCAAGCTTGCGTAGGGCTGTGTAGATGAAGTACCGGATGGGCTCTCCGGAACGACTGCCACCTGTGAATCTGGACGAGCAACCTTCATAATAATATACTCTGTGCTGCTGCAGCGACGAGGCTCTCATCCAAAACAACTACTCACTTCTCCTTGTTGTGTTGTTGTTGCCAATGAACCTTGAGGCTCGTTGAACGGAAGAATCCCATCTCAGTTTAACTTGTTCGCTTTGACACAATTGATTCGTGTCCACAAAGTCCCTCACAAAAACACAAGGAGTCTTTTACTTTTTGTGTACAGTTGTTGGTAGTTTGAATTATCAATTATCATGAGCAGTACATCGGATGCAGACGTACAAGAAGCCACAGCTGCCCTCAAAGGTATGCTGGGCATTGGTGGTCCTTTGTCCGCGGCTCCGGCCGTAACAACAACGACGACAACTTCAAATGGTGCAGGAGCAGCCAATGAAGCCAATGCAGCAGATTCTTCCAATCCCAAAAAGGGAAATGATAAAAAGAAACGAAACAAGAAAAAGACAAAGCAGGGTGATCTTACCACTCCTCAAAAGTCCAATGGAAAGAAGAACAAAGAAGAAAACTTTGCTTGGAGTGCATTTCAGTCTTCCCCTGATGCCTCCAAACTGCCCATTCCTGCCTTTTCGCCTAGTGAGCCCAAAACCACTGTGTATGACAGAATTGCTAGCAAGCAACCTCCGCCACCTTCCCCTGACTTTTCTTCCATGCCTACGGCCGAAGATATTGAGAGTCAGTTACTTCAGTCCTCCAAGCCACAAGCTCCTCCGCCTACTACTGCACCCGAAGATGAACCTGTCACTTCCTCTAGTGGAATCAATCTCGCTGCCAAGATCAAGAAGTCTAGCTCTCCCAAGTTGACACCCAGTGGAGTCGATGCACAATCGCCAGCATCCAACCCTTTGCCCATGTCTCCTTCCCTCATTCCACCGGCTCATCTCCAACCGCAGCATCAACAGCAACATCACCAACAACACCAACAGCAACCACCTCATCCTGCCCCAGGTTCCAACTTTATCGTTCTTCAAGTGCAAGTTCCCATGCAGTTGGGAATGGATCGTCGTATTTTGGTTCCAACTCCCTCTGGTTACCCTGTCCAAGTGCAAGTTCCTCCTGGAGTACCACCCGGCACCATTCTACCGGTTCATGTACCCGCCATGCCCTATCCTCCTCATGGTATGATGCCCCCACCACCACCACCACAACATCAACCCAATCCATATGCCTACCAACAACATATGCAACAAGGAGGGTATCCCTATCCACCACCAATGAACTCGCACTCTCAGCCACCACCGCCTTCTAAATAGAATCGGATAACGAGTGCTTAGGGGAACGTTTGTTGGGCTTGAGAATGCTGCTTGTACTGTACTCGTACTGTAGTGCCGGTTGAGTGAGTTTGGTGGAAGGAGCTAACCACGTTGTTGTACAAGGGTCTGAATTTCGCTCTGCAAGAGGTTTCGATCATTTTGTAGCCAAGCTAGGTAATGGTATTGTATTGGAGAAGGGAGCTAGAAGTCGTACGAATCCATTCTTTCGCGATGAAGCGCTTGCAGTATACCACATTGTGCTGCTGTGCCGGTACGGCAAGTCCTTGTTTTTGGTAGATTGTCACCACAACAGCATTATATTGCTCTTGACTACAGATAGATGGCCGGTGTCGCACTATAGTCCAAACACCCTGGTTCATCAGTATTATAACAAGAGTGGGAGTTTTCTATAGAGACACCATCTATGATAGAATTATCTATCTTCATCGACTCGTGCTCGGGAGTCGGGAGTGGAAGAAATCAAATCTTTTGCAAGGAGCAACTAAACAACCATCCAGTGACATTCTCGTAATAATACTAATGCCTAGTCTGGATTGACGTAACCACGGTAACCACGAACCACGTGGTTACTCTGTTCTACGTTGACATAGTACTAAATTACGTAGGAGGTCCCATCCCTCTGATTTTTTCAAGATGCATTTTTAGTCCCGGACCTCTTGAAACGAGACAGGAATCCAAAATCCAAAATCGGACTCCCCACACAGTCAGGAATCAGCTTGCCTGAATCATACGATGGATTAGAGACGATTGTTGGAAACAAAAACTTGGAATATTGCTTTTCTCTATCTATAGAAATAGTCTTCAAAGTTTATCAAATGGAGTTTCACCAACTTAGGGGTCGTCTAGATTCAAAACCTTTGATTTTCGTCCTCCTGGGCGTACAATATGTACCAGGGCCTACGGTGTAACCACGTGGTAACAGCCCAATATCGGAGGCTGGCGCGGTACCCGAAAAAGGCCAAAATCACCAGTTCCGGACACATGTAGCATCTATTCAAAACCATCCTTCTATAGAAAAAGTTACCTAGGCATAAACTAGAAGACAAGCTCTACAACATGAAAGAAGAAGCAAAGAAAAAGGTCGTGTAGAAAAAGATATCTGAGGTCACAAAGTCTGGCATTCGTTGGGTGTCCATATGGTTACTGGGTAACCAATACGTACCACAACCCAGACTAGGCACTAATAATATTGGACTACTAAGATTTATCCGGAACGACGAGTGACCAAGGTGGAACTATAAATTCACACCCTCACTCCTCCGGTGAGACTCCCACGGGTACCTTCCGAATGATGGACAAAGACATACATAATATTTCAGAACTAGTGGAGGCTATGTGACAAACCTTTCCTTTCTCCAAGTCTTTGTTCTCGACGCAGATTCGGAGGTTGTGTATAGGAAACACACTTTCCCATTCATTTCTTCAGCCCAGTTGTTTTCGTCTCTTTGAGACAAAGTGGGAATCTTGGCTTTCTAATTAATCTTGTCATCCAAATATTCACCCTCCAATGGATATATTCCTTCCCGCGCAATTTTTTCGACGTTGAGTAGGACGACACTCGTCCCACGAGCCCGAACGGCTCGTAGTGGGATTGGTACGCGGAAGCGATGGGCCTGATTGTGCACCCAGTCCCCATAACCGTTGTTTACCTGTCAGAATCTCCAGACGGGAAGCATCCTCCGCCAATCGTGACAACCTTCGGGTTCAAGGAGAGGTGCCCTTCTCACTTTTTCTCTAATCCCACCGGAGTACAAGAACCACATCCATTGACCACCGATTCAACGATTCCTCCTCCGAGAAAGTTGCCCTTACAAGTTCACCAGGGTACTATTTCGGAAACTTTTATACACTTTCATTGGACATACATACAGAGCAAACTTTCCATCAACCACGACAACCACCAACGTTGCTCATTTGATTGACTTGAATTCTTTGCCTTCACCTATTCAACTACTACCTTTCCCACTGGATTTATCAAGTCTACAGGACTCACGCATTCACAACAACTCGAATCTTGCTATTTTCACCATGAACTCCACAACACAACGTAAGATGGAACAAACAAACAACAGTAGCAACAACATGTCCTCGCTGTTTCAGCGCTACACCAAGGACTTCTTGAACTCCAACATGCTTGACAAGATCTGCGCTTGTGGAGGCGGAAGTGCCGACGAAGTAATGGAAGATGATATGGCAGTCGAAGAATACTCGATTGCTGCCTCTACTGGAGGGCAAAGAGGAACAACCTTGTTCGCTGATGTTCATGAATCTCCGATGCGTTCCTACGCGGATGCTTTGGAGGAAGAACAGGCCCCTTCGAGTAGAAGTATGCAACAGCTGCAACCAACATCTTCGAGACGACCTCAAAGGAACCAGCGTGGCCCAAGCAAATTCTTGGGATCTGTTTCCTCCAAGTTCAATCGTTTCAGTAGTACCGCTTTCGATATGGACCAATCCGCCGTTTCTCTGCATCGCGAGGACACACTCCCCATGGGCAACATGACTCCAATGATCACTGATGTTGGGAACGCTATCATGATGGACATGGATGAGTCAGAGGTTCACATTCTCTCCCAAGCACAAGATGATTCAGCCCGGGACCCTGCTCCTGTAGTACACCGCTTCTTTTCCAATGTGGATTGCTACTCATCGGGTCTTCCTAGCTGCACAAGGTCTGGCCAAGATCTTCCTCCTCCGATTAGTCCCGCGGACACGTATACAACTGTGTCAATGTCGAATTCCATGGATACACTTCTGGATGACGAAGACGACTTTGTTCTAGCAGGAGATCAATGCAGCGTTGTTTCCGCGGAGGTGACATCTGAATGCTTTCGTAGCACTCCGCCTAGGGCTGTACCCCACAAGGCACCTCTGCCCTACCTGAAACCAAAGTCTCTTGATTCACCGCCCAGATCACCCCAAGAATCTCCTTACATGTACCTACTTCGAATGAAGCCTCAAAACTACATTCATGGAGACGATACAGATGAAGATCAATTGTACATGCAATGTTGCTCACCGAAAGATTCCTTTACTTTGGATGAAAGTCTCAACCTACCCGTGCTGGGCGAGATTTAAACTACTGCATATACTAACGTATAATGTTTATATTAGTGTTACAAAGAGAGTGTTACCAGAGGTACCTCCTCTAGTGTTTTCATCAAACCTAGTCCAAGCTACTAGGTAGTAGTAAAGAAGTAAAGTCTAGCTACCGCAGTCCTGTTGCGAAGGTAGTGGTGGTGCGAGGGTTTCGGTGAAACCACAACATAGGTGCAGCTGTACCGTACCAGTGGAGGGCGTTTTCACTTGAAACCAGAATTGCATACAATACCCACCCATAGCTTTTGGCCTTGGTCGTTTTAACATCGGCATCCCAAAAGTTTCAGACAAGATTGACAAACGGGATTTCTTGCCGTTGATCGGCACTTAGAAGAACCCATCTTTCAAAATCCTGCATTGACTCCTGTGACTACTGGAGGTCCAGCTAATCGACTTACCTGTAGATTATTCTCCTTTGATAGACTATCAAAGCCTCAACGCATGCCAAAATCAATGCTAACATCAAAGAAAAAGCATCTCCTATAATATCTCTAATTCTACTAGTACAATGATACCTTCGACAGGACGTAGTAGCCACTGAATGACTCCGATGACACGCAATCGCTACAGGGATTCTTGTTCCTCGTCAATTTCTTCAATAGCTGCCAAACAGTCTGGATAGACAATGCCAAATTCTTCAGCCCAAATCTTGCACTCAGCATACCACTGAACATAAATGTACTGTCGTGTTGCGTCAAACATGGCGCGATTTTGGGTCACTGGGTATCCAACTCTGGGGTGGCTGTGTTCGTTGACGTTGACATCTCTGTCGTCGTTGCATTTTTCTCCGTATCCCTTGTTGGCGTTACAGTTGGAGCGCGAATGCACAACGTCAGGATCCCACCCATCCATCGGCAAACCAGTGAACTCTGACAGGCGTTCCAGCAATCCACTGGATTGAATTCGATGGGGTTGCAAATCTTCGTTTTTGATCACCATGAGATTTTCGCTGCCAACAATAGTGCGGATACGACGGACCGAGGAAACGGAACGTTCTCGCATATCGGACAAAAGTCCATACCCAAGCAATTTACCGCCACTGAGAACCACCTCATGAAAGACCTCAGGTGAACGATAATGTTTTTTGTCGTCCACCCAGTTGTCGTCGGGCTCATAATCTTCCCAACTTGGATCACAGAAAAAGTTGTATGCGGCCCAGGACCAATCGGCAGGATCTCTTAAGAGAATAAAGAATTTCGCATCACCCTTGGGAGGATTGTAGGCATAGCGACGCTCCATATCGGAAAACAATCCAACGCAGCCATTGACTTGAGGCTTGGCTTCAGTTTCAGAAATCCATTGCTTGCGAGAATAGTAAAAGTTGTGCCAACCATGCAGAGCATATTCGTAGGTATCTTGTTCGGGTGATTCTGTGCCGTAGTGGTCGGTCGAACAATGCTCTTTCCAATCATCTTCTATCGAGCCCACATCTCGATGTGAATTGAGAACATTGTAGAGTTGTGACGTTCCTGTTTTGAGATTTCCGACAACATTGAGTTCAGGGAAACTTCCCAATTCTTTCCATTCCTCCTTGGGATAATAGGTTTCGACAGACCCTTCACGAATTTCGCTAAACCTCCATTCCAAAACTTCTTCTTTGGTAGGAAGTCTGTGGCTTGCAAATTCTTCCATGATATCATGCGCTCGTTGTTCATTGATTCTCTTTTGAACGTCCAATATGATTTCTTCCAGTTCCATTTTGGACTTGAGTTCTTCTAGACGTTGATGACATTCGGGAGTACTGCACCAAGAGTTGATGCTTTCCAAGGCATCCACAACATCGACGGTTGAGTCCTCCAAGCCATTGGTTGACGACTCTAGAACAGTATCATCATGTTGTCGAAGTCTGTTGTCAGGGGGAGGAAGAGCAAAGGTAGCATAGACGACCCAAGTGGCAGTGGCCGCGGCAACGAGAATCATGCCAAGACGAACAGAATCCATGGTGTTGAGAAAAGAGAAAAGAGAAGAAGAAGCTGTGGTTGCTGTTGTTGTCGACGAGGAATATTTCTTATTGTTGTTGTAGAGGTAGGGCTTCATAGTAGTAGTACTCGTAGTTGGAGCCTTTTTGACTTGGACCATAATAATTGTGTTGGCTGTCAATGGTACCGTGCCGTCGTACTAGAGTAGCAGCAGATCGAGACCCAGTTGCTGCTGCTGTTGCTGCCAATGAAGTTGGAGGGAAATGATGTGCAAGTGAAAGTAGAGGTAGCAGTAGCAGCAGTAGTAGTAGTGGTGGCAGCAGAGAAGCGCAGCGCAGAATTATCACACAGCGACAATATCCTCCCCCCAACGGTTGGAATGACGTCTTTGCCAAAATTTTCGTTAGTTGCAGTCGCACGGCTGGCCCATTTTTGTTTAACTAAAGAATTTCCCAACGAGCCCCCATTCACAGTTCTCATCGACGACGTCTACTAGTACAGAAGCGGAGGAGAAGGTTGTAGAGGATAAAGGATGATGATTGTATGGAAGTGGTACCTACTACTAGTAGTAGCTAGTAGTAGAGCGAGGAAACTTCCTGACAGCTACATGACGGCCTCATAAAAAATACAGAAGCAAGCAATAGTACGTTCCGAAATTTCTGCATCATGAAGTTATACTACTAGTACAGTACTAGAACTTAGGTTAGTAGAATACTACTAATACCAAGAGCAAATCCATCTACTGCAGTTGCTGTGAAGTACTACTTGTCCTCGTCCATGTTTAGGAACACGTCAGTCATTCTAGGTATCTTCCCTATTCTGTTACCTAGAGTACAGTACAGTACAGTATTAGTAGTACTAACAGCACTCAAGAGCAACTACGTACGAGTACTGTACCATACGAATAATATGTTGACGGCCATTGCTTCTGTCACTTGGTGCCCAATCTACCAACAACACAGCTTCAACAACTTGAAGACTATGACCATGGTTGCTTGTTGGGTTGCTTGTTGTGATACAGGATACATAACCACTCCCCCTCTAGAAAGATGGACCAATAACCAATAATATAGCGGTGGCGCCGTACGCATAAACTCTAACATTGCAGACTAAATACAGTACCACCCAGTAGTAAATGCTGGCTGGCTGGCTGGATGGTTGGATGGATGATGGATACCTCCTCCTCCCACCATCATCATCGAGGGATAGCTCGTTGGGACTTATTCAAGACCTCTCACGAGCTTTCTGACAACTGCCAAAAAACATGGCGAGTCGCTTGTCGCTTGTCTCTTGTCTCTTTTTAGCTCTACTAGCTTTTGGTACGAAGAAGTAGAGCGTATCTTGTATCTTTGGTGTCTATGATGATGAGTGTCCATGGGGACAAGGAAAAGTAGTACTGCCCTGAAGAACGCAAAATTCGAACTCATTCCGTAGATAGGCAGGAAGTTGGATCGGAGGGGGAGGAGGAGGAGGATACGATTTTCGGCGTTGATCGTAGGTACACTGTACGTACGACGGTACCAGGCAAGAGCCATCATCACGTGGAATATCGTCGAAAAAGGAGGAAGGAGGGAGCGTAAATGCCGAACCCTTGGTAGCAAAGTGCCGTAAAAACTGCGTATGCAAACTCAGTTAAGGTGTTAACGTGGTGGAATGACACGATTCTAGAGGAGGGGTTGAGTAGAAGCAGTACTGAGTTCTACAGCAGAAGGTTGACGCAGCGCGAGGCTTGAGCAGGCAGCCAACGTGTCAACAGGCAGGCAGGCCAGGAGGAGGAGGGTACGAGTACTGTACCATGATTGCACGAATGACAATGGCGCCGTCGATGGAAGCACCCAGCAGCACAAAGGGCACAAGGAGACCGATGACGGCGTATGCCATGGCCTCTCCAGAGCCAGAACCAACCCCCAAGGCTTACTCAGATCGAAAGACTGTTGCCTTTGGAGTCAATTACGAGCCAAGCTTGGTGGATCGTTTCTACTCGGCGACCCCCAACAACAACACCTCCTCTGTGAATGCTACCAGCAGTATTACTACTACTACCAACACTAACACTGCAGTAGCTGCCGGTAGTTCCAATGGAAAGACTGTGCGTCTCACAGGAACCTTTGGTACTGTTGTTGCTGGCTCTTCTATTTCAGCTAGTACAGCTAGTACAGCTAGTAATGACAAGGAAAAGACGAATGAAGCAACAAATAATGAGACTCTCGGGGACAAACCTGCTGCCGTCAACACTACAGTTGCTTCTACTGCTGCTACAGCTCCTTCTACTGCTGCTGACACTCCCAACCCCAATGAAGGAGACAATGCCAACACTAACACTACAGTACAACAAGCACCTACAGACAGCAACAACAGCAATAGCAGCAATGGCAATAGCAGTAACAATGTGGAGCCCACCATGATTGAGGAAGATCAGGCTTCCACTTCACAAACGCCTTCCAGAGCTCGAAGGTCCAACCGAGAACAAAAACAACGAAGTGTCAATTTCACCCCTGTCAAAGTGCGTTACGACATGGAGCTTGTCCCTTCCGTGGAAAAGACCACTCGATTCTGGAATGAAGTCAAGGTCTGGCCTCCAAGAATTCCTAGAAACCCGCCACCTCCGGCTATCATGCCCACTCCTGTCAAGTCCAAAACGCAAGTTCCACTCCTCCCTCCTGTACAAACAGCACCCACTCCCGTTCCTCAAGGCAATGACTCTCCACTCCCAAACTCTGTCATTTGGGAGCCCACCAAGCGCAAGGAGTGGGAGGATTCCATCAGTGAGCTCATTGCTGTCTGTACATCTGCTGCCCTCCGAAAACATACCACCGGCAAGTTTGTAGCTCCTCTCAGTCGCGAGTATATTCGAGACCGTATTGACATTGATGATCCCCTTCGAGGATACCAAATACGTCATGCCACGGGAGGCTGGCTCCAGGGATTTTGTCTTTGGACCAACTTTACCACTTGGACGCATTATTTCACCTGGGATTCTCTACATCCACAGTCCGGTCTCGCCGATGTACCCTATGTCAAGGACGCCGATGGGTCGCTCTCGGCAGAGTTGCAAGCACTTCCGAGGTCGGGGGATCCCTCGGATTCGGGAATTGTCTTTGAAAAGGTGGCTGAAATTGCTCTCTTGGGAGCTCTAGGTTGTGGAGAGCTATTGCTCCGCATGGCGCTAGAGGATATTGTCAAATCCGGCAAGTACAAGTTCATTATTTTGCAAGCCACAGCGTCCTCGCGGGCCTTTTATGAGCGCTTTGGATTTCAACGCGTCGGGGCTGTCTGTCGATATGGTAACAGTACCTGCCCAACCGCCGGAGCCTCTGGAAAAAATGCACCTGCTCGAAAACCAAAGGTAGACTGGACAGTGCCTACGCTCGATACACCCATTCAAGGATATAGACATTGGACCCATGCCAACGAGTCACAACAGTCGCTCGATTTGCATGGAGGTCCTTCCTACATGATGTGCTTAAAGATCCCTGACTCGGCCAAGGAAGGTTTGAATTTGTTGGATTACTTGTCTCCATGTTTTGTGTCAGAAAAGCCTACCATTGGTCCTCTCGGAGCTGCCTCCACGCCCAATCCCAAGCGAAAAATGAAGCGCTCTGCCAGTCGGTCGGGATCTCCTCCTTTGTCCAACAACGGTGTTTCTACGGATGTTTCTGTCTCGAGTGATTCAGGACCTGCCAACAGCAAGTCTACTACTACTACTACTACCACTACTACTACCACTTCACCAGGGGAACAAGCCAGTAAGCGAAGAAAGGTCAGCATGGACAAGCTCGAATCCATCCTTCCAGATACATTTCCTACTTTGCCTTCAACCAGTACAGAAGACGGTGGCCGGGTTCCAAGGAGTATTTCTACATCCACACGCAGAAGCAGTGGTTTGAATGGCAGTTCGAGCAAAGCCGGTGGTGGCAAGATGGGACCTACTAGGGGAGGGAAATCTGCCAGGCCAGGTGATGCTCCAGCGACGCCCAACAGTGCCAAAAAGATCAAACCAAATGTCAGCAGCAACGGCAGTGTTACCGGTGCTCCTCCGACTCCTGCTCCAGAAATTGTACACAATCAATGCGTGCCCATGCCTGGAATCCAACCAGTGAACAAAACAAGTTTGGTGAAACAAAAGGTGAAATCATACCCACGTGATCGACTTCATTTCTTCAACAAGGTAGTGGCCAAGAATGGAACAGAGACAGAGGGACCATTTTACTTTGTTTTGCACTACGATCCAGATAAAGGACTGATTACTATTTGTCCAATGAGTCCAAAAGGTATATTGTCCGGGAAACGGCAGGGGCGACCGCGGTTCCAGTGTGATTTATTGGACACATCCTCGAATTGGATAGTGAACGCATCCACCGACGATTACTCCCCAGTTCCTGCTTTCATGGTCATGAAAACCCCGTTGATTGCACAGGAGGCATGGGATATTATGGGAGAGCCATAGGGGGTTGGTGTGCAACGATGTGGTGGATGCTGCATGCATGTATTCATACATGCTTGGATCGAGAGATTCATTGATTCATTGTTCCGTTGGTTCTTTGTTGATTCATTGGTAGATGATGAGCATGATATGTACCTGGTTGTAGGTTGGGATATCATATTATATCACATTGGAATTTGTCGCTTGTTGTATCTTTCCCGAAACTACACTGCAACTACTATTCTACTAGACTATTCTTTTGTCAGTTTTTTGGGTAGTTGTGAACAGCACTATAGTTCTGTTTGTGATCTTGCTACTACCTGGTACTGTAACTGTAGCACCTCGTGGCTGCTACGACCACTCGCTTTTTTCCGTCGTAGTACAGCACTTGTACTAGTAGAAAGAAGGTGACGGAACACGGCATGTTGTTGGGATTCAGTCGTGTCGAGTCGTGAGGTGAGAGAACGAACGTGGCAAAACTCACAAACGTCCCAAATCCCAAATCGCGACACCAAAAACCTTTGGACTGTGTTTTGTTTTCTCACAGTGTCCTCTCTATTCACTCTATCCACTCTATTCACTCTATTCACTGGCTACTAGTTTCATACTGGTTGCCATGTCATCATCATCATCTCCTTCTCCTCAAACCGTGTTGGAATGGAAACAACTAGCACTATCACGTAAAAAGCAAGGAGATATTGAAGGTGCCAAGAAAGCCTTGCTGCAAGCCAAATTGTTGGAGAGAGAACAGCAGCAACAGCAGCAACAACAGCAACAACAGGCTGCACCATCTAATACAACTCCAGTGGAAGCGCCAGTTCCGGCTCCTACTCCTGCGGCTACTGTACAAAAACAACCACCGTCAGAGGCAGAGCAACTCTCTCAACCACCAGCGCAACAAACACAAGCACAACCTTCACAACAAGCCGCCTCCGGATTTTCTCATGAAGATTTACTCAATGTGGAACTCTTGACGGAACTTGAGTCCAATGGTATGCCTGTTCCAACCTTGGAAGACTATACTTCAGCTATCCAGGAATGCAAACGACAAGCTATTCAATACAAACAGCAACAACAAACGCAAAAGGCTCTCGAGAGTTTGCGTCGCATGAAGGATTTACAAGCCATGTATGATCAATTGTCTGCCTATGATCCCGATGCTCAAGATGAAGAGGGAGATGAACAAGATGGAGTTGGTGATGACGATGATGATGTGGATTTGAGTGCCATTGAAAGTCAAGAGGTGTACACAGAAGAGGAAAAGGCGTTGCTCCAAGAAATTTACGATACTCCGGATCCTGATACCATTATGGAGGACAATGACGACCAGGAAATAGATGGTGACTTGATGGACGATGATTCCGACCAAGGAGTTGGTGGTAGATCCAAATTGGATCTCCAAGATCTGGTAGATATGGATGCGTCCACTCTAAAAGACGCGGTGGAAATGGGAATGCAGCTGCCGTCGATCCAAGAAATGCAGGCACAAGTGGATCATCACAAGGGTCTAGCTGTCCAATACAAAAAGGAAGGCAACTTGGCCGCCGCCAAAGAAGCCTTGGTCGAGTTCAAACGTTTATCCCAACAAGTGGAACAGGTTACCAAACTATTGCAAAAGGTATCCCTTACAAACAATGGCAGCACCAATACGGAACCTCATGAAGTCTCCGAACAAGATTTGGAAGCGCTCTTGAACCCCCCTCAACCCAAAGAACCCCCAAAGCCTGCAGCTCCCAAGCCGGAGCCACCCAAAGTGAAAACTTCTCAAGAACTTCGTGAGGAGGTGGTTCGATTGAGAGATTCTGGTAAAACGGCCGAAGCAGCTCAGTTGCTCAAACTGTACAAACAAGCCTTGGCCAGAGAAGCACATGCAGATGAGTTGACTCTTCGCAAGAAACGCTTGTCAGAGTTGCAACAAGAGATTCAAGAGTCTCAAAAACAGCAAGATCGAATGGATTTTGTGACTTTCTTGGTGAATGAAACGTTGGGACAACAACAAGTGTCAGAGTGGGCCAACTACGGACGCCGATGTACCCAAGTGGCAGCCTTGATTGAGGCAAAGGGAAGTCAAGCAGTCACCATGACCCGTCAATCCAGTGCTGCACTCCGGGTAGTTCCCTCTGAGGAAGTCATGGCCGAGTTGGTGGAGGCTGCCTTGGATCCGACCGATCCACAGGTGTACGTGTCCGTCCTGCAAGTAACCAATCTGACTCAAACCAAGGGGTACTCCAAACTAGCCTTGACGGAAAGGTCGCATATTCAGGTCCACGTATCGATTCAGCTTCCTGTGAGTGAAAACGAGCAGGATTCGTCTATTGAGATTACCTTGGAAGCACCTGCTCCACCCGTCGATAGTAAGGATCCTCTCCGGTTCACCTCTCCCACTCATACGGTGTCATCGCTGGAACGAGGGGATTCCAAGTTTGCCAAACTGTTGCTTCGCCGGATGGAACGACGCAAGATCGTGATGACGTTGAACCATATCGTCAAGCCGGCACCAGTCTCCAAGGGTTGGTTTGGTGGTGGCGCGAAACAAGAAGAAGTTCCTCCCCCAACATCCCTGGGAAAAGTAACACTGGAAACCAAAGAGTTACTTTTCAACCGATGCATCGTTGGAGACTTTCCTGTTTTGGGTGGTGGCAAGCGCCCCGTTGGGTCTAGTCTGCGTCTTTGTGTCCGAACGGGTATTCCCTTTGACCCCTCGGCTGTGGTCCAACCCAAGACAATGAACTTGAGTACTTCGTTGCCAGCTTATGCGGGTCTTACATTCGCACTGAACAAGGAAAAGACGGAAGAAACAGCCAAGGAATCCTAGAAAAACTAACAAAGAAAAATAAGGCTAGACCCACTAGAGGTACGGTATTATAATAACAACATGTAAGTACCACCGGCACAGATTTAGTAGTCACTACTAGTACATGCAAGCCGAGACGAAGCATTATCATGGGGTCGCTACAAAACATCCTTAGGTAAGAGTGCAAGGTTTACAGGGTAGAAGTAGTAATGGCTGTATCCGCTAGCTGGATTAGTTAGTAGTACTGTAGTGGTGATTTAGAGTGTCACGATAAGACTGTGCGAAGTGTTGCAAAATGTGTAGGAACCGGAGCAAGGTACAAAGTGAACAAGAAGATGTTCCAGGTTCCCCCCCAAAACACAATCCAAGAAGGGCAATCTAGTTCGTTGAGTGTGGTGTGGTAAAGGGATGGTCGGAGAGAATGAAATATACAAATGTGGGAGCATGGTATGCTATTGTTCCAGAGAACCTGCAACAGAAATTTACTCATGGAACAAGCCCTGTTGAGGAACGGGGTATTGAACCTTGACCAAGCGTTGGGCTTGCTTGGCAGTTGGTGTGTAAACACCAGCAGCGGCAGGCTCAAAGGCGTGGACAGAAGGAGCGATCATGCAGTCCATGGCGTTGGAAATCTTGGCGACCTCGGTCTTGAGGTTGCGGGAGAGATCGCGCTCGAATTGGGGAAGGAGGAAGCGGCTGGCAATCTTGCTGAACATCTTTGTTGTTGTTGTTGTTTGTTTGTTGGGGTTGGGTTGTTGTTGGCGATACGGAATTGAATCTTTCGAATTTATGGGACCCAACTGGTCCGAGGAGCGACGGCGGATAAGCGGCGTGTGCGTGGTTGAAGGAGAAGCCCGGCGTGCTATTTGACAGTACGTGATACGTGAGTACTTTCCAACCACCAAAGTGAAGGTTCACGATGTATGGGTTGAACTCCTTGTTTAGGGGTTCTTGAAAAAGGTATCTTTTCCTAAACGCTGATTCGTTGCTTCGGGTTCCCCTTTCAACCTTCCGATGGTCATGTTCCAATCAAAAACTTGCAAGGCCTGGGAGTTGGACGTAATGACGTCGCCAACAAGGGGAAGCCCATCAACTTTCCAATGACTTGGAAGCCTATCGACCTCCTTGTCATGAACTCCATTGAGTCGTACACCGAGGGTACGATAACAAGGTACTGTTCTTACAATGGTATGGTACAAGAGGGGGTGGGTTCCGTGTTCATTCGTATTCCCACTAGGGGATATTTTTAGGCTTTCCCACCATGTTTGGATGCAAGTGAAGCAAATGATGTGCTACTACAAATCAAGAAAGTCAAGAATGTAATAGCGTATCAGGTAACACTTGCACAATGATACCTGGCACCAGTAACGGAATCATCTGCGAGGCTCCATCCATGTTGATTACTGCTACTACTTCTACACCAACCTGCCCATCGTGATACATTATCATCATCATCTCGTACTGTCGCTAGTGATGCTGTGGTGTGGTCATATTTTCCGCGAAGACTACCAAAAAAGACTTTGCTTCGAATACAATAGTGAATGAAGAAAGCCACCTACCGAAACTTCCTCCAAATTTTCCAAAGATTGTGCTACAGCAGAAAAAACAGAGTGTGGCGAATAGAAAAAACTAAGGTCTCCTCAAATGTTCACAGAGAATCACAGTAAGCCCCATTGTACATGATATCCTTTTGGAGCTTGACGGAAATGAAAGCGGCGAAACAATCGAAACAAATGAAACATATTGGAATGGCGAGAAGAAAAGCCTCATGTTAAAGGGTTGTAGCCTATTCTTCTACTTGGGCCCTTTGTAATCCGACCAAAGCTTATCTCCTTCAGTTGGAGCCGCCAACACTCCCTTTTCTGTATCCATACATGTCTTGAGCGCTTGAATGTCTTCGCGACATTGAGACTCGTCTCCTTTCTTCCATTTCAAGCAGTGTTGGACTTTGGAGTTGAAAGGTAGACACTTTTTGTTGGGGACAATACGGGTTCCGTCAAAGTTGTGTTCCCTGTGGTTGGCTTTGCGCCACTTTTCTCGACAGGACTCGAGGCTTAGCGCCAACGATTTGCAGTTTTTGGATCCATTCACCCCCCTCTGTTTGCTGTCTTTCAGACATTGACGATATCTCTCTGTTTCCTTTCGACAAGCAGCCATCTTGATGTTACTCTGGAGCTCCTGAACAAATTATGTTTGTAGTACAATATTAGTACTAGACTTGCAACTCAGGAACAAGCTCTTCGAAGCAATATTATTGTGGTGATGTACGAAAATGGTTGGCCTTTTGGGATGTTGTCGGAGGAACAGGTTGGAAGTGGTTCATTCGGCCTGATGTCTGGTATGTCGTAGCCTTGTCGTGTACGACAGACATTGCCAGCCAACACAACAACAACGAACGACAAACAACGACAAACAACAACAACAACACAAGAGCAATGCAACCAGCGGCTTCTACATCCTGTAGGTGTCTGGATCGATCAGAGTATCTCTGCCTGGTAAAGTACAGCCACGAAGATGCAAGCATCTAGCTAAGATGTTCGATTGTCCAAGCTTGTTTTAGAAAGAAGCATCCAATACTTGGATTTCTTTGAGAGGACGTTTCTAAGCAGTTCTTCGTTGAACTCCGAGAAATGGATTCGATCAGGCATCGATCTGTACGATATCATTAAGATTTCACATATCACCCATCCAGGAATGATACTGTGATATCATGAAAGGAAGGATTGGAATGATTCAAAAGCGCAAATACTGATCTATCGGTTACACAAATCCCCCTCTACCTACCCTGGTCCACTTTCTTCCGAGGACAATCCGATAGATTGCGTCTTTGCAACTGACTTGTCGTCTGAAACTTTGTGAATCAAGCCACTACTAGTGTCCGAGGGGACACCGATAGACTGCGATTTTGTTTCCGACTTGTCATCCAACACCTTGTGTGCCAGGAGCCAGAACGTTGCAAGTCTCCCCTTGCCTTTCACGTCCACCTCATTCTCACGTTGCTTCATCCAGTGCGATTTGCCTGCCTTCTCAAGCAACTCCGCAGTGCTCGACGAGACTTGGATCTTGGTAGGTTCCCCCGTGCTTTCCATTCGAGCCGCCATGTTGACCGTATCCCCGAACAACTGGAAGCGAGCCTTGGCTCCTCTCAAGACTCCTGCGATCACAGGTCCACTGTGAAGGCCAGTGCGAACTCGAAGCGTTCTTGTCTCGGGCCCCAGTTGAGCAGTCAAATGTTCAGTGACTCGATCAGCCCTCCTGATGCACTCTGACACAAACTCGGCCATCAATAGCGCATGCTTATCTGTAGCCTCGGGGAGGCCCGTGACGGCAACGTAACAGTCGCCGATGGTTTCGACCTTGAAGACGTCGAGTCGTTTTGCGTTCTTGTCAAACGCCTTGTACAGAGTTTCGAGCAACTTGAAGACCTGCCAAGGCTCCCGTTGAGAAGCCCATTGGGTGAATCCTACCAAATCCATAAAGGCGACTGTACAGTCGGGATAGAGGTCAGCAATTGCCATGTCACGTTCAGTGTCACCCAAAACATTCTGCTGTTCCACGTCATCTGAGTGTTTGTTAAACTCTCTTTTCATGTGGTTGGAGTTGTTCTTCTTGTCATCGTCTAATCCCTGATACAATCGATCACGAACTTCCGGTGGGAACAGTGATGCAACCACTGCTCCAGAAGTTTGGGCAGATCGCAATACGAGACGCTGGCGACGCTCAACAAGAGTATCATACAACAGGAAAACAGAGCAAGTGAAAAGGAACATCCCTGCAAGCGTTAGCGCAAATCGGCGAGGTTGGTTCGTCACATAATGCCTTTCCATGGACTCGGTGGGGAAAATTCGCAGTCGATACAAACACTCTCCTTCTGCTACATTTTCGGGGTCTGCGTCGGACTGGAATGGTCCATATCCAGTCAACACTTCCATGTGGCGGTAAGCGGATTCTACTCGCATTCCTTGGCCCACATAAACTGCATCTGCACCATAGATTTGGTACGTGAAGCTTTGGTTGCATGTGTTTTCAAGGACAACATCGATCCCAACGTCTTCTGTAGAAAGAATGTCTTCAAAATACACTTGCCAATACAAATAGGATGTAAGCTCTGCCACAATGGACGCGTCGTCTTCAAATGAGTCAAATACTGGGATGTAAAGGTCTGAGACAGGGCCGTACTCATATTCAGTTAAATTTGAACCCCCATGCTGAAGGAACAAGTTGAGGGCTACTTTCCTCGCATACGTTCTAGGATCACTGCTATCCGCATAATCCCAAGCTTCGGTGACCAAAAGTTGAGGGTTCTCCATCAAAGCTCGGATAGGACCACTTCGAGTGGGATGCGATAGGGCGTTGTAATTTACGACGTAAGGTGTGGGATTGACAGGGGAAAATTGCCACCACTGCACAACATAATACATCCGGTTTGGTGAGAAAGGAGTCGGATTGAAAATCGGTCACCGGTGAATGACAGGAAATGAAAACACTTACAATGGCGTATGGACCTTCCTCGTCGACTGGCCCTGGTCCGCCTCCAATGATATCAAAAATTTCGTGGGGGATCTCTGTTCCGTTCGAAACCCCCCATTGGCCGGCCAAAAAGGCAATACTCTCTTGATCCCATTCTTCCGGAGGAATCCCCTGGACCTCCAGCCCTTCTAGAAACCAATCCTGATTCTGAATGGAGAATCGCTCCCATGATTCTCTGTTTTCTTTCGTTACAATGGGGAGAAACGTGAGAGTTTGGACCTGTGACAGTTCCCGCACGTATGCAGCTTTCCGTTCGAAGTCTGGAAGAGCGACGTTTGGCCATGAACTGTTACTGGACTCAGCATACGATGTGAGTTGGGCTGAGAATGACTCAATGGCGGCGATTCGGCGTCGCCCTCCCTCCACAAATCCATCAGCAAGTTTAGCGGCTGCAGACTCGAAGCCGTGTTCGAAAGATTCAATCTCCGTCTGATGTGCACTGAAGAACACCACCAGAGAGACACCAATTGCCACGCCCAGTAGTACAAGAAGAACAAGCAGTCTCGTGAAGAAAACTCGTTTCGACTCGTCAGCAGCCAGAACTTTCATGGGTTCTTTGGGCCCTAAGTGGTAGTTGTCGGAACTACCTCCATCATGGCTCGATCTGTCTTCTCCATCCTCGGATCCTTTGAAGTCCTCCAAGGCCTGTTTGGTAGTTGTTGACGTAGGGTCAAGGTCCAAGAGTTTCATTTTCGAATGTTGTGTCCCTACAATTGCCAAACGCTTTCCCTGACAAGTTTTATGGTACCTTTTCTTACGACTATGCAGTCTTTTTGTGGATGATGTTGTCGCCAGTTTGTACCGAGATATTCTGGAGAGACTATTGGGGAAAGTAGTGAAGTCTTTGAGGCAATAATCCCTTGTTGCTTCGGGGTGGCGCTACGCATTATTGTTCCAATTACCATCTACGAGTAATAACGTACTGCTACTAACTGGTACTAGTAGTAGTCCGAACTACAACCTACTAATAACTACTTCACACTACTACTACTACTCTAGTACTAACGTTAGTAGTAGAGTACTAGTACCCGTTAGATCAATGTTGTTTGTTGTGGCTGGCTGGAGGAGGAGGAGGAGGAGGAGGAGTGGTGATGGGTGCAAGTGGCTTGTCCGGCATCATTCACTTTATTTAATGATACGCAAAGGCGTGGTAAAAGACGGGAACTCAGTCTTCGGGTTCTTCTTGAGCGCGAGACGATGACGTCGTCGTCGTTTTTTGCCCTCTAAGATGCCGCTACGAGGAAAGCTGTTTCTACTAACGTTAGTACCAACTAACAATAGAGAAGTAGGGTACAACAAAGGCCTTTTCGTTGATCTTGATGGGTTCGAGTATTAGATTACTAAGTAGTTAGTACTGTAGTAGTAGTAAAGTGTAGAGGGAGCCAACAGCCAACAAGTAGTACCATGTTGAATTGTTGTTTGTTGGAGCTTCTCCATTAGAGCTATAGCATGATGAACATACGGTTACTTAGTACCACCATCCGAAAGTAACCCTATTAGTGGTGCTGGGTGGTCCAGCATCAGCCCCACAAGGAGGGGGGCTGCAACTATCCCTCTTGCAATATTACCTCTCGAGAAGATATCACCAGAATCAATGCCCAAGAAGCGGAAACTTCTTGGGTCTTTCGCCAACAGATGATACTAGTAGAATATAGCTTGTGGCGATTGGGTGATGGGGTCCAGCCTGGGACGTACTGTACAATATTATTTTCCTGTGATACAACACACTGCTTTGTCTCGCAGCTAGTGCAGCATTAGCAGTTTGACTGGCCAGCTACCAGTTACGTAGTTTTATCAAGATTTCTTGCTAATACACCTAGTGTCACTCTTCTACTCCGATTCACTTGTTTGTGACGAGACACCGGCGGATTGCGTCTTGGAATCAGATTTATCGGCCAACACCTTGTGTGCCAGGAGCCAGAACGTTGAAAGTCTCCCCTTGCCTTTCACGTCCACCTCATTCTCACGTTGCTTCATCCAGTGCGATTTGCCTGCCTTCTCAAGCAACTCCGCAGTGCTCGACGAGACTTGGATCTTGGTAGGTTCCCCCGTGCTTTCCATTCGAGCCGCCATGTTGACAGTATCCCCGAACAACTGGAAGCGAGCCTTGGCTCCTCTCAAGACTCCTGCGATCACAGGTCCACTGTGAAGGCCAGTGCGAACTCGAAGTGTTCTTGTCTCGGGCCCCAGTTGAGCAGTCAAATGTTCAGTGACCCGGTCAGCCCTCCTGATGCACTCTGACACAAACTCGGCCATCAACAGCGCATGTTTGTCTGTAGGATTCGGCAGACCCGTGACGGCAACGTAACAGTCGCCGATGGTTTCGACCTTGAAAACGTCGAGTCGCTTTGCGTTCTTGTCAAACACCTTGTACAGAGTTTCGAGCAACTTGAAGACCTGCCAAGGCTCCCGTTGAGAAGCCCATTGAGTGAATCCTACCAAATCCATAAAGGCGACTGTACAGTCTGGATAGAGGTCTGCAATTGCCATGTCCCGTCCGGAAGCATCCATGAAATTTGGCTGCTCTACATCCTCTTGCTCAGGATTCTTGAACTCTTTTCGAAGATGGTTGGAGCCACTTTTCTTCTTGTCATCGTCTAATCCCTGATACAATCGATCACGAACTTCCGGTGGGAACAGTGATGCAACCACTGCTCCAGAAGTTTGGGCAGATCGCAATACGAGACGCTGACGACGCTCAACAAGAGTATCATACAACAGGAAAACAGAGCAAGTGAAAAGGAACATCCCTGCGAGTGTGAGTGCAAATCGGCGAGGTCGGTTCGTCACATAATGCCTTTCCATTGACTCGGTGGGGAAAATTCGCAGTCGATACAAACACTCGCCCTCTGCTGCATCTTCTGGGTCGGCATTAGATTTAAACGGTCCATATCCTGTTACCACTTCCATGTGGCTGAATGCAGATTCTACTCGCATTCCTTGGCCCACATAAACGGCGTCGTGACCGTTGATTTGGTACGTGAAGCTTTGGTTGCATGTGTTTTCAAGGACGACATCGATCCCAGCGTCTTCTTCGGAGAGAATGTCTTCAAAATACACTTGCCAATACAAATAGGCTGTGAGCTCCGCCACGATGGATGCGTCGTCCTCGAACGAGTTGAACACTGGAACGTAAAGGTCTGAGACTGGTCCGTAATCATCGTCGGTGAGATTGGAACCCCCGTGTTGAAGAAACATGTTGAGAGCTACCTTCTTTCCAACAGTTCTAGGATCACTGCTATCCGCATAATCCCAAGCTTCGGTGACCAAAAGTTGTGGGTTCTCCATCAACGCTCGGATGGGACCACTTCGAGTGGGATGCGAGAGCGCATTGTAGTTGACGACGGATGAAGTAGGAAGGACTGGTGCAAACTGCCACCACTGCGAATTGACGGAAACAAAATTGGCAGGTGCGTTAGAGATTATATCAAAACAATGAATACAGTTTCTGATGATAAGTTGTACCTACAATTGCGTATGGACCTTCCTCGTCGACTGGTCCGGTTCCGTCTCCAATGATGTTGAAGATTTCATGGGGGATCTCCGTTCCATTCGAAACCCCCCATTGGCCGGCCAAAAAGTCAATACTCTCTTGATCCCATTCTTCCGGAGGAATCCCCTGGACCTCCAGCCCTTCTAGAAACCAATCCTGATTCTGAATGGAGAATCGCTCCCATGATTCTCTGTTTTCTTTCGTTACAATGGGGAGAAACGTGAGAGTTTGGACCTGTGACAGTTCCCGCACGTATGCAGCTTTCCGTTCGAAGTCTGGAAGAGCGACGTTTGGCCATGAACTGTTACTGGACTCAGCATACGATGTGAGTTGGGCTGAGAATGACTCAATGGCGGCGATTCGGCGTCGCCCTCCCTCCACAAATCCATCAGCAAGTTTAGCGGCTGCAGACTCGAAGCCGTGTTCGAAAGATTCAATCTCCGTCTGATGTGCGCTGAAGAACACCACCAGAGAGACACCAATTGCCACGCCCAGTAGTACAAGAAGAACAAGCAGTCTCGTGAAGAAAACTCGTTTCGACTCGTCAGCAGCCAGAACTTTCATGGGTTCTTTGGGCCCTAAGTGGTAGTTGTCGGAACTACCTCCATCATGGCTCGATCTGTCTTCTCCGTCCTCGGATCCTTTGAAGTCCTCCAAGGCCTGTTTGGTAGTTGTTGACGTAGGGTCAAGGTCCAAGAGTTTCATTTTCGAATGTTTGTGGCCTCCTCTTATATTTTTTAGTCAGTCCCAACCAGATCAGATCTTCTCGCAAAGATTACGACCTTGGACTACTTTGTAAGAAGTTGTGGACAGAAGTTGTTCTTCCGTTCATTCCCTCCAGAGAAGAGGCGAATGGTGGCGAATGGTGGTGGTTGGTGGTGGGGTGAGTGAAGTCTTCGAGGCAATACTATTATGTTAGTCCCCCCGCATCATCACGGTACTCGTACGTAGGTATCACCACCACCACCTTCCGCCGCTGCTGCTGCTGCCACCACTACGATGACTACTACGCCGGAATTGCTTGCCCACACACCGTTTTCGGACGTTTTGTACTTAATGATCCTATTGGAATGCGGGACATTCGCCCTTCGGGTTCGCGGAATCACGTTGTGAAAAGGTGCTACCACCGGTACTACATCCTTGCCTTCTTTCTCCTTGAAACAATTGCCCAAAGCAACATGACGCGACTTATGATAAATAAGCTTCGCTAAAGGTTGCACAGATTCGTGAATTGATACGACATCTCGGTGGGTACGAGTACAGAGTGCAGAAACGCTCGTCGTTGTTGTTGTTGTCAACACTATTTGCAATAGTAGGAGAGGCAAAAGCAGCGTAGAGCGCGTATTGAACCGTACGGTGGTACCACCACCGGTGCGATGGTGAAGAAGCGGCGGGGCGGCAAGGAAGAAGAGGCAGTTCCAGCATAGAATGTGCATCACGCGTCAACAAACGACGGCCACATAAGTTTCTACTACTCGTAAAATCTACTGATTATTGTGAGATTGTGTGTTGATACTACTAATACTTCTTTTGTTACAAGCGCGAGTGCGGGGGGGGTGGATGATGTGAAGGTGAAGTTGGGAGTGCTGTCAGGTGGTGTTGACAACATTCGATGTGTTCCCTGTACCGGTGGTAAAATCGGTGTCATCAGGCAAAGAAGGCTGCTTGTTGTAGACGTCTTTTTCTTTGCATTCTAGAATCAAAACTTTGTTCCAGTTTGCATACTAGTTCTCGCCACCAATTTCGCCGCTGACTTCATCACTTTCACTACTGGTTGATTCCATGCACTCCACGTGTTGAAGTTTGAGCCAAAAGGTCTTCCTTGATGTTTCGGAAGACGCATCGGTGTCTGCTTGTTGTATCCAATCGCTTTTAGCAGCGAAACGAAGCAATTCAGCGGTTTCTTCCGACAGCTGCACTTGTCCTGGTGTACCTGAGCTTTCCATAGAGGCAGCCTTGAGAACGGTATCACCAAACAGTTGGAACCGTGCTTTGTCACCGCGGAGCACTCCAGCTGTTACTGGGCCACTGTGCATGCCTGCCCTGAGAGTCAAATCCAAAGTGGACTCGCCTAGACTTCCAGCGAGTGCCTGGGTCACTTGAGAGACCTTGACTAGTGCGTCCGCCGCGAATCGAGCCATCAGAATGGCGTGCCCAGGTTGAGCATACGGAATTCCAGTTGCTGCCACGTAACAGTCTCCAATCGTTTCAACCTTGAACACGTCGAGACGTTGCGCAGTCTTGTCGAACGCCTTGTACAATGTCTCCAAAAGCTTGAACACTTGACTGGGCTGTCGCGTGGAAGACCACCTTGTGAATCCTACCAAATCCATGAAACAAACAGTGCAATTGGGATATAAATCTGCAATTGCCATGCACTCGGCTTCAAGTACTGGTGCTGTCGATGTGGTGGTGTTCGACTTGGTAGAGCTCAAGAAGTGAGATTTCTCTTTCTTATTCGAATCCGTCTTGCCGCTTTCGTACAGTCTTGCTCGAACTTGTTCAGGGAACATGGCTGCAACAATCTTGTCTGACTGTTGTGCTTCTGTCATGACCACAAACTGACGAGTTTGGACAAAAAAATCGTAGCAGAGAAAGACAATGCAAGTGAAACCAAAGGTGGCAACCAGGATCAAAGCGAAATGGAGTGGCTCTTTGGTCATGAAGTGATCTTCCATATCCGCAGTTGGATATATACGAATGTGATATTGACATAACACATCTGTGTCATTCTTGAGGTCCTGTGCAACGCCACTATAGAGGTCGTCGTATCGAGTTTCGACCATCAAATGGTCGTACTTTGTATCATGCAAGTCGCCAGCGGAAAGGTAGACCGCGTCAGGACCGTGCACCAAGTAGGTAAACTCTTGTCCACAAGTGTTCTCGAGGACAACGAATACACCAGAGTCTTCTTCTACCAGAACATTTTCGAAGTAAACTGTCCAATAGAGATAGGAGCTAAGCTGCCCCTCAATCGCCGCATCATCTTCGAAAGACCCAAAGACAGGGACGTACAAATCAGAAACAGGACCGTATTCGTACTCTTCAGTGGATCGGTTCCCGTGAAGTAAGAACAGATTGAGCACAGCCTTCTTTCCAATGGTGGACGATGCATTGATATCGGAGTAGTCCCATGCTTGAGTGATAATAGGTTGTTGCAGTTCGACCACAGCTGACATGGCTGCATTTCTCGTGGGATGGGAAAATGCGTTGTAGTTGACCAAGGATGAGCAGGCAATCGATGGAGCGGTTTGCCACCACTGGGAGGAGTGCAAGAGGGACAAAAGGCAATACAAATGATGTGGCGGTGAGGTCCATTGGACAAGGGATAATCATTCATACCCACGAGTCACGCGAATGAAAGAACGTACGGGTGCATATGGGCCATTTGTAGTATCATAGGTCCTCTCCGTCCCATTCAAACGGAAAATCTCTGTTGGAATAGAAAGCCCAGTCGTTTCCCCCCAAGTACTTTTGATAATGTCACACATTTCTGTGTCCCAATCTTCTTCAGGGATTCCTTGGAGATCGAGACCCTCCACTAGCCACCCCTGGTTCTCGACCGAAAACGTTTCCCAGTCATTTCTCGTTGCCTTGTCGACCAGCGGGAAGAAAATGATGGATAACATGTCGGAGAGTCCGAGCGCGTACTGGGAACGCTTTTCGAAGTCGGGGAGAACCACGTTTGGCCAGGAACTGTTGTTAGCCAAAGCATAGGATGTCAATTGCCCAGCAAAGTCTTGGATGGCTGAGAGTCTGCGCTCAGAACCATCATTGAATTCAGATGAAATTTTGCTGGCAGCAGCTTGGAAATGACGCTCGAATGCATCATGTTCGTCTTGGCGCGACGTTCGATACATCACAATGGAAACTGCAATGGCGACCCCTAAAAGCACAATCACCATCAAGATTCGGCTAATATTGACCCACTTTGTTTCCTCCTTGCCAAGAGACATCGTTGTGGATGTTCCTGTGTGTCCCTCTTCCTCGCGAGAATTTGGTTTCTGCATGGTTCCCAAAGTTCGAAAAGTTGTGAGAGCGCGAAATTAGGCCGTCTTCGTGTTGTTGACGTTCGATTTTTCAAGTAGGTGGCCATTCAGGAAAGCAGAAATGTCGCTGAAGCGACAGGAATCTCCGAATTGCGATGCTTCCGGTCGCCCAGGACTCGAATTGGTTCAATCTACACCTAATCCCTTAATCCGTATTCTCAAAACCCAGCAACCAAAACGACGCTCGCGGTTCAAAGTATTGAATTCATTAAATGCCTTGCAATGAACCAGGCAATGATATGCTGGTTTCTTTAGGAGTTGACGCATAAACAGTTTCGACAACAATGCCTGCTGCTGCCTCTCGTCCAATCCTCAATAATAATGTTGTCGTACAGTACGTACCACCATCACAACAACAGGAGGAGGGAAGATCACATCAATAGTTGTGCTACAGGAGCTCGCTGCTGAAGTGCTGCTCCTCTTCTTCTATGATGATGATGACCGGTATGAGTACGTACTTTGGCAGGTAGCACAGATCCAGTTCACTTTCTGATGAATCAATCATCTGAAGGAGAAGAGTGATAATTCAATGAGCACAAACTTATGATGAGGTGATCCAATGATGAACGTTTCATAACCGTCGTCGTTTTGTCGATTGTCGATGATTTTATTGGGTAGTTGCGGCATCAACAACATCATGTGCCTCCCCTAATCGTGATTGCATGAACGTTCGCGTCGGAAATAGATAGAGGTTGGAGTTAGTGCGCGTCGTCATTGTTGTTATGTGTCATTTTCGCATTTTACCATAGTAGTACGGTATAGTATGTTTGAACTATCATATAAATACATAGCCAGCGCCACAGCCAAATTCCCAAGCACGAACCATCCATGAACCATGACAGCAATAGCTGTCATTAGGTCGTAATAGGCACCACAAACTCCTTCTCCTAATGACCACGGATCGGAACAACAGTGACGAAGTCATCGTGACAGTCAACGCGGACGGCGATGTGAGTGGTGGAACGGACACAGAAGCTTCCATTCTTTCTAGCTCAGAAACGCCTACCCCGGCCACTCAGGCCTCCAAACCCAAAGAAGAATCCAAAAGCCGATCCAACGACTTTGGTGTTGGCTACAATCGCATCCGCATTGAGCCTCTTCTGGAAGAACGAACTCCCGGCTCTTGTGCAGATGTCGTAGTCCAACGACTCCAGCAGCTCTACAGCGCTGACCCACAAGATTCTTCCAGTCACCGATCGGGTCCTCAAGTCAACGAGCTACAGCAAGCCAGCACAGAACAGCCAGCCGAATCTGCTGCAAGTCAAGATACTTCACCCAGTGATCCGTTGGATCTTTCTTTGAAACCCTCGCCACCTACACGCAAGCACAAACTGGTTCATGACATGTCCATTTTTGACAAGTATCCAGCCGTCACTTCTCAGGCATCAGTACCTCCACAGTCTATCCTTTCGTATTCTCAAACGTCTGGATGGACCTTCTCGGAGGAATTCCAACAACTTTTGTTGTCGTCCAAGGTCAAAATATTGGATCGTAGAGCGGGGAGAATTCGCCCTTGGCATCCCGACGAGACCTCCTTGGAACAGCTTGCACAACAGTTTCAGTCGAATGCGTTTCTGGAGATTCTGATACCCTCGTTGGAGGATGATGTTCGGTACGTCTACCCTGTGCTTCTATTTCCGACGCTATTTCTTTCAATTTTGGTAGGCTAACTGGGTGAAAATACGCAGCCTCGCCCGCACGAAGGATCCTTCCGGGAACTTGGTTTTCCTGCGTTCGCATGTTCAAAAGCAACAACGCATACAGCAACCATTTCAGGAAGGGGATAGGATTGTTGTTCTGGATGGAGAGTACAAGAATTGTGCAGGTACGTCCCAGTTGATGTTTTGTTTCTGGTTGTTGGTGGATAGCACCTTATGAAACCTTTGATTGAACGCACTATACCTATAGGATCTTTCATGTGCTCCATATCGGACCAAGAGGTTGCCGTCACTTTGGATACTGGGAGTACCAAAGTTGTTATGCTTCCAGTGGATACGATTACTTCGCAGCAGGTACAAACTCCTCGCCGTCGTTCCAAGAAACGACGAAAGGGGCTATCGGAAGAAGGCCTTTTGGACACCTTTCAGTCGTATGTCGAAAAGCATTTACAGTAAGTGCATCTCAGGTGTTGCCGTATCGTCGGGTTGGGTGAAGACTATGTTCCTCATCTATCTCTTGATATACTATGCAACAATGACGTTCCAACAAAGTCACCAGAAGTTGTCGGAGGATTAGCTAGAGCTAAGGTATAATAAGGTGCTTGTGACGTCATCTTCAATTCCTACCAATATGGGAGCGCTTTACATTAGACAATATGCTACAGACTCTAGAGAATTGGAACGTGAAAACTGTTCAAGATCACGCGGTAGAACGAACGATCATCGGATTCCTCGTCGAGATCGTGCGGCGTTCATGGTAGCTCCGATGCTTGACTCAATCATCCCAATCAGCGTGAACACTCCACCCACAATGGCCATCACAGAGGTGCTGTACTCATACCAATGCCTGGACTCCTTTCGATAGCTCACAGCGATCGGAGAGAGGTCATACGAGAACTTGGCTTCTGGGATCATGTCGGAGCGATAAAATGATAGTTGTGAATTGGGTAACATCTGGTAAAGCCTCAAATCTCGTTGCCCCACGCGCAAACCATCCACCTTGGTCGAAACAATCTTGAGGTAGTGATGATAGGATTCATGTAGGTTGTTTGTAACATAGACGTTGCCATCCATCGGAGAAATTTTGCTTTTCAGTTCAGGCGGGGCATACACCTGGCCGTTGTCAATTTTGGCCTTGGCCATTGGATCTCCAATAGATAGAGAGTTGATCATGTGACTAACATTGGTCATTTTAGGGTCCAAGTCATGGTGGCTGGACCTTGCAAGGATGTGGAAATTGCCTGGTGCCCGATCTAGGAGGAGGTGGCCCTGAATTTGACAGCCAGGATGTTCTTCTTCTACCCATTCGTGGATCAATCGCCGTTTAGTGTTCAATGCTTGATTTTTCCACCGTTCCGTCTCTTTGTTGCGGTCATCCTCGTGGAGACGTTCCCTGGCACCTATTGAAAAGGCAATGTGTATCATGTATCAGCTCGGAGCACTACCAGTAACTGTCATCATTCAATCTCCCAATTCGGATGAGCTTACCTTCATGGGCAACGTGGAGGGTGCGAAACTTGTCACCGAGAGTTCCTTCCTTTTGCAAAATTTCCATGTGTTGCTCCTCCACATAGTATAGCCATTCCACCATTTCCAAAACGGTACGATGGCCACGATAATCCCCTCCTTGCCATTGCTCGCCGTCAACAAACAATCGAAGTGTGGGGTATGCTCTGATAGTTTCTTGTTGATTGCAAACCATGGGGTGGGAAACGCAATCAATTTTTGCAATAACAACAGGCATTTTTACTCTCTCGGCTGCATCCAGGTCCGACTGAGAATAATCTTCGGGGTGCTGATTTCCCAAATGCTCACCAGCATCCACCATGACTTCTGCGAGCGTTTCCCATGTTGGGGCTAAGTCTCGACAATGACTGCACCAACTAGCAAAAAAATCCACAAAGACATAGTCATACTCTTTCTTGTAGAACTCCAAGGATTCGGCATCGAGGGAAATTGCATCTTCACCGTTGGCATGCAACTCTTCCAGTGTCTCAGTCACCGAGCTATCAAAGAGTTGCACATCCTTTTGGTTCCTGTTTCTCCCCTGGTAGCCTCGACGGACTCCATCTCCGTCAATGTTCCATTTAGTCACATGCGCAGTGACGTTTTGGTCGGTCCCCAAAACACTGACAACATCAATGACGGCCCAATCACACCGAAGATCTAACATGGTAATATTGAAATTGAGTCGGATTCTCGGATCTTCCGATCGGTCCAAGGCCAAATCTGTCACCAAACTGGAACGGTAGGTAGCATCCGAGATTACCAAGATTGTCAATGTTACCAATGTTACCAATGTTAGAAACAATGAAAGCCAATTGAGGACACAGCAACTACGGTACTACGAATACGTACTTGGAACGGAAATAGGCCATCGTTTCATTAAAGAAGAGAACAATCATGACAGCGAGAGAAATATAACTCAGTACGCTGCCACGTCGGCTTCCTTCCATCAAATCAGTAGGAACCTTCCGGTACATGTCTACGTGGGAGGCCCATGGTCGATGCATTATGCAAGAAACTACTGAAGTATCGTATCGTACAACAGCAGGAGTGCAAGCTGATTAGTGAAGGAGGCAAGCTCAGCAACTACCGCGACGTCCTCTTGCCTCCGCGCATTGGCACCAAAGCAGCGGACGTTCAAAGGAGTCGATGCAGTCCGTACATAGTGCAAAGTGGTCCCGTCGGTTTACAGGCAGACATTCTCCGCCTAACAACATGCATCACCTGCTGGCGATGGTGGTGATCATGGGATCATCGTAGTACCTGATAGTAAAATTCTACTGTTCGGATCTTCACGCTTTAATTGTTTGTTTAGCTGTCACCCCTCTTGGTATCCGAATTCGTATATGCCCTGCCGCAACTTCTAAACTGCACAGCAGTGATGTGCTTCCAGATTGTATTGCGATGTATTGCTAAACACTCAAGCAGTTTACATAGTGCTCGCACCAATAAGTGCTCAGCAATTGAAGTTAACCTTCATGTGGCATTCTTTCCTTAGATAAAGAATGAAGACTGATATGCCGCAGTCATCATCGTTTAAAGGTACGCTAAAAGGAGCGATTAATGGTTGTCGTCAGCCTTGCGCGATCATTTTTATTGCCCAGCATTTTGAGGTAGTCGCCTTCTATCCTTCTTTCGACACATAATATCCTGTGCAATGGACAAAATTTCCATTGGGTTCCCCTTTTTCAAAAAATATGCCTCTCCTTGACAAGAATTAGTTTCGTGGTGTCTGCTACCTCTGCGACCACACAACTTGCATGCAAGAAAACATAGCCTCCCATACTCGAAGGGCTCGCGACATACTGTGAATCGCCCGTGGTCGGAGGAGAGCCCCAGCCTTCTTCTTCTCATAACTTTGCCTGTTACAGAAAAGCGATTGGCATCCTGCTGCAAAATCCCCTCGTCGGCACATCAACAAACAACACCCTGTACATCATGGAATTCCAATTGCAACAAAACACTTTCAACTACGAACATGAAAGGTTCCTCTCACCAATGATGCCTTTCAACCACCATCACAACAACCATGGTGTTCTTGTCGATAACGCACGGGTTGTTCCGGAAGGTGTTGTGAGTAGTAGTAGTTCTACGACTTCGACAGCAATCTCCCAAGATCGTCACCAACAATCACACCTTCCCCAGGCCTCTGCTGTAGCTCTGAACTTCCAGCGGCATTGCTATGGGCAACAACAAAACCATCATCTGTTGCTTCAACATCAACAACAACCGATGATGTGCTTCGAGCCCTCGTTGCCAGTTCTAGTACAGCAGCCCGCCAGCGTGCTTCGAATGGAAACTTTTCCCTGGGTGGATTCTCGAGGTGAACAAGAAGACCATTTCCCATTGGCACCTCTTGACTTCCACCCAGACCAGTTGGTTTCCTCAGGTGGTGATGATTTCCTACTAGAACACGAAATGACTGGCGACGAGGACGAGGACGACTCCACCGCCACCACAAACCCACCAACTCCTGTACAGGAGATTCCTTGCCCGGATGGACCAGTTTCGTCGTCCACTGCCATCACCACCAACGAACCATCTGAGGCTTTGCCTATTGGATTCCAGCCCAATGCTTATACTGTTATTGTTGGTCGGGGCAAGATCCCCCGAGAGAATCTTGGCAACAAGCGTCTTCGCGTTCTCGCTTCGACATTGGTGTCTGAATATGGTGATGCCACCTCTAGAGGGGTCAAAACCAAGGTCGTCAGGCAACTAGAAGACATGGTTCGAAACGCTAATGGCAAGTTCGTCAGGCGAGACAAGAATGGAAGATTCTTTGAGGTAGATGCCAATGTTGCCCGCGAAAAGATCGGGTATGTATTCCGAGACCTTGTGGGCATGAAATACAAGTCCACCAGTGCGTCAAAGCGGGCAAAAAGGCAGCAAGAGCTTCACAAAGATGAACGTTCCAACGCAGTCAATATTCCTACTACTACTACAAACAAATCAGGAGTTGAGGAACAAGTATCTACAAAGTGTTAAGCGAATGTTTAGTAAAAGAAAAGTTTTGCAGCAACGATGTCCCCTCTCTACTGTTACTACCTAGGTAATAGTGCAGTAGTACTGCCGGTAGTAACTGCGAACTCATCACCACCGACCGTTCACCCGAAGTTCCAATACCGTTAGTTTGGACATTATCTTGCTGAAGAAATTGTTGTGAATCAAAGTGCTGCATCATCATCATGCTATTCGGGGTGAAGGGTTGTCGAAAACCGGGCACATATACACCGTCGTCCATTAACTAAGTGGCATCTACTACCAACAGTAGAAACCAGTGGACGATGATTGCTGACGTTTCGTGTTGTTGTTCCTCCGTGCTGCTGAGCAATGTTTTTGTCCCTTTTGATTTGTGCGGTCGTACTAACAACAACAGGCTTGGGGATTCAAAAGTTCTACTACTGTATATACTAAGTACAGTACAGCAGTGGTGCCAAGATAGGACGAGGAGTTGAAGAGGGGAGAGCACACCGGTAGTTAGGAATACAGTGTGCGAAGCCTTAGCTCTCTCTTTGGTACCACCAAACTTCGAAGTATCAAGGGTAAGAATGACTTCCCTGCTAAATCTTGTCTTTGAACCTTTGGGACTTGTGACTAAATGGAAACTGAGCCCGCGGACAATATGTGCAGCATACCCGGGGACGCTGTTCGATGTTGGGTACTAGTGTGGTCGTAGACATCCGAAATGGTTCGCAAAGCTTCATTGACTCAGTTGTTGTTTATCACCACGCTCACAAAAAATAATCTGTCGAACGCGAAGCCATCATCATCGGCAGCAACAGGTGCAATACCACCGAAATTACCGCCACTAAAACAATAGGTAGGGAGTAATGATTCTAAAATCGGAGTGGAGGAAGAATTTCACTGCTTCTGATAACGCAATACTTTCTCTACTCCCTTTCACTCTACTAGAACAAGAACCACCAATCCGCCGCAATAGTAGTGCAGTGCAGTACAGTACAGTACCAGTACTGTACGGCTCAGGAATGATATGGATTATTATTTTGCTGATGTTCTGTCCATCCCAAGATCTTGCACCACCATACTAGGATTCTCTATCGTTGACGAGAACGAGCTCCTGCTTGGTTCTGGAGACGATTCAATGATGTTGAAGAATTCTTAGCAGCTCGAAACAACGTACCGCTTGTTCTTGAAGAAAGTAGCAGTACTAGTCCAATGCAGATGATGCTCTTCTCACCATTTCTCGTCGTTGTTGTTTTCTGCTAATATTGTAGTGGTTATACTAACTTAGATGAGGAGGAGGTAAATGAGACTGCCTCCTCTACTATCATTAGGAGGGCTGATGTTCGTTAGTAACGAGTAATACTACTACTAGTAGTACTACTACTAACGTTAGTACTACTTCTTGTTCCTGTCGCAAATTGAACGATAAAGGAGAGGAAGATATGGAGGATGACCATCAGCAGCCCATGATCGCCGTCCGCATCCTCGGTAGTAGGTAGTAGAACTGACGAAGTAGTAGTAGTAGTACTACTACTACTGCTAGTACTACGACCGGTAGTAGTACTACTATTACGATACCTCCCCAACCGCAAGCTACGAGGAGGAGGACGACCACCACCACCCACGAGGATGGTGAGATGGACAATGTACCTCCTTTTGCTGTCATCATGAGCAGTACCATTACTGTATTACTATTAGGGTTAGGGTTAGGCTCTCTCCCGTGCTTTGGTCTCGCACTAAGCTAGTACTAACGTAGTACTACTAATAGGATGTGACATGCCGTCCCGTACTTTTACTCACCCCCATCACGGCATGAGGTTCCGCACCGCAGCCCCCATTTCAAAGTTGAATCCATTGAGTCGTGTCAGTGGATGACTACCCTATAGTTGATAAAAAAGACCGGTGACTGGTTGTACGTTGTGCTGCCGCCATTGGAAACTCCCTGTGTTGTTGTGGTCGTTCACATTACCAGGTACAGCGCCATTGGAAGTTCCGAAATACGTCAGAACTTGGAAAGCACAAACTCAGCACCATGGCGCCTTCTCGATTTCAAAGAGCAGCATCCAGTCTGGACATGTACCGAAAAGTGCCAATAGATTTGATGGAAGGGACAAAGCGAGGTTCCATGCTCAGTTACATTTCCCTGTTTACGATGTTGTTGTTGGTCTTTTTGGAAACTATGGATTTTCTCTCTAGAAAGTATGTGTTTGTCTTATGTTTTGTTCACTCTGTTCAGTTGATGTCCAAGAGCTCATCATAATTCTCTCATTTGTGTCGAAGACCCGTAACTGATTTGGCGTTGGATACTAAATCTGATTCCAAGATTCGAGTCAATTTCAATATCACCATGTTAGATCTTCGGTGCGATTGGGCTGTGATTGATATTGTCAGTGCCTTGGGGACAGATCAGAATGTTTCTGCTTTTGTCAACAAATGGGAGTTGAATGCCGACGGGGTCCGGCAACAATTCTACAAAAGGAATATTCATCAGGATGATGTCATTATCAAAGATGAAACTGTCACCAAAACCCTCCAGGAGTTACATATCAATGGAGAAGATGCTGTGTTTTTGGATGAAGAAAGTTTGCAGTATGCCAAAGATGAGAATGAATATCTTTTCGTTGACTTTTTTGCCTCCTGGTGTAGTCACTGTCGAGATTTGGCGCCCACTTGGGAAGCCCTGGCGGAGCTCATGGCCGATGCCGGCGCCAAGCTTGGAAACCAACATCCTGAAGAAGTTGCGGAGAATGAGTATGAAAAAGCCACCAAAGTGGAGCTTCCCGTCATGGTGGCCAAGGTTGATTGTGTGCATCAAAAACATTTGTGCAACTTTGTTGAGGATGTTCGAGCATATCCAACACTTCGATTATATGTAGATGGTGAGGCTTGGAAGGGTGGAGACTATCATGGACACAGAACGCTTCTCGATATGGTGGAATGGTTGTATCAAGTCGAATCATTCCACAAAGAATCAATGGACGATCGCGACAAGCAACTCCATATTGTTCATGAAGGTACGAGGACGAGAGCGCGACGTATCTTGCGAAGCATTAAACATTCTAACACGATGATCATGGGGATTTGCGCATTATGTGTCTTGACTACAGCTGCACGGGAACGTATAGCGGGAGAAGACGGTTCCGATGAAGAAAAGCAATGGCACCGACAACAATTGGAAATTAGAGCAAAGAAGAACAAAGTATGGAAGGACGCCGATCACCCCGGTTGTCTGGTTGAAGGCCACTTGTTGGTGGACCGCACTCCTGGGAACTTTCATGTACAGGCTCGATCTAAAAATCAAAACATTCTACCTCACATGACCAACACCAGCCACATGGTCAACAAGCTCTCGATTGGCAACCCCACAGTCCGCAAGAATATAGAGAGTGGCGAAGCGACGGTCCCGATGTCAGTCAAGGAGAAGATTGCCCCTCTGGATGGCAACGTATACGTAACGAACGAGTTGCATGAGTCCTATCATCACTATTTGAAGCTTGTTGCAACCGAGGTGGAAGGCTTCAAGATGGGAAGAAACCCGGCTCGTATCCATCAGATTTTGGCTTCATCGCAGTTGGCATATTACCAAAATGACACGGTTCCTGAAGCTTTGTTCGCATATGACCTCTCACCCATTGCTGTGACGTACCGATCGGAGAGACGCCATTGGTATGATTACTTCACATCACTCTTTGCCATTGTTGGGGGTGTTTTCACCGTGGTCGGGATGTTAGAGGCTGCTATCAACACCTCAATGGAGATTAGCAAGCGAAGATCTGTACAAGGAAGGCGGTAAACACACCAGTGCCGGCTCGTCCATCCAATGGCCAGGTTGGGGATAGAAGGCCCAACTCGACTACTATTCTGCAAGTCCATTTGCCCAGTGTGGATAGGGTGGACTTGCGTTAAATTTCTTCACTATCCTATGAATTACTGAATTATAGATATTTGGAAATGCTCCTGCACTGCTGATGGAACCCCCCGTCCTCAGTCTGGATTCAGATTGCATCATAGATCTATTCATTGATCTGATCCAGCTGGCGGTATGATAAATACACGTCTGAAACTTGAATGTATCGTCCGTCGCACGGCTTTCAGCGCCTGCGATGGATTGGTGTAGCTGGATTGGTGTAGCTGCACCGCCCAGGCGTACAGACGAAAGAAGGGTGCAGCAAAATGAAAAAGGCAGCGGCTTCACTTCCTTCACAAAATGGCATTTCCGTCCTGGTAGGTTTAGGACACTTGTGGCTCCAGAAAGACCAAGGTGCAACCAGCATGGACCCCAATGAGTCTACTGAGACTACTCATGATCCTGGGTCTCAGAGTGAAAGCATTGCCGCTGATAGCGCCAAAGGATCTCAACAAGAGTCCAACACACTGACCAGTGAGCAGCCGACTGTTACCGAACCTCCAGAGACACGTCCAAAAATCTCCAAACCAGCAAAGAACAAGCCCATCAAGGTCAAGCGAAAGCGAAAATTCAGACCTGTCGGGACTATCGGAGAGATTGAGACCGTTGAAGGCTTTGAAGAAGCCATGAGGGATCTCAACACGCGAGTGCCATGGTATCAAGAAAACCCCATCAAGGCCAGCCTTGACGTGAAAGACACTCAAGTTCCTCCAGACTTAGACTGGGATGACGGAAAGGCAGTACATGCCGCTTTCCCCCCTTGGAAATTGGAAAACGGGTTCTTATTGGGGACGCGCCAGATCCCACGGTGCTTCCTTTTGGATGCCACAACAGTTACCCAAAAGCTGGTAGTGGTCAATTGGTGGAAAAATATGACCAAGGCGGAACAGGCTGATGTTGTGTCCAAAGAAAACATTCATCGTTTTTATCGAGCTCCGATGCGTTCCAATTCACCCTACAAGTTCTGGCATGATGGACCAGACACGAAAGGTACTAGGGTCCACCGAGGAGACACCAATGGGAGCCCGAGCAGCAGTGACGCACGAGGTCAACCGGGGCGGCCTCGTCGAGTGTTCGGAGCCCCTATCATACTCAAGGCACCGGATGATGAACCTACTCTAGGCTTTCGTATGGCTGCTTGTTGTCAGGACCTTGCGGTCCGTTTCAACTTGACAGTTGACCAACTTTATTGCGCCACCATCGATCCCGACAATTCATGCTCTATCGAGAATTGTCCGTATCCTGCGTTTTTGCAGAATAGAACATTTTGTTGTCTTCATAAACAAAATTGGTGGCCTCGAACTGGACTGGAGCATTATCGCAAACGGAGGGGACACTTGTTACTGGGACCTGAATACACTGTTCGCCCATTCCAACAGGATAAACAACAACTTATGAAATCGAAGGTCCAACCTACACCATGTGGTTGCTCAGATCTAACTTGTGAAGGCATCGGGTGGAGCGCAGACATGGCACGAGTTCCTAGAGGTTACGATGTACCCGATATCATTACTCCGAATGCACACCGTGACAAGGACCGTCCGCTCCGATTAGCTCCTTGGCATTTTTCACCAGAGCACAGGGTACAGCTTCCCGATGGCACATGGCAACTAGACCTCGAAAACAAAGTATCTATTGAGGCTTTCCCCAGTCCAGACTATGATCCCAAGGCATTTTTGGAGGAACCTGAAATGATCGAGTATCAGCAACGAAAGAATCCATTTTTGCTGCCTGAGTGGGTTTTCGAAATGTGCTCTAAAGAAGAAGGACCTTTCACCCTGCAGGAACTGCACGTTCATACTTTGCGGGAACAACGAGAGGCGCTATACCATCAGATAACGCAGAGATCAGCAGAGTACGAAGAACTTTCGAGGGAACACAGCCGTACGGCGCTCAAGTTGGAAGAACTGCGAAGGGTGCAACAACAACAAAATTCTAGCAGCCCTCAAAAGAGAAGCCTTAAACGATCGGCGTCTTCTCTACCAGACATGTCAAATCAACAACCCTATCGTCGACGGCCACATGGTGAGCATGATGGTACACCCGTAGGCAGCAGACGAGGAAATAGACGTTCGACGGAGGATGGGAATTCTGCAGACGAATCGGAAGAAGACAACGAGATTCCGAGACAGTCGGTTGCACCGAGGCTACCGCGTCACCCACTTCATTCTCCTACGACGACTATGCGGACCCACCATCATTTTCAGCATCCAACTACCCCTCTGGGAGCTAGCCATCTTGTTCCTCCACACCTTGCGAACCAATTGGCTCATCATCATCACCAACACCTTCCACCGCACTTGGTTCACCAGCATCGTTCCATTTTGACACAGCAACAAGAAGGGGGGCCGTCGGTTCTCCACCCATACCGCGAGCATGAAGGTACAATCGTTCATGAAGGGGGTCACGCAATACACTATTTGCAACATCCTCCAGGCACTCACATCCCCCCCTCAACTGGAGGGGCGACGGGCCACTCTCATGCACATTCTCAAGTCCCGCCAGGCCAACTCCAGCCACAGCAAGCTCAGGCACAGCAGCAACAGGCACCCCAAACACCTCACCAACAGATTCCTCCAAACGCTACCACCTATTATCCTATCATGGGAGAGAATGCAGCTACTGGTGTCACACGAACGCCTCCTGCCAACAACACCGGGGATATACGAGGCAGATGGGGATTCGGGTATCATCGATAGGAGCAACACACGTGAACGAGTTGCTGGAAGAGCTGCCAATCCTTCATTGTACAACATGATATCAATAGAGATTCCAAATCCGAGCTATATACTACTAGTACTGATAGAACGCACTACCTACATTGCAGGGGACGGCGCCTAATCCATGGGTTCTCCCAAACTCGAAGCGGAAACCGCCCGACCCCCCGGTGGTCCCTTTCGTACAGTGTGGTTGTTGCCATATCCAAACAGTTCATTGGCGTAGCGACGATCATCCACGGCCATCTTTTTGGCATTGAATGAGCTCGAGGAAAACTTGGCCTTGACCAACGCAAAGTATGTAGACATTGTGAGGAGACTATCGGATCCAGCCTGATGTTCCGCCCCCAAACGCTGACATCCCAAATCGTCGGCCAACTTTTGTAGACCACCGAGGAAGAAATGACCATCCAAGAGGGAAGTCATGAACTTGATATCATAGACGGTAGGGAAGTAGATCTTGAGCAACTCAAAGAATGACTTTTCATCCGAGGGTAAATCCTGCGTGGTCAGCAACTTGACAAGGTAGGCAAAGTCATATCCAGAATGGAAGCTAACCCACTTGACTCGGTCATCCAGCACAAGACCCGAAACCATGAGCAATTCTCCAAACAAGTGTGGGTCGATGCCTCGGGTGGCATGGTCTCGGAAAGAGATACCAGAGTGGACGAGCAAATCAATGGAGTCTTGGGCGAACATATCTCCATCGAGATCAAAGGCAAAGTTGAACTGCCAACACTGGTTACAAAGCTTTCCATTGGCATCGGCAAAACTGACTCCCAACTGAATAATCTTGAGCAGATCCACATTGACCTTGAGGGATTTGTAGTGGTAGTCGCTAGTATAGGTTTCAGTGACAGGCTTGGCCACCACTCCGGGGAACTCAGTGTCCATGGCTACATAGGGATACTTTTCGATGACTTGCCGAACCAGGCGCATTTCCTCTTCGACATTTTCAGCCCAGACATTGCGAATTTCCAAGGACTCTCTGTTTGTTGGATAGAAGGGTGGATAGAAGGATGGATAGGAGGAAGGACGGATGAACACAAAAAAGTGAGCACAACACACCACAACACATGCAGCAAACGTAGCAAACGTAGCCAACACAAAAGCAAGTCCAGAGCACAATATAAACAGAATCTCACCCTGTAGAAGGATCTTGAAAGGAATATACTGCGACAGCATTTGAATTCGGATTTGTGGTTTTTGGATAAGGACTAGAAGACCTCGATCGATTGTCACTGTAGGAACCCATGGAGGAATTGGGCGTTCTGAAGCCGTTGCTAGGTGGAGGAGGAACAGGAGACTGCCTGCCTCGACTTAGAATGCGATTTGGATTGAAGGGAGGAGACTCGGTCGACAAAGTTGACTTTCCCAGGGCCGACATTTTCTTTTCCAGCAAGGCACTACTGGAACTGGACTTTGTCCTTGTAGTCGATTCTCGCAGTTGTCACTGTTCTACTTGCTGCCTGTAGTAAGCCAGCACAACAACAGCACAACAACTACTCTCCGACTCCAGCAAACTACTGTAATTCCAAAGGGTCCTCAACAAGAATTCCCTGCTACAGTACTCTACCAATCCAGCTCCTGATTTTCGTACTTGCCACTTGCCAACAAACAACAACACAGCAGCTCTGTGCTCAGTGTGACGGAGGCTGCTGTCTCACCTCTGCGCGAGCTCTTCGTACACAGGTATACCTCGAGATGTTCGGAATCGGGAACCCCTGCCCAAGAAAGACAGACACGCGCACAATTCTAGCATCTCCTCCAATGCAGACCCTCCGCTCCGAATAATCAGCGTATAATCAGCGTATCCGTAGAGAAGCCTTCTTTGCGTTCAAATACGTGCAGTATGGTAGTAAGCGATAGTTGACATCCGTTGATGCTGAGTAGAGGACATGTCTTGTGCGGTAGTAAAATCGCCTCCAACGCCTACCACGCGTGCATCCTACCAGTGCGGTACTGTAGTTACTTACTACCTTGATGCATCCCTCTTGAAAGAATACCACCTTCCCTACTACAGGCTACAGGTAGCTACGGAGAGATGTGCACTTTTTCGGGAAAAATCGGCCCGAGTTTTGGTACGGTACGCACTGACACCACCACAACAACTACTCCCAGCAACACCTGCCAACAATACAATAGTAGCTGCTGTTGTCGTTGAAACAAACCACTTGTTTGTACTACATTCTCTTCTACATTGCAATACTCTAGATAGTGCAGGTGTTTTGTTGTTTGCATTGCACCCTACAACAAACGACTAAAACCAAGAATCGATCGGTACAAGTTCCAAAAACTCCTTATTTTCGGAATCATCATGGTCAAGCGTGTAAAAAAGGAAGAGCCTGTGGAGGACGAAGAACCCAAAGTGGAAATTGATGAAGAAGATGACGATGATGATGTGAAAGCAGAACCTGATGAGCCTTCCGATCAGGAACTTAGAACCATCATCCGACGATTGGTTCCAAAGGTCAATCTACAAAAGACTGGAGTCAAGGCTTTCATCAAACTTCTTAGCAAAGAATGTGGAGGTTTGGATTTGAAGCCAAGGACCGATTACGTCAAGGCTGAGTTGAGTGCCGCCATTAATGAGATTGAATCCGATGATGAAGATGACGAGTCGGAAGAGGAGGCACCCAAGAAGCGACGAAAGAAGAATTCTGGGGAAGCCGATGCTCCCAAGAAGAAACGGGCTGCGGGCAAGGGGCTCTCAGTCAAGAAGGAGATTTCCGACGATCTTGCAAATTTTCTGGGGAAAGGCAAGGAAATGGCGCGTACCGATATCGTCAAGGCGCTCTGGGATTACATCAAGGAACATGACCTTCAGAACCCCGACAACAAACGGGAAATTATACTGGATGAAAACATGCAAAAGGTATTTGGTTGCGAAACATTCACCATGTTTACCATGAACAAATACGTTGCTGCGCACATTCATCCCTTCAAGCCACTAGATTTGTCGCCCAAAGAGCCAAAGCCACCCAAGAAGAGAAAGTCCAAAAAGGGAGACGAACCTCCAGCCAAGAAGAAAAGAAAACCGAAAAAGCCTGGATTGCAGCCTCCTTATCGACTCTCCAAGGATATGGCTGATGTGGTGGGTAAGGATATCTTGCCTAGACCTCAAGTTGTGACGAAATTGTGGGAATACATCAAGGGCAATGATTTGCAGGTACGTACATTTGTCCGAGGGTCGCTGTTTGTACCATGACAGCGGAAATGCGAATGGTTTGTCATGTTGGTGGCTCCAATATGCTTTCTACTACTATTGTATCTGACCACTTCGTGCTATTTATTTCCTGTTGTACAGAATCCCGATGACAAGCGTCAAATTCTGTGTGACGAGAAGCTCAAAAAGGTCATGGGTGGGAATGACACGGTCACCATGTTCAACATGAATCGGTACATTACCGATCACTTGCTGGAAAAACTTGATCGTTCCGCCTACACGCATGACGAGGAGGAAGCTGCTGCCCATGACGATCCCAAGGACGAAGATGATGAAGAAGAAGAGGATGACGGGGGCGACGATGACGATGAGGGGGGTGACGACGACGAAGATGAAGAGGACGAGGAGGATTAGTTGTGCTCATTTCAGCATAGTATTCCGTAAATATCAATACATGAGTTACTAGTTGTACATGTCACGAGTCAACTGGTGTTGTTGTAGTTGCTGCGGAGCATGCTCCCCACACAATCGAAATGAACTCAACCTACAATGCAGCACACTAGGTAGCTTAGCCAAAACTCAAAAAAGTCCAATCTATGGTTCATGTTACGCTGTTGTAGCATTCGAAAATTTTCACTTTGAACGTAAACTTCACAAATTGATAGCACATATACAAACTTGGGTAATTGACCATCACCTTCTACCGCATAGAGGAGCCTCCTGAAAGATGGCTTAGCGAGGAGCGCAGCAACCGGAGAGCTCGCCGTCTGCTGTTATCTTGCTTTCGTTCAGTTCCATGGAAATCGTATTTGTCATAGCATTCTCGCATACATGTTTGCTCATCTGTCATACCTCGTGCCATCGCAGTTTCACGATCTTGCATTGTGTACATGGAGTATTGTCCGGCAATAGCGTCTGGATCGAAAATGTCATACCGTCGTTGCATGTCTTGTTCTGTCAAAACAGCATCAATTGCAGTGTGTACCCTCTTTCTGCGTTCTCTTCTAGTGTGTTTGGACCAACTCTCAAGGCCGCGAAAGGTGGATTTGCCGGCCAGATCTGTGATGTCGCCCCTTGCCAGACGAGCCACGACACCGTCGGCGTCCTTCTTTATCCGAATGTAGTCGCTGGCTGACCACCATACATGGCCAATATCTTCGCCTTTTGGCTTGGAGAATGTTTCAACTTTGCAATGCTCGTCGAAAGACACCGACTTCATCTTTTTGGAGTTGTGGAGGATTGGCTTCAATTTGTGTCGAGGGATGAACGAGTACTCTTGGAGGCATTGCCGAAATGTGTAATCGTTGAATTTGGACATTACCGGTTTGGGCCCTTTCTCCTTGTTCAATAAATCATCACGAAGCCGGACAACCGGTGACAGAAGGAGAAATTGTCAGTGCCATATTTAAAAGTTCTGGCAATATGCCACATACCAAATATTACTGTCCTCATGATGTCGCCATGAATCATCCGCGCCTATCTTTTGGGAGATACTAATATAATAATAGTAGAGGAGAGAACTGTGTTGTTCAGTCTCTTGAGTCAAATTCTGAATATCATCAGGATGGAACAGCACAGCTGCCGAATTTCACTTCCGGTAGTTTGCATGCAGCAGTTGCAGCCTGGTGAAGCCTTCACCGGGAAATTCAGCTGTTTATTTCTACAGTAAATAATAAATAAGTAGCCGGTTGCACCGGTCAAGGGTCACGCCTACTAGAGTAGAGTACGATAGTAGCAACTTCGAGTGGATTACCACAACAACGGCAAGGATTGGTCAAATCTCCTCCCTCCTACTAAAACAACGAGGAAGTTTTATTGTGAAGTCCACTACCTAGGTAGTATTATCTCTTGGTTGGATTCCTGGTATTCGTCCAAGAGTACGGACGCCGTACTACTAGACGTTGCAACTACGGTACGTAGTTAACGGTAGTCCTTGCAGTTAGGCGAAGCGACACCTGTACTGCAGTACTACCGTAGCTATGAGGTAGGTACCGGCGGTAGCTAGCTAGAGTAGAGCCCAAAATAGTTTTTTATATTAGTACTTTTAGTTGTTATTTTGGCGTGTACAGCCGACCCCTCGCGTGCGTTTGTCCGAAACGTAGGCAAACCACTGACGCACATACTGACGAGGAGTGTTCTTGTTGCATCCAAGTTTTTGCGAAGAATCCATGGATCACCTTGGTAGCGCTCCTCTCGCGCGAAAAGTGGTGCAATCCATTCCGAAAAGTCGGGAAGTCTGCCACAATTCTTGTTCGAGGTCATCACAATTTTCTGTCGACTCACACATTTTCATCAAGGTGAGAACTCCAAAGCACAAATTGTGTTCCGTCTACTCTATATTGAGGAACCTATCATTGAATAAGCTCTAACCGACATTGGTACCTGTTGCTTTCTGCAGATCTTCGGATTGAAATACTTTTTCAGAACACAAAATGCCAGCTCCTACCGTCGTAAGTTCCCGTCCTGTCTGAGTGACTACCGGTGAAGATCGAAGGTTCCATCTCGATTACGTCGGGTGAATTGAATATCTTTCACGGTGGTTCGTTTTGTCTATGTTGGCGATTTCTGTTACTTTGATACTCATTTTATGAGTTTGTTTTGTCGTTTTCCTTTTCGAATTGAATGACAGACAAAAATTAAGCATGCCTTTCCTGGTGCCCAGCCTCTTGGTGCCTTGGTAGCCAAGGTATCTGCCATTTTGTGGAAGAAGGGATTCCACAGAGCCAACACAATGGTGGCCACTTCTTTGTGCTGTGACGAATTGACTCGTCCTTTGGAGTCCGCTTTTGGATACAACCACTATGGTGACCATTTCAGCATGGGTGGATTGGCCGGCTTCCCTTTTGGTGGAAGAACCGCCTTTGGCGCCATGGCTGCTCACATTCCAGACAAGGGTCACTGCTTGGTTGTTTACGGCCCTCATGTCGGTGTTGATCTCAATGGAACTGTCGGTACCGTTGAGCGCCGCGGTTGCCACGATCCTGGAGCATGTTGTGGAAGTGCCACTGCTGCTTCCAACGTCGTATTGCACGAACATTCCTGTAAATCCAACCCCCAAGAGGCCGCTGAAGTCCCTTCGGAACGAGCCCGCGATATGTTGGATATTCAGCAAGGATATGTTGTGGATATGTTGACCCCCTATGCCGAGAGACTAGCAAGTGCCGACGACCTTCAAGTAACTCTTTCCTATGCTTTGCAAGAGGCTCAACGAGAAATGGTAGAATCCATTGTTTTCGAAGGTGCCTCCCGCGTACCTGATGGATACATTGCTATTTTGGGTGGAATTCACATCAACACACCGGCCGAGTTGGAGGACTACTACTGGCCTCAGCATTTGGATTTGTACAACAACAAGGGAGAGAAGCAAGATGAGTTCACCGAGCAGCTCTTTGCGCACAATCTGTGAGCTGGAATTGCTTGATATTCAATTTTTTTGTACGGTGCCCTCTTGCCGTGGGAGGGAGATAGATGAAAGATGATACGAAAACTGTAGTTGCATGGCATATTCTTTAGTATTCCTATTTCTATACACACGTTAGGTCAAACTTTTTTCAATAACCAATACAAGTAAAGTACGGAAGCTTCGCTGCTGCATGTTGTTGTGAAACTCATGTGAAATTGGCAAGCGTGTTCACCTCATTGATATGGACCATGGTCAAAAAACAAACTTCTCTTCCCCTAGTTGGTCGTCGGAAGTGAACTTTCCAAACTCCGAAAAGATACCTTTTTGTTAATTAGTAGCGCAGGAGATTGCAGTGGATCCGAGCTGAAACGAGTCATCCGACTCGAATGCCATTGGACTATAAAGACGAAGAGCGAAGGGATTGTTCTTGGAGCGCTACGAGTATCTATCCACAAACCTAGCGCTTCCCATTGTAGCACCAAATCATCAACGACGAACGACGAGCGACGAGTGATTGGGAACAAGAGATGTCTCATTATTGCAATGTTGGAGTTGGTCCAACGGCAATAGCCATGTTCAATGGTCACCCACGGCAATGAACATGAACAAAGAAATGTGAACCATGACACAACACACAACAACCATATCCGTTGAAGACCAAAAACGTTCCTGAAGGTAACCGAAGCAAAGACAGGGGTATTGTGCAGTGTACAAATACTGAAGAGCATAAGAGCATAGTCTAGTACTGTACTAGTACTGTACTAGTACTACTGTACGAGAATGTAAAAGTAACCACACCAGTGGGTGCTGGTTGGAATGTTGCCTCCGTCGGTGGTCCATCGGTGCTCGTACAATGCTCCTCGGACGAGACTGCGATCCATGATGCACCCGAATACGAGAACAATACTTGCAAGCAAGCAATCAGTCGGTATAAGCTTGGATGATACAGTACAGTGCAGTACAGTGCAGTACAGTACAGTACAGTATTGGTACACTTGCTTTCTACCAGCAATCACACACAACAATGAACCATCATTCCCCGAGTGCGGAAAGGCACGTTACAGTATTCGCAAATAGCTAGGTAGTAGTAGTAGATAGGCAATAGAAAAGTAGACAGGTAGGATCAGGTAAGTAGTCGTGTTCATGCTAGTAGTATCAATATCTACGTGGATGATGATATGGATGATATGGATGACATGGATGGCATGGATGGCATGGATGACATGGATTTGGGTATATTATGATAGATCTTCTAGATGGTGTAATGGTTGTTCCTAAAGTGGTTGCGATCTATGGCTCCCCAGGTGGTGGTGTGGAAGTACCGGTAGTAGTGGTTGTAGCTTCTTCCGGAGGAGCCAAGGATCCTCCAAACAAATTCAAGACTTGCACGAGAGAAGAGCCCACCACAATGATCAAAAAGAAGATAATAAGAGACTTGGAGACAGGGTAATCTTCTTGCCGGTCAGCAGCCTTGCCTAGAGGAACGGCTCCACGCTTGGTGATGTTTTGGTCAAATTTGCTGTTGCGATTGCGAATGTTTCTTGGGAGAGGCTGGGAATGGAGGAGTAGGGGTAGAACAACAACATCAACAACAACAACATTTGTGAGAACAAGGAGCAAACAACAACAACAAAAACAACAACGATCCAACGATCTTTGCACACGCACCCCTGACAAAGAAACTTACCATGATTGTGAAGAGAGAAAAAGGGATTCAAGTGCGGTAGTTGAGAACAGATGCAGATGTAGATGCAGGTGCAAGTATGGACTACTCTAACGTCTCTGGAAGAGGAGGAGGGGAGCAATGAAAAAAGCAGGAGGCTGCGTCCGACGACGACGCCTTGTTGATGTGGGGTGGGAAACGAGCAACGAGTCATCCGATCGATTAATGACTGCGACATGCACGAGGTTCCACGTAGTCACACGGAGTCACACAAGAGACTATTGTAGTCTACTATGTCGACTCCATCGAGTGCTTCAACCACAGCCAAAATTTGCTACCGGTACCACCCAAACCACTACTACCGGTACCTAGTATAATATAACAAGCATTGCATTGCTTTGTATTACTGTTCCTGGCTTGTCCTTGTCCTTGGTTACCAGGAAAGAGAAGAACAAGTAAAGAACATCACAGTGCTGCTTGTGGAAAATGTCATGTTGGACTTGTCCGTCTTGCACTTTTGACAATGACGAAACTTCCAACCAGTGTGACATGTGTTACACCAAACGTCCAGGACATCCAGGACATCCAGGACATCCAGGACAATCCACCAACCAAAAGCCAAAGGCTTCAAGCCAACCTGTTTCCTTGCAGCAAATGACTCTCTTTGGCAAATTGGCTCCTACTGCTGCTGGTAACAACATGAACAAGCAAAAGCAATCCGACAAGCAACAGCCTACGAGTACTACTCAGAGTACTCCATCAGGTACTCCATCAGGTACTGCAGCAGCAGGACGCAAGCGCAAGGCGGCGACAGCGTTTTCAATGACAACCAAGTCACACTCACAGTCACATTCACAGTCGCATTCGTTTCCTATCACAACCCTTCCGCCAACCCATCAGTTTTCCAAACAAGATATTGACCAAGTGCTGCAACAAGTCTTCGGGCTAGAAAAGTTACGTTTCCTTCAACCCAAGGCTGTTCAAACAGCCCTCCAACGAACGTCTCAGTTGCTAGTCCTTGCCACAGGAGGAGGAAAGTCTCTATGTTATCAACTTCCAGCTTGTCTATTGGGAGGATTGACGATTGTGGTTTCTCCCCTCATTGCGCTCATGCAAGACCAAGTCGCGGCCTTGGAGCAAAAGGGAATCTCCGCGGCATTGGTGTCCTCCACACAAACCAACAAGCAGAACCAAGCCGTCTTGGATCGAGTCTTGGTTTCTGCGCCAAAGAAAAAGTCCAATGCCACCACCACCAACAACAATAGCAACAACAATAATTTGCTCACACTCTTGTACATTACTCCAGAATCTATTCAAACCGACCGCATGCGTTCTCTCCTGCGTCAAGTCCATTCCGACAATCGTCTTACCATGTTTGCTATTGACGAAGCGCATTGTCTATCCAGGTACGTATAATCCTCGTACTCGCATTCCATGAATGTACTCTGCTTCTTCTTGCTTCACAATATAATGCCAATGTCAGTACCTATATCATCCTTCTCACCCTTCTTCTCCCACTACTATCATATCAACACGATGCATGTTCATTTTACCTTGCCTCCACACCAGTTGGGGACATGACTTTCGCCCCGCCTATCGCAATCTCACTTGGCTCCGACAGACCTTTCCCGACGTTCCCTGCATGGCGTGCACCGCCACTGCTACTCCGGCCGTCATCAAGGATATTCAAACCATTCTTTGTCTCAAGACGTCTCCCCTCTACAAGGGATCCTTTGATCGGCCCAATATCTTCTATCGTGTAAGATACAAGGATTCCATTCCAAATGGTCCGTCGGCAACAGCTACAGGTACAGCTACATCTACTGGAGGTGGTGCGCTTCAAGACATGGTACAATGGATTGTCAAACAACATGCACACCATGCCAAACTAGGAGAAAAATGTTCCGGGATTGTCTATGTACACAAGAGGGACGAAACCGAGCTCATTTCCAATCTATTGAATCGACATTTCAGATCCATTCAGATTCGTACTCCAAACACGGGTGCCACCACCATCACCAACGACAACAACAACAACGCTCAAAAAGTATTAAAAGCCGAACCGTATCATGCAGGGTTGAAAAAGGATGATCGCAATCGTATCTTGGAGCAATGGTCCAAGGATGAAATCCAAGTTGCCGTCGCCACTGTAGCGTTTGGGATGGGAATTGATTTGCCACATGTGCGCTATGTGGTGCATTGGACGCTACCCAAAACTGTGGAAGGATTCTACCAAGAATCCGGTCGGGCAGGTCGGGATGGCAAAGCGAGCTATTCCATGTTGTACTTTTCCAAAGACGATGTCCGCAAGTTTCAGTTTTTGTTACGAATGCAAAGTGAAAACTCCAAAAACAAGGATTCGGTGGCGTTGGAACGAAAGTTGGATGGGTTAGAACAAATGACAAAGTACTGCACAACACCCAAGTGTCGACGGAATATGCTGGTGCAACATTTTGGTGGCGATCCTGTGGACTGTAAGAAAACTTGCGACTATTGCAAGAATCCAGACAAAATCAAGCGTGTCATTGAGTCTGCCATGATTGTACAGGATGTACTGCGTACCGATCGGGGGTTTGGAGGAAGGAGTGCCAAGGGACAAAAGGAATGGGATGGTCAATGGGAAGGACCTCATGATGCCGACGAGATTGCCAAAGAATGGGGTGACTACGGTGAAGGTACCATGGTTGGCGACCTTCGCATTACCGATGCTGTATCGGACCATTTTGATTTTTCTGGGACCGAATCCCATGTCGGAAGTGGAGGGCGGGCAAAATCCAAAAGTCAAGGCTTTCGCAGCGCCGCCAGTATTTTGGACAAGTACGAAGCCTTGGAGTACAAAGTTTCTTCGGATAAGAATCATAACAGTGGTTTTGTCCACTTTCGTTCCAAACAACAACAGCAGCAAGAACTCCCATCAACGTCTGTGATCATCCCAGAACATTTCCGACAGCAGGCGCCACCACCATCGACGTCCGTCCCCAAGGACAAGCCGAAGGAATTGTCCAGCCAGGACCATGCCAAACGAGCCGAGGAGTTGCGTGATGAACTTGCCAAGCTAAACGCGGAACGGGAGGCGAGAATGCAAGCATTGCTGGCCAAACGGAGGAAAACATAATAACTTTTAGCAATTCTTTCTCGTCCCTATTGTTAAGTCAATGAAGTGGGTTAGTATTGGTAGATGGTACTCTAGTAATAGCGTTTTTTTGTTACTGCAATAACAAAAGTAGGGTATGGTTCCGTGCTTCATCGCGACAATTTCCCATACCCTTTCATGTCGCATAAGTATTTTACTCGGAAATTGGAGGGGTATGTGTCAGCCTTTTGTAACAGAGGCAGACCCACAAATGCGCCGTTTTGGGACAGCGCTATCAAGGGTATTGGGCACGATGACCGATTTTTTGGCGAATCGAGTAACAAAAAAATTGGGTACGGTACCGACGAGCGACGAGTCGTCCCAACTGCTATAGTACCGGTAGTTACTGATCAAGAAGGAGATGGATGGGTTTGTGATGCAACCACTTTTTAAAAGTACTAACCTCATTGAATGAAAAAATGAACTACTACTACTAGTATATGCATCAGCAGTATTTGTTAGGGGGGGGGGACGAAATTGAAAGACTCCACGACCGACACAATGGCAGATAGCCTCAGTCTAGTGGTACCGGTATGGACAAAGAGAAGAAATTGATGTGGTTGATGGAAACGTCCACCAGATTTGGCGCATGTAAGGTTATACAACTGTTAGTAGTAGTGTGGCAAACATTTTGAATTTTGAAGGCAAAGGCTTGAGGTCGACAAAGGCGATGTAGCTACCTAGAACTACTAAGTACTAGTGCTAGGTAGTAGTACTCGTAGCAGAAAAAATCCCAGGCAAGATTAGTCGTACTTTTTCTGGATGAAAATAGTATTTGCTAGAGGAAGAAACCCAAACTTCATTAGCAGTTTAGGTTTAGTTCTAGAGCAGAAAAGAAGTCAACGAATTGAGCAGAAATTGGTATTGGTTTGTGGCTTGTGGACTTCGGGCTTTTTTCGGGTTCGTACGCTTTGGCGTGGTTTTGTGTGGTGCGCGTAGCCCATACGTAGCTAGCATGGTAACACGCAGCGTAACACGCAAAAACGGTACTTTTGTACTAGTAATTTACCGGTAGTCCAAAACAAGGTATCCCCGTTTGGTATACTATTGCTCGTATGCTGATAGCATACAGATCATTGAACCCACAGTAAGTGGACGGAGGGTCATTGCCAGAGTCATTTGGAGGAGATCTAGGTGGTGCACGAGAGGGCATAGGGCCTGGATCCGATTTGTTGGACTACGGGAAAGATTGGCATAGACAGGCACCAGACATCCTGCGACAAGGACAGGCAATCCGCGTTGTAGCTCCACAAGCCTCCTGTGACAAGTCAAGAAAGACAATTCTAACAAAGCAACCATGGCTAACAAGTTCTCGGAAGAAGAAGTCAATGAATTCAAGGAACGATTTGAGTTGTTCGATATGATCGGAGAGGGTGAGTGAGAATTTGTGGAGAAGGGTCATATACCTTCTTGACTTGTAATTCGTACTCGTTTCCTTGGCAGTACTGCAGCGAGAATGCCGTAGCCCAGCGAGACCCGGTGTGTGCCCTTTGCTGTATGTCGACGATGGGAGAACCATGTCGTTCTATGTGATTATTGTGTTTGTAGTTGGGTGAAACTTTTGTTGCTCTCCTCTGTGGCTTTTAAAATGGATACAATACGAAATTGGAAAATGGTTGTAGCATCCCACATTGAAAGGGGTGGTGCGGGGTGGGGGCATGGGAGAGTTTAGCGGTCATTGTATTGTTGCATGGATACGTCCCCTGCTTCATGAATTCTGAACAAAAAACAATCTGTTCTAACGTTATGCCTTGTTCTCAACGTTCAGGAAACATCCCTGCCAAGGATGTTGGTTTGATCGTCCGATCTCTCGATAAGAGCCCCACAGAAGCTGAACTCAAGGATGTCATGAAGAAGGTCGGAGCTGGTGATACCGTTACTTTCCCTGACTTTTTGGAGATCATGGCTTGTGATATGAACATGACCGACCCTGAACAAGTGGTGTCTAGCTTGAAGGTGTTCGACAAGGAAGGAAATGGAAAGATTTCGGTCTCGGAATTGAAGCACATTCTTACGAAAATGGGAGAGACATTGACTGAACGTGAGGTCAACGAGGTTATGCAAGACATTACCCCCGACTCCAATGGTATGATCAAATACGAAAAGTTCATTGCCGAACTCATCGAGAGATATGTTATTTAAGACATTGTTAGATTTCTGTCCAAAACTTGATTCTTGCTATTTTAGTAGAGTACTGTACGACGTTTACTGTTACCGGTACATCCTCTCATTGGAATCAAAATTTCATTCCTAAAACTTGCAGAAGGTTGATATAGTAGCCAATCTAATGGTGTTCCCCCTATGGACAGCCCTGTTGGGACCACCTTCTTACGCCGGGATTTCATTGGCAAGGCCGTGCTCCGAAAGGGAGAGACCTTGTGAGCTCGAGCACTCGCTGCCGCTGACGGAGTAGGCATCTCCGTTGGCCCTGGTGCGTCGCTTTCTTCCCTTGCCTTTGGACTTGGGCTGAACAGCCAACTCTTCGGCCTCACAAAAGGCCAAAAAGTCGATGACGAGTTGTTCTGAGTTCACTCTGCCGCCTGGAATCTCATCAGGCATGGATTGATCAAAGTCCAAATCCATAAAATAGGCAAGCTCATCGTCGGAGATGGCTTGAGACACCTGTTGGAACTCTGGAGTCATATATGATTTCATACTCCTCCAGACCACGTCAAAGGATGCAGGAGCATTGACCACAAGGAACGAGGACACTTCCGCTGGGAATACCTTTCCTTGGATCACTTGCAAAATCTGACGGTAGAACTCATCATTGTAGTTGTGAGAGCCCCAACCATCCATGTTGAGAATGAAGCCAAGACCACTAGTAGAGTCCCGACGCAAAATATGATTCATCACAAAGATGAGAGTACTAATGGCTTTTTCGGCCGACATGGTGAGAGGGAAGAATCGCGACGCTCTCATGTAGAAGACATTGTGACCTTCACGAGTCTTCAACCCCGGGCAAGGAAAGACGGTCCTACTCAAGAGTTCCTCCTGGAGGTCAAACGTTGACAAGTTGAAATACTCTGGCTTGGACTTGCTCAAAAGTCGCATGCACTTTTCTTCGTTGTAGTTGCAATACTTTGCCACTCGGAAAATGTTAGCACTGGAGTATCGCTTCTTCTTGCCTCCCCCCTCGGCACTCCATGCCATCTTGATGGTTGCAAATTGGAAAATCTCATCATCGGACAAACCATTTTCCTCTGCATCTGATGAGAGCGCAGATCCCTGGCACACTGGCCCAAAACGCATCGGACCATCGCCAAGCTTGGCTTGGAGCTCGTCCTGAAGCTGAGATTTCGTTTTCTTGGATTGGAACAAGAACATTGCTTGATGGGGACTTTTTGTGAGAAAAAAGGGTTTCGAAACGAGAAGGCAGCCGTTGCCAATCACACAGAAACTGGTTTGAAGGTGACACCAAGAGAAAAATGCCTCGGCGATGGAATTGGTTGGTTCGTTTTGATTTGTGGGGCAAGGCAATCCGCAAACGAGGCAGGTTTTTGTATGCAGCCTGACAAAACTTCTGGAAGTGCATCTTCCCTTCCCTAAGCCCATGTGACCCATTTCCTATGACTCTCCCACCATTTGTTATTGGCCATTGTCTTTGGCGAACATTGTTGGGCCCAAAAATAGACATTTTCGTTGTTAAGCGCATCACTCCAATTCATATTAAACCGCACGAAAGATTCGTACCTAAATTGTCAACATAAACCCAGCCTTCTCGCGGGAATTTCACAGGAACCAAACGATGCATAGCAGCATAGCAGCATCATCGTCGTTGTTGTTCACTGCTGGCTCAGGGACCTCGCAGCAACACCATAAATAATACTAAAATCGTCAATACCGCACTAGTCGTCGTTCGTCGTATCGTAGAAGCCAGCACAGAGTGACCCGAACCGCAAACCGCAACATCAGGAAGTGGAGGAAGAGAGAACGGGGGGGGAGCGACGAGGACTATTGTGGCGACTTTGGGTCGCTCCAATTATCACTCCCACCTCCCACAACATGCCGACATCCCAACAACAAATAATGTAGCTGAGGGTGGAGAGAATGCCCCAATAGCCGCTGTTCGCTACTGTTGCAAGTTGTGGGAGTCGACTTGCACCAAAAACCAAGACTAGTACAATGATGAGTGATACTTTCACTGCTACAAATGAGTATTTTCTTCCGCAGGGTGTCATCAACATTCAAGGATTCCTCAACTCTCAATGCAGATGCAATGCGAACTTGTTCCGCGAATCTTAGGTTTTTAGGCTAAACAAAAGGAAAGGAAATCCGATGCCAACTGGTCGGTGTCAACCTCGCCGCCTGGGCATTCATTCGGCAAACTCTTCTCAAAGTCTAACTCCATCAAGTATGGCAACTCATCATGAGTGATGGAAAGAACATGTTTGGAGAAGGCAGGGTCGATAAAGGCCCCCATGGACTTCCAAACGGGTCCAAAAGAAGGGGGGGCATCCACCAACAACAGTGACGACACATTGGCAGGGTGAAGTCGGCCTTGCACCAAGTCCAATAACTGGCAATAAAAGTCGACGTTGAAATTGTAATGTTCCCAACCTACCATGTTGACCACGAGACACAAGGACTGGGAAGGGTTTCGAGCCGAGATATGATCCATCACAAAAATGAGGTTGTCAATGATGTTTTCCGTCGAAAAAGTGGAGGGACGGATGTTTGCCACTCTCATATATATTACGAGGCTTCCATCTCTTGTCCGAAGACCAGGGCAGGGAAATGCGATTTTTGAGAGTAATTGGCTCTCCAGGTTCCTTGGGCGCAGTTCGAATGAACGTCGATTTGCCCGCTTTAGCAATGCAATTGTCTCATCAACGATGAAGTCACAAAATACAGCAGCTCGGAAAATGTGAGTTTTGGAAAACTTTTTCTCTTTGGCCAATTGACTTCCCTCCCAAGTCCTTTTTATAGTGGCAAACTGGAACAACTTTTCATCCGATAGTTCATCTTCGTCCAAAAGAAATGGTACTTTCTTCGTCTCGGGTAGCACAGGTCCAAAGCGCATTGGGCCGTCACCAAGCTTTTCATACAGATCTGCCTGTAGCATAGAGCAAGATTTCCTTCGTTGCAACAAAAACATCTTGATACCTTATTCAACCGAAACAATGGATTTTACGGGCGGGATGGTGAAAATGGCATACAATGACCCTGACTGGAACCAAATAATTTAGGACTGTGCAACCAAGAAGTGCTACCGTTTGTTCCATCACCCCAGTAGAAAATCCATACCGATTGTTTTGATATCAGGAGATTCTTCCTGACTTCCAGTAGTATTTTGGTTGCGGGGTATTCTGAAATAACTCAAGTGACTCTCGGGCCTTCTGAAGGTGTTGGTACTAACGGTAGGAGTAATACGGTAAAATAATGTACTGTTGTACTAAGTACTAGCAAAAGAATCAATAGAGTTCGACCTCCCTAATAATCCTTGTCTTTCTCATTAATATTATTGTCAAACCGAAGATTCAAAACCCGTGAACAAAAGTGATTCCGAGAGTGAAGCCCAACTGACTGCGAATCTGTGCAGATCAAGGAAGTGGTGCTGACTGTGAATAATCTTTGAATCTACACGATTGATAAAAATACATACAACCCCAAACCCACGGTCGACAACTTCGACTGGAAAAGGGAATCCATGGTTGAACAATCCGAGTCCAAACGATGGCACTGCTGTAAACTACAGTGCTAGGGTAGCTGGGACTACTCGTACAGAAGGCTTCAAGGAAAACTATGATCTACTAGATGATATTGTGCCGGACTCGGACGCATCAATCGAGCTTGAAAGATCGCAGTCCTTCTGCGTGTGGCAGCGTCGCCAGAAGCCAGTTCGAAGCTTCATTTTGCTGAACATAGATCCCAATCCCTTTTTCGACTCGCCTGATCGACCATTCAACAGCAAGTCTTGTCCTTTGCAAAACGCAACAAAGTCTTGAACCAATTCATCGGTATTAACCTCACCCCCTGGGATTTCATCTGGGAGATACTTTTCGTAATCCAAATCCATGTAATAGGGGAGCTCATCATCGGTAATCATGACAACCTTCTTGACGAACTCAGCCGAGAGAACTGTTTTCATGAATTTCCAAATCTTTCCAAACCACGAAGGAGGGTTTAGAATGATGAACAAGGAAACTTCTGCAGGGAATAGCCCACCTTGAAGAGCTTTCATGAACTTTGTACAGTAGGTGGTGCTGAAGTTGGCCATTGCCCAATCGTCCATGTTGGCCAAGAATGCCATCTTCCCCTTTGGATTGCGTAGTTGAACATGGTTCATGACATACAGAAGGTTGTCAATCACATCTCTTGTTGATGTCTCATGTACAAAATGACGTGATGGACGCATGTAGAAGGTGTCATAGCCTTCCTTTGACATCAAGCCCGGACAAGGAAACAACGTCTTGGACAACAGCTGATCGCTGAGATCGTTAGCATTCAGCTCAAAATATCGTCGCCGAGTGTGCTGTAGCAGTTTCATGATGCGAGGTTCATCAAACTTGCAGTACTGGGCAATTCGGAAGACCTGCTGGTCAGTCAGGCGTTTGTTCTTTGGTGTCTTGTCGTTGTCAACATCGTAGGATGCTTTAATTTCAGCAAACATGTAAACTTGTTTTTCAGAAATATGGGAGTCTTTTACTTGAGTTCGAATGGCAGCATTGTGCATCACAGGACCGAACCTCATTGCTCCTCGACCCAGTTGGCTTCCAAGTTCCTCATCGAATTCAGAGGTGCTGGTGCTCCTCTTTGTTACCACTGTTTCAATCATGGCGTTTAGGTTGGATGGTAGTTTGTATTATGAGAGTGGGGGATAGCAATTTCTACCACAAGAAAAACGTGTATGTCAACTCCCTCATTCACAAGAATGGTGGGACCTTTGGTGGTGTGGCTTCGCCTCTGGAATCACGGAAGTACTTATTGGTTGGTATATTACTTCAAGGAAATCCTCATATTGTAGGCACTTGCTTTTGAGGAATAGTTGGGCCTTCAATGATGAAACCGGGAGTCTCATATGTGTAATGGTCGTGCTTGGTACAGACTGGTAGTATGGCCCCAGTTTGCTTCGGAGACGAAGCATCATTTTTGTTCTAAAGCCGGATCATTTAGTATCTTATATCCAGTGTGGTTCCGCTTCATTTTCTCCTCAGCTTCACTTCGGAGAAAGATGTAGCTAAGTACTAACCGTATTGTGATACTCTCCTTGTAGAAAATGTCGCTTGTTGGTCCCCACGCAGCCAAAGAAGGTATGAGACTTAAAGTTGTGCCACCATCACCCTTTTATAAATGCCCTTTCACAGATGACGTTGTTTCGCGAGCGGAATTCGAGTGCAGAAACTCTAAACAGGCTAGGAGGAGGTGGACAGCAACGAAATATGCATGAAAGAGGATTGGACCGTGCAAATAATAGACTTTATCCGAACACTTCTTGGATGCTTGTCAACAACAAGAAGGCAACACGAACTGTTGAGTTGCGTAGTTTTGTTTGACTCCCTTGCTCTGCTGCTACGGTACCTTCTTGAGCTTCTGGTGGTACTTCGGTCTTCTTTCAACTACGAGAACAACTACCGGTAGTAGCAGAGAATTCACGCATCGTATTAGGACGAGTATTTTAATGGACGGCAGTGGCAACGAAAATATTATCTCAATTTATCACGGAAGGGACTGTAGTAGTTGTTGTATTTTTGCTTGTTGGCGGTCCAGTACAAGTGATATACTAGTAGTACCAGTCAAAAACGTATCAGCAGAAAGTTAGAACGTTGTCAATGTGGTGGGGCAGTCGGATTTCGATTGGCGATAGAGAGTCAACTGAGTGGCCGCTTCGATGATGATGGCGATGCCGCCCAACGCTGCCTGTAGAATACATCCTACTAACGTTAGTACAAATTTTGAAATACTCCACAACAACAACTACCGGTACAACAAGTTACCGCGTAGTACCACAAATAATGATTTTCAGGTTCCTTTTCAAGTTTTTGCCAGTAGTACGGTAGTGTGGGATTCTTTGATCCTCTCATAACCTGTGGGATTCTTTTGATCCTCTCGTCTCTAGTGATAACACTGTATTACTAAAGACTTGTGAGCTGAGCTCCGCTGCTGCTGCAGCTCTACCTAGATACGTACGTCATATGGACGTATCGTATGTATCTTCCATACTCTCAGGTAGTGTATGGTAGATCTTGGGGTAGGTACACTCGTACGTTAGTTTTATTGTATCTTGGTATGTCGAGTTATCCGGGTGCCTGGAACTATCTCAGGCCTTTCAACGTCTGGCCACTGGTGTCTGTACTGCGACCGAGCGGGTGTGGACGGCTGCCAGTGTTTGAAGATTCTGCCTGTCCTGTTTCCTGTTGTTGCGTTGCTTTGTGTATCAACACAAACGTGGGAGCTGTCGTTGATTGTTGTGTTGCATCCAACACCACAAACCCATAAAGACAATCATCAAAGAGTTGTTCTACACCTACTCTGGAAACTAGCAACATCATGTCAAGTGAAGAAGTCAAGGTAAGCTTGCGAGAGTCAGAAGTTTACCTTTGTTTCCTACTGCTACGATAACAATTACAAGTGATGCCTGGAATATCCTTGAAGGAAGCGGTGTTCATTTCTTACTTCTTGTTGTCATTCATAAGATCTTCTAATATTTTATGGTTCTATTATTAATTTAGGATGTTCCCATGGAGGCAGCGGCAGGTGCTGAGGGAGGAGAGCAAAAGCTCTCCAAGAATCAGCTCAAAAAGTTGGCCAAGGGAAAAGGTAAAAAGGAAAAGAAGGAAAAGCCACAATGGGGAACCGGAAAGAAGAAGGATAAAGCTCCACCTGCAAAGGCTATGAAAGAGCCATTTGTCAACCCTACCCCCAAGGGAGAGAAGAAGGATTTGTCCAAGTTGCCCTTTGCCGATGCCTATCACCCTGAAGCTGTAGAGGCTGCATGGCAAGATTGGTGGGAGGCTTCTGGATTCTATGAAGGAAAGCCAGAGGAAGCCATGGGCCGACCCGTGGATGAGAAGTTCGTCATGGTCATCCCCCCTCCCAACGTCACTGGAAGTTTGCACTTGGGTCACGCCCTTACCGCTGCTGTCGAAGACACCTTGACCCGATGGCATCGAATGAAGGGACATGCTACTCTTTACGTTCCTGGTACTGATCACGCTGGAATTGCCACTCAATCCGTTGTTGAGAAAATGATTATGAAGACCAACCCTGGACAGACTCGTCATGATTTGGGTCGTGAAGCCTTTGTGGAAAAGGTTTGGGAGTGGAAGGCCGACTATGGAAACAAAATTACTACACAGCTTCGCCGATTGGGTTCCTCCGTTGATTGGAGCCGAGAGCGATTCACCATGGACGATATGTTGAGCAAAGCCGTCATTGAGGCCTTCAACCGTTTCCATGAAAAGGGACTTTTGTACCGTGCCAACCGTCTAGGAAACTGGAGTTGTGCCCTCAAGTCCGCCATTTCGGATATTGAGGTCGACTATGTAGATTTGGAGGGACGCACATTCCTTGAAGTCAAGACACACAAGGGAAATCCTAATGACCCCAAGGGCCGCTACGAGTTTGGAGTCCTCACCAGTTTTGCATACCCTGTCGATGGCTCCGAAACTGGAGAGCAGTTGATTGTTGCCACCACTCGTCTCGAAACCATGTTGGGAGATACCGCCGTTGCTGTTCACCCCGAAGATCCTCGATACAAGCATCTCCATGGAAAGTTCGTTGTCCACCCTTTCAGTGGTCGCAAGATCCCTATCATCACTGACCCTGAGCTTGTCGATATGAACTTTGGTACCGGAGCTGTCAAGATTACCCCTGCTCACGATCCAAACGATTACGAATGTGGAAAGAGACACAACTTGGAGTTTATCACCGTCCTCAATCCCGACGGAAGTATCAACCATCACGGTGGTGAACAATTTGAAGGCATGATGCGTTACGATGCCAGAATTGCCATGGAAAAGGCTCTTGAAGAAAAGGTATGTATCGCCCACGGTGTCGAACTACTGATCGGATTGGGAGGTATTCTCTAACCGCATTGTTTATGCCTTGCTATGTATAGGGTCTCTACAAAGGAAAGGAACCCAACAAAATGAGATTGGGACTCTGCTCTCGATCTGGAGATATTCTTGAACCCATGATCACTCCCCAATGGTATGTCAACTGCAATGACATGGCCAAGCGATCTACCGATGCTGTCCGAAACGGTGAGTTGAAGATTATTCCCGCTGAACACGAAAAGACTTGGTTCCAATGGTTGGACAACATCCGTGATTGGTGTATCAGTCGACAACTCTGGTGGGGACACCAAATCCCCGCTTGGTTCGCCATGACAAAGGCGGAAGCTAGTCAAGGCAAGGTAAACAAGAACGACATGACCTTCAATGAACGGTGGATCGTCGCACGCTCCGAGGAGGAAGCAAAGGCCAAGGCCCTTGCTCTGTTGGGTTGTCCCGAGGATGACCTCGTCCTTGAGCGTGACGAGGATGTTCTTGACACTTGGTTTTCGTCTGGTCTCTTCCCATTCTCCGTTATGGGATGGCCCGATGACACTGCGGACCTCAAGGCATTCTATCCTACTTCTCTCTTGGAGACTGGTCTTGATATTCTTTTCTTCTGGGTTGCCCGCATGGTCATGATGGGATTGGAGTTGACCGACACTTTGCCATTTCACACGGTTTTCTTGCATGCCATGGTTCGTGACAAAGAAGGCCGCAAAATGTCCAAGTCCCTTGGAAACGTCATCGACCCACTTGAGGTCATCAATGGATGTACTTTGCAAAAGCTTCAAGATCGATTGGATAGTGGCAACTTGCCTGTGAAGGAGATTGCCCGTGCCAAGAAGAACAATGAGGAAGAGTTCCCTGAGGGAATTCCTGAATGTGGATCGGATGCTCTTCGATTTGGTTTGTTGGCCTATTGCGCCCAGGGACGCGATATTAACTTGGATGTCAAGGTCGTTGTCGGATACCGCAAGTTCTGCAACAAGCTTTGGAACGCTACTCGATTCGCCCTCAAGTACATTGAAGACTTCCAACCTACTGCCACCCTCATGGATGACCTCATGGCCAGTGGCAAGATGGCCATTCGTGACAAGTTCATGATTTCTCGCTTGATGAAGGGAGTTGAAACCGTTAACGCCAACTTTTCTGAGTACAAGTTTGGTGATGCCCAGCAAACCTCATACCACTTGTGGTTGGACGATTTGTGCGATGTCTACCTTGAGTTGATCAAGCCTATCATGCAAAACACCGATGATGCGAACAAGGACGCTCGTTGGGCCGCCCAAGCTACTCTTTGGGTTGCCATTGAAGTTGGTATGCGTTTGTTGCACCCAATGATGCCATTTGTAACGGAAGAGTTGTGGCAACGCCTCCCTGGACGCGGCACATTGGGTGAATCGGAGACTGCTACGATCATGTTGGCCAAGTATCCCGAATGCGTGGAGGGATACAAGAACGAAGCGATTGAGAGCGCCATGGGCACAACCATGGATATCATCAAGGCTTGCCGTTCGCTCCGAGCCTCTTACAACATCCACAACAGTAAGTTGACTCATTTCTACTTGAAGATGAGCAGTGGAGAGGAGATTGCCAAGGCCCAGGCGGACGACATCATGACTTTGGGACGAGCATCTGCTGTTGACGTCAACCCACCAGAGGAATCTATTCCTCAAACCGTCGGTGCTTTGATTGTGAATGACGCCATTACTGTGTTGATTGACCTCAAGGGTATGGTGGACTACAAGCAAGAGATTGCACGTTTGGAGAAGAGCTTGTCAAAGACTTCTACGAACTTGCAGAACTTGGAGCGCAAGATGGGCGCAGATGGTTACGAGGAGAACGTCCCTGAGGACTTGAAGGCTTCTAACACGGACAAATTGGAGTCCTACAAGAAGGAAGTATCCGAGATCGAAGAGACCATGGCCAACTTTCAAAGGCTTCTTACCTTGGAAGAAAGCTAAGAGACTAAAATTATACTAGTAGTTGTGAACGAACTATCTACTACTAGTACATCATCAGTACGTATTGTTGTGGTTTACTATCTAGAGTAGTTAGTACGTGCTTTTCAATGGTTATATGCGCACTCGTTATGATGTAAAGTACAGTACAGTACAGTACAGTACAGGTTCCTATTGTAGTCACTTTGGATGAGTCGATAGGTCGTTAAATTAGTGTAGTTGACGACATCACCACCATGGCAAGAAGAAGACTGCCGGAGCTTTTGGTAGGTTGTGGTTTCGGCCGACCTTCCATTCGAACAGGATCGAACTCAAAGCAAGCAGTAGTGTCGCTCCACGTGGCGTCTACGACATGTCTGCGACACCACAAGAGCCATCCAATAATCCGGGAAGTAGTGATGATGATGATGATGACAACAACAACAACCAACAAAACCTTCCAAGCCAACAACAACAATCAAACAAGCAAGCAAGCAAGCAAGCAAGCGACAACACATCCTGAGTCGTTTTAGTTCCCATCAGTTCTTTTTCAGATCAAAGGATTACCAGTACAGATCAGTACGAGTACTGAGTTTCCATGAAACGGCGAGGCACACCTCAATCCCTGCCTCTACATGCTACGACGAGTACGAGTCTGAGTGCGAGTGCGAGTGCTACCGGTACTACTGACAATCTAGCAAGAGGAGGCAACGATCACTCTCTACAAAGAAGTGAACAAATGTCTCACAGTCAAGTCTCTGCGAATACTCCGACGCTTCGACACCATCATCATGCTCGAAGAAAGCGCAGGCCGCATCGATTTGCTTTTGGGGCAAAAATGGCACAGTTTGCTTCCTACACTTTAGATCGAGTAGGAAGTCTGGGATTTGGATCGACAACTCCACCCATTTCCTCACCTTTTTCTTTGGATGTGGACACAGTTTCAGATGTTGAAAGTCACAATGACAATTTTAATTACGCATTGCTGATATTGTTGTACACGCTTCAGGGAATTCCCATGGGTTTGAGTGCAAGTATTCCATTTCTACTCCAAGAAAAGATTACCAAACTGACAGCTGCAGCTGCTGCAGGAGTAGCCAGTGTGGGTACAGCAAACCCTTCGACTACTGCCACTGTGGCATCTGCAGCTATTCAGGCTTCCAAGGCAAGCTTCAATGCAAACGCTATTTTCGCTCTCTGTTCCTGGCCCTTTAGCCTCAAGCTACTATGGGCACCCATTGTCGATGCCATTTACTTTTCCAACGTTGGCAGACGAAAGTCGTGGCTGGTGCCGGTCCAAGCACTAGCTGGACTGATCATGGTCGGAGGTGCCAACTTCGTGGAAGAGCAACTAGGCCTAGGGGCATCGACAGCATCTACATCCGCCATGAACGTCAAGGGAGTTACCTCCTATTTCTTCCTTCTCTATTTCCTTATGGCTACCCAAGATATTGCAGTGGATGGCTGGGCGCTGACCATGTTGAGCAAAAAGAACAGAGGAAAGGGACCCATTTGCAACTCGATTGGGCAAAATATTGGATACTTTCTTAGTTTCGTCGGTTTCCTTGCCTTCAATGACGTAGAGGCCAGCGAGACACTCTGGCGACCACTCCTGGGAATTCCGAGCAATCCAACCAAAGGCCTTATATCGCTACGAGGTTTCTTGCGCTTTATGGGATTCTGTATGCTTGGCACAACAGCGTTGGTGGCATTCTTCAAGCGGGAACTACCTGCTGTACGAACCAGTAATGTACAAGGAGTGACCACTTTCAACAATCCAGCAGTTACAGCCGATGCTTTGGATGAAGACGCCGATTTGGATGCTTCACAAATCGGATTGAAGGAAACGTACCATCGACTTTGGGCCGTGTGTCAACTGCCAGCCGTCAAGTGGTTGTTTTTGATTTTGGTTACCTATCGGCTCCCTGTGGCCTTGTCAGACAATGTCAAATTTCTCAAGGCTGTCGAATATGGACTAAGCAAGAGTACGACCGCTCTGCTCTCCCCTCTTCTCATTCTGCCTTTGGGGATCATTGTACCCATTGTTGCTCATCGCATTTGGCACATGGCTCCTTTGCAACAGTTTTCCCGTGCTTACCAATTTAGAGTCACTTTGATTCCGATCCTTGATTTGTTGATGTTGCACCTCCTCAAATCTGGATATTCTCATAATACATGGTTCTTTTGGTCAGCCGTCGTTGCTTCGACTGCAGGTCAGGCAATCTGCAATTCGCTTCAGTTCAATGCACAAATGATTTTCTTCGCTTCTCGCGTTGATCCCGCCATCGGTGGTTCCTACATGACCCTGCTAAATACAGCAGCCAATTTGGGAGGGACCTGGCCTGCCAGTTTTGTCATGTGGTTGATCGGATCTCTCACGGGTATTCGAAGAGAAAATGGCACTGACGCTGCTGGTGATGTTTGGGATCCATACACTCTGTTGCAGTTGATTTTTTCGTTCATTGGGGTAGCATGGCTGTTCTTTTTCATACCAAAGCTTGATTGGTTGGCACATTTGCCTGACGATTCATGGCGAACACATTTGCTCGACAATGAAACAACAAATGCCAACGACGACCTTGAGTCAGGAGAAGCTAGGACTGGGGCATGGCAGCAGTTTCAAGATAGCATCAATAGAGGTACAAAACGAGCTTAGCTACAATCAATTACGACTTCCATCGTTGCGTTTGCTTGATCATGGCTGGCGACGGTGCTACTCCGAACTCTTCCATTTCATGGAATAGAGCTTCAGTCATCTGCTTTTTGTTGGCACCCTTGCTGTCTGTAATGGCCTTGAACATAGCTTGATAGGTGTACTTGTCCGGTTGGAACCGCTTGTCCTTACGAGAAAGTGCAATTAACTGATCAACAATGGCGCGTGCCCTCTCCACAGCAGAATCATCGTGTTTGGCTTGGTTGGCCCATGCATTGACCACAATATTGTTGGCAATGCGATTCGGTTTCATGCCACTTTGCGACATAACCATTAGAATGGCTTCTGCGCGCTCTGCTCCCCCCTGTGGAACCCTGGCCCAACATTTGAGTAAACTGCTGTAACACACCACATTTGGCATATCCTTGACCCTACCGGAACGATACAGTTCTTCCATCAGCATTGACAAATTTTCTGCACGTTGAGCGGCCTCCAAAGCACTGCAATCGGATGTTTTCGACCATGCATGAAGAACAGAGCTAAAAGTATGGGCATCTGGATCGGGGAACTTTGGATTCTCCAACATTTCATACAAGAGTGATTCTGCCTCTTGAGCTCTGCCTTGTTCTGCGTATGCCCGAACTACAGTCGTGAAGGAGACGACATTCGGTCGCACTCGTGACCTTGACTCCCCCATCCGATCTAGGATTTCCCGTGCCCTGTCAGGTGCTCCACTGTCGTTTCTAGACCGCTTGCTCCAAGCATCCAACACAATTGAATAACATATAACGTTCAAGGGAACATCATATTCATCTTCCATGCGGTGCAGCCACGCCATTGCCCGATCCGCCCCTTGTGTATGGTCGGAATGTCCCCATGCAGACAACAGTACAGAAACGGTGTGTTCATTGGGTCGTAACATTTCGTCTTTTGTGGCTTCAAATGCATCCAATGCTTGAATCATAATATCCTCCGCCTTGTTAGGGAATCCGTGTCTACCATAGGCGTTCATCAAGGCTGTGTAACACACAATGTCTGGCTCGTTCAGGTCACTGTCAACTACTGTGTCAAACAATGTTTGGGCTCTTTGTACTGCCATTTGCGATGTCGACTGTCGGTCTTGAGGATTCTTGGGCAGAGAAACATTTGCCCAGCACGCAATGCAATTGCTGTAGGCCACGACGTTTGGTTGAATTTCGAGTTGAGGCATCAACTCTTTCAAAATAAGTTCTGCCCGCTCTGCAGCAAAGACCGACCCAATCTTCGACCAACCAGATATAACTGTGGCACAAGTCTTTTCGTTTGGTTTCAGATGTTCTAAGTTGGGCCCCGATGATGATTTCTCCACCATCTCTACCAAGAGAGCTTCTGCTTGTTCTGCATTCCCAGCGCGTGCGTGGGCTTGTATCACAGTGTTGTAGGAGACTCGATTTGGTTTCTGGGCTTCATCCTGAGAAAATTTCATGCGTTCCAAAAGTTGCTGAGCGCGCGAGGCAGCCTTGGTGTTGTCTTTGGATTGACGAGCCCAGGCATTCAAAACAATGGAGTGTGACACAACATTGGGTGGCTCTGCGAGTTCTCCTTGCTGGTATAGCTTCTGCATTTCAAGAAGAATTTCTTCCGCCCGTTCCGCAGACTTGGCACCACGGGAGGATCTGGCCCAAGCACTAAGGAGACTATTCCATGTATGCAAGTCAGGATTCAAATTGGATTGAGTACGCATCGAGTCAATCCAAGATTGGGCTTTGTTTGCATTTCCAGTTTTTGCCCAAGCGGCAATAATAGATGTGTAGATAAACTCGTTCGGAACAAAGTCAGGAAGCGCTTTCATCGTCTCTTGCAACAACTGTTCGGCGCGTTGAGGTGCATCCATTAACCCACTCGTGGCCCAAGCATGAACCACGGAACTGACAACAACCACATCGGGAGAAATATCAGTTCTGCCATGATGGAACTCGTGGATCCAGTCTTTCAAATATTGGTCGGCGAAAAACACTCCTTCTTCTCTGTCATGCTCCGAAATATGAGAAGCTACATCAAGTAACATGGAGTCCAACTTTTGCTTTTGGTGTTGGCAAGAGAGTATATGGCCTCTTTGGAAATGCCGCAGTTTTTCTGCCAGTTGCGAAGGAAGAATGAGCCCAATTCCCTTCATAGCCTCTGGAGAATATGGATTGGCGTCTAGGTGGGCTTTGAATTCTCGTTGCCACAGGCCAACAATGGGCTGTAAGAGTTCTGTGGGGTATTCAAGAGCATCAGATTCAGGTTGTGGGTCTGCAATTCGATCAAGGAGTTGCCAACAAACATTCAAATCTTGACGCTGAGACATCCAATATTTCAAAGCCTCTGTTGTCTGGTGCAAAGTGGCCTGTGACAGGTGTTCCTTGGAAGTGAGAAGGCGGTTCGTGATATCTTTCCAATTAGAATCCACAGAAGAAGAAAATTTTTTTGAATCGGAGAAGGAAACATACTGAATTTGCGTTATGTGGCAACCATTTCGCCTGTACCACAAATTGGACAAGTTGCTGCTTTTGGACCTCCAAGAAGTCTGCTTGAGTATCGTGAAACTTGCTTGAAACCTTGACATTGATATTGAACCTGGCTAAGCTTGCAGGGATGCTTTGAAAGAAATCAGGAAACAGACAAACAGACACAATGGACTTTGCTCGAGAGTGAGACCAACAACAAAATGGTGTAGTTGTAGTTCGGGTTTATGTGATTTTTGATGGCCACTGCCACTGGTCGCGAAGCCACAAATCCAAATCGACTGGTCCGACTGAAACAACATGCGAAACGAACCCAACATGCCTAAAACTAGCCAGCGCGTACCAAAAACAACTACATACAATCTATTAAAGTTGGTAGGAATACTCGAAGTCAATACGAGCAAGCTACAAATACATATTGAAGTGAACTACTAGTAGGTCATACACCAAATCTTGTATGTTGTTGTGATTCTATGTTAACGAAAAACCAGCTAACGTTGGCCTTACCAACCAGCACACCTCTTTCCCACGAGGTTGAACAATCGTTCATTGTATGGTCGAATGAAGTCCTTCACTCGCTGTCGTGTTTCCTCAGATAGTGGGATGTTGTCGACGTGATCTTCATCCTCTCCTTCCGAGGATTGGGTATTGTGTCCATCACCCTCTCCTTCCAGCTTATCCCAGGACGTGACTGTATCGTATCCTCTATGATTTCCCACATTGAAAGCGCCTTGTCCTACCACATCTGTGTAGTCAAATGAAGGGAGTCCCATCTTCATGGAGATATTGTTGAGCACATCCGGATCGCTGAGTTCCTCGGTGCAGACAAAAATGACATCATCCGGATCAAACTTGATGTACCACCATTCCAGGGGGAAAACATACAAACTTCGTCCAATCAGAGATTGGATCAGAAATGCTGTATTGGGAGGGATGAATCGCTCGGGGTGAGCCATTTGCAGTTCCGCCCATTGAGGCCGCAAGACAGTCTTGTTTACCACGGACCCGTAACAATCTGCATCCAAATCAATGAGAGGATCCAACCCCAACTTTTCGCGGCGATCGAACTCTGCCTTGGTCCAAGAGCGATCGTACCAGCGGTCTCTGGCAGCTTGGGGACCAAAATCATGGAAACAAGAATCTAATCTGTCCAGCTCCGCAAGCACCAATTCCTCAAAGGTAAACAAGTAGGGATCGTAAAAGTCATCACTTGCGTTGACCGGTTTCTTGGGTATTCCGTCGGAATGACCTGCGCTGTACCTCTGTACCACAGGGACGACATAGTTATATTTGTAGCTCGAGTACATGCGCGTGAGTGGATTCCTTCCCACCATGAGAATTTTGGGCCCACCTGGGAGCAATTCATGAACTGCCTTTACAGTCTTTGGGTAGGGGAGGTAGCCAGGACTAGCTTCACCTGTCATGAGAGTACCGTGCGACAAAAAGCTCTTGGGGGTTGGAAACCATTCGTAGTACCAGCCCATGGACTGGTCGAGATGATACTGAGCAACAACGAAAGACGTCAATCGAATGAAGATGAGAGGAATGGCATGAACTATCATGAGAAAATCAAACCAAAATACTCACAGTGAAGTAGTGAATTTGTTTGGAATAAGCCGGTGCAACCCGAGGGTGACCGAGAAGATAATGATACAGACTGGAAGTTCCGCACTTGCCCGCCCCAATAATGAGAAAGCCAGGACGACATCCTCCGCCACTGGTGTCTTCACTTTTCAAACGTTTGTTGTTGTGACGAAATACATATTTAGAAGAATTCCGCTCATCAACCCAATCAATGTCTCCCGACGAGGGATAACAAGGTCCCCACGTTTGACCCGAGTCATCAGCAGGGTCTGTTTTCCAATAGGGAGGAGAACGCCCAATTTCATTCACAAAATCAGACTCTTGGTATATCCCCAAATCCAGCAACGGTTTCGGTAACACAGAGTCTGTCGCTCCCATAGAAAAGTTACTTGATTTCAACTCCACACTGCTTGTAGCGCCTTTACTACTGTTTGGGTTCAGTTCCAACAACGACTCACTACCAAGCAGAGCCAACGTCGCCACAACAATGACAACCAGGCAAATTCCAGAATAGCCAAAACGTTTCAGTGTGCTAGCCGGAGTCCGTGGCGAAGACGAGGTTGTTGGTTGGCCCATGTTTGTATCACTCTCGAAGAACAGTGCCGTAGTTGTCGTTGTACAACCGTACAACAGAAATGGGATTGGGTTCAGTCTACAACTGGTTTCTTGTCGTTGGTACGAGGTAGCAAGGTATTATAAATACGTGCTGGATCGTCCGCTGCTTCGACACCGTCGATTGACTAAAGAGATTCAACTTAGACCAGTCACATTGATCTAAAAGTAGGAATCACGCCAAGGGTTCTTCATGACAGTGCGACATTCCGACGAAATTCGACGAGATCTATGGAAATGGAAGCTTGCTCCCGGTTGAAGTATCAAAAGTGTTTATGCCAACGCAAGGAAGCTTCGGCCCAGCAGGTGTCTCGCCTTTGTTCAGCATGCCTCGTCTGATACCTAATGACTTCAGATTTTTCAGAACAGTTCTGTACCTTCTCAAAAAGGCAACTCAATGAACGATGATTGACCGATGAAACTGGAGTTCCTGTAATCTACTAGTTGTAGTTAGTATTATTTGAACAATACCGGTGACTCTAGACTACGAGTATTACTAATAAAAGTTTCAGTATGTATCATCTAGTGGCCATCTAATATGTACTAGTATCAAATAATCTCTATTGTCCAAAGCACCAATCCTGCCCTTTGGCCAATTCCATACCGAGCCAAACATATTTCAATTCAGAGAGACTGACCATTGGTTGTTGTTCTGTGTTTCCACTTGACAACGATGACTCCTCTTCCAAAGAAACCATAGTTCCAGCACTGGGTGATGGAAACTCAGAAATGTAGGTCGTCTCTGAGGAACAAGGAAGCTTGGGTGTCACTCTACCTCCTGACGAGAAATCCTCGTCATCTTCATCGTAAGGGATCAGAGTTTGGAATTGCAAGGGCATCATATTGTTGGAGCGAGATGGTGATGATGGTGGGTAGTTCTTCCACCAGCAATGATTGTTTCGTTGACTTTGTTGTTCCTCCTGATATTCGTGTTCTCCAACGGTGACCACCAAGTCAGCGGAAGAAAATGTAGAGGTATTATTAGGAGATGGGGTAACTTGTGCCTTGCGGCGTTTGTACAACCCTTTGATCTTGATTCGTTTCATTCCAGAGCAGATGGAGGGCTTGCCTCGGACAAACAGCTCGTGTTGGTAGGCTCCGTCATCGGGACCCTTCGATTTGATTCGAGTAAAGTTCCAAATGTTGAGTTGACGCAGAAAACTCTTATACTTTGTCATGGCAAAGTAGTGAGGGAGGACTTCTTGAACGAAAACTGGCGGGTCGTGAACCTTGAAGGCCTTGTTTTCTGGAAGCCATGAGACCACATTTTCCAGTCCGTTCAGTTCTACCTGTTCGAGCATTTCGTGTAGTCTCTGAGGGAAGTTGTTCGATTCTTTCGGGCATGTAGTAATAGTCATGGTGCTGCTTTACAGAAGACTGTTTTTGGAAATACTTTCTCAAGTGCGTTCAGAAATTAATTGTGAGCCTAATGGGAAAGCCCATAGAATACTACTACTCGTAGAAACAAAGTGTCTCGTATGATGTCAGGCTTTATCCGGCCGGGGGCGGAGAAGTGGGGTACCGTAGTAGTGGGGTACCGTAGTAGTGGGGGGCAGCTCCATCCTCTGTCGTTCACTTCTAGAGCCATATTGTGGAGGAGGGATATATCCAAAGAAGCTTCTTTGGGAGAACTACTACCGGTTTGCCTTACGTGTCCCCTACCGAACATTACGGTCATGATCGCAGCTGCGAACCCTAGCGCTACTGGAAATGGGACTAGTGAAATCAACAGCTTAGATGTCGAAATCATAAACCTTCTGAAGCTAGTCACTTGATTTGGTTTTATCTTAAATGATCCTACAAATGCAGTTTTCCCGATTTCGACGAATCCATTCGTCGGAAGCATGCGTAATGAGCCTCGGCAATTCGGGTTGCTACGATTCATGGCGCCACAGGAAACTTCAGAGCACTCCTCCAATGGCCGGAGTTGTACTACGGTAGCAAGAGCCCCCTGAAACAACCTCTAAAGCAAAAAAACCACTTGACATTCTACCCTCACTTGCAAGTAGGTGATAAAGCGGAAAGGAGAAAGGAGATTCTGCTCCTCCTGTTTCTTCTCGGCATTCAATTGTGGACCTCTTCTTGTTGTTCGTAGTAGTAGGAACAGCTACAGCTGGTTGCTTCAAGTTGTATTTCTGACACTAATTCTTTTGCCAGTCCCTTGAGTCGCGTATGCGTCAATGCAATCTGCTTTGTTGGGGGAGGTTCGCCGCGGAAAGCATATCACGTCAAATGTATTTAAAGACAAAGTTTGGGAACTGGGAATTGCCAACCAGCTGACACACGGCCTATCAACTCCCGCCTGTCTCGTCAAGTAAATCCATTGAGTCCATCGGCGCCGATAAAGATTGGCAAGCGGCAAACAACCAGCGACCAGTGCCAACTTGCCAAGAAGAGCAGGCAAGAATACGAATGCTCCTGCCCTTCGATGCCCACAACCATGTGCAATTGGGAACCAAATTCCTGTCTACTTCGGAGAGTTTCTACGCACAATTGGTTGCTGACAATGGAATTGACGGAAAGTTGAGTGGCATGGCCATAATGGCAACACACCCTCGTGATTTCCCAGCCGTGAGACAATTGCACATTCAGGGAAGTCGCTCATCTACTGTTGTTCCATGTTTCGGAGTACATCCTTGGTTTCTACATGAGTTGGCCAACGAAGACTGGATTACAGTGCTGCCAGGTACGGTATCTGCGGCTAGCAATGCTGGGGATGATGTGCCTCTGTGGTTGCGTCAACTGGAGGCTACGCTCGAAGGTTGCCCCGCTGCTGCAGTAGGAGAGATTGGTTTGGATGGATTTCACTTTGACCCCGTCACAAGGGAGCTGACGTGTCCATTAGAAATTCAGATAAAAGCCTTTGAACTACAACTCTCTATGGCTACTCGTTTGCAACGCCCCGTATCTATTCATTGCGTCCGTGCTATGGGGGCCTTACAGAAAAGTATTTCGAATGTTCAGAGGCAAAACAAAGGGCTGCTACCTCCTTCCTTGTATTTCCATGCTTTCGGTGGGAAACTAGGTACTGCTACTCAGCTAATCAAGACCTTGGAAAAGAAGTCTGCGACCCGTGTATTCTTCGGTTTTGCACCAGTGATCAATCATCATTCATCCAAGACAAGTCACGTCCTCAAGGAGGTTGGCTTGGATCGATTGGTTCTGGAATCCGATCACGAAGATCCAGGTCTCGTGGTGGCCAGCATCCACCAGGGACTCGAGTTTGCATCCCAGGTGTTAGGTGTTTCAGAGCAGCAGGTTCTTGAAGAGACGAATAAAAATGTACTGCAGCTATATGGGATATTGAAGACATAGAATTCCTCAAGTTTTGTTTGCTTCTACTACTACTACAGTAGTAGTACTAACAGTACCGTTAGGGTTAGGGTTAGGTAGAGTGTGACAGTATATGTGGTATAGCAAAATGTCTGAGTAGCATCTATAGTTGGCAGTTCAAAACTGCTGAGAAGTCCAAGCAAAGGGTTGAAGACCTCTCTCACCACTCTTGCGCCAAACGCGATGTTGTGCCGCAAGACAATTTTTTATTCATGCCAAATGGTTATTGGCGGTCATTCCTTCAACAATGGAAAAAGTTGCACGACTGTCTAGCAATAACAAGCAGACAATGAACAATGGCGGAGACAAAGACCTCCACCGGGCTTCCAACCACATGCGCCATGGCGGTTGGAGCCACGTAGCTCCTACCCCCTTGGGTACGTACCTATTGGAGCTTGGTAAGCATCTTGTAGGAGTTGGAGCCCTTCAAGCACAGGAGTAGCGCAACACGCGTTTAATAACTCCACCCGCCGCGGTCTACAAGCAAGTACGGTACTACTACTGCATTGGCTTTTTAGTCCACTACTCCGCGCCGCATCATGGATCTGTGCATCTTGATTAAGGTGAGCCGTGTCAAAGAAGCACAAGGGGTAGGATTGGTCATTGAACGAGAACGGGACATTGAGAACCCCGTTGATTGTAGGTGAAAATTGGAAATGGCCAGAATCCACATTGGATATCCCGAAGTGGCTCTTCCTTTGCCCCCGAAGATTGTAGCCCATGCACAAGGGCCCAACTTGCACTTGCGAGTTGTCACAGATTGAAATCCATCAATAGGAGGAGTGGGTCGTTTGTATGAAGTCTTCGCAGAAAAGCGAACAACCATATTTACGTATGAGTCCATCAGTTGTGGAATGCAAATACGACGATGTGGATCCAGCCAATCGAATCAATCGAAGTTGTCATATACATCACTTTCAGTGTTCGCATCGAAGCGAGACAGACGATTTCTACAGAGTTCTCAGTACAGAATGTTGGAGTCGAGTCCAAAAGAGGCGATTCGCTTCCACAAAAAGGGCACACCATTCGCATCTGAATTCCCTTTCTCATTCTTATCAACCGGTACCGTACCAGCAGCAGCTAACAGCATCTGGCAGCTACCCTCACCACAATAATCCCCGCAACAACAATTCAACAAGCATCTTGTTGTTACGATCTTTTGCTGTGACTTTGTTTGATTTATATCATGAAACTTTTGAACGATGGTGGAGCAATTGCACAAGATGATTTCGTTCTTCCAAACAGAAGAACAACTTTCCCTACTTGGAGTGCACCGGCAACAGAGCCCAATGGAGATGAGTTACCCAAGCACGTTGTTGTACAAAAAAACTGGGCAGCTTCTCGTACTGTGTCCAGTCTTTCCGACGACAACGATTATGGTGACGATCAGGAGGACTCGGAGACTGGAAGCAGCGAGCCAATCACCCCTCCTGCGAGGCGCTCCATTTTTGGGAAGTCCGTTTACTCCCCCGAACGCCCCAACAACAACAATGTCAACAACAACAACACCCAGGCTCGTCCCATTCTTCAGAGAACAGCTTCTCCCATGGCTGTCATGGATGACCCTTACCAATACTTCGGAATCGAGACTCCAGAGCAAGAGGCTCAGTCCAAAAAGGACAGACAGCAGGCTCTAGAGAACTGCTACGAACACTCCTTGAACCAATGTGAGGAACCTATTCGACCCAAACCTTCTCGCTACTCCAATCAACCTTTGTGGGCTCAATGGTTCAACAACAAACCCTTCTCTGCTCCTTCCCTGCAATCCCACGGATTGGAACAAAGGCCTGGTCTCCAACGCCGCCAAGCTCAATCCGAATCCCAACTCTACCGCACACCCCTCAAATCCTGTGTGCGAGAGGGTCGCTTCAGCCAAAAGGCCACCTCCACCCAAGGAAGAGGCGAGTCTTCCCATGTTCATTTCCAACCTGTTGTAAAGGTTGTCCAATACGATGTTCCAGTCGAATCATGGGCAGAGCAAGGATGGTCCAAATGGTTCAACTGAACCGTGTAATGTCTACACCAACAGTTGCCAGTTGCCACCTTGACTCTCGAACATTGTACTGCGCTACATTCTTCACCCTGCTACTTTCACATGCTACCTACACATGCTACTACAGATACACCACTGCTACTACCACTACATTTACATATTTCGCGAAACATTGCTTTACATCATCACCACCATCATCATGGTTAAGATAACACTAATATCAATAGATAGACATAACTTTGCCCAAACATGTTCCATTTCCTACATGTACTAACGGTGGGTTTATCTTCCAGCCATCAACAAGTATTAAAGCTAGCTAGCTTTCTCCTCTCCTCGTCCCTCCTACAGTTGTTGTTGTAGTTTTTACGACTCAATGTAGTGTCGCCAGTCGCCACTCCCATTGGAATCAGGAATCAGAGAAGACAAGACACGATTTCAAAAATGGGAATGGGCTTCACAACTAAAATGAGTGGCGCTGGTGCGCAGCTGTGAGGCGTTGTATTCCTCATTCTCTCATCATCACCAACGCACATACGAACAGTAGTATGTTGTTGCCAAAGTGCCAGCACAATTCGTCGCCCGTCGGTCGATTATTACCTGTTTTCCAACCGTCTAGTAGATTCTGCTGGTGGTGGTGCAATGCTAGGTAGTAATTATGTGTTTTTGGTCTGAGCATGGATTGAAACATTTCTTTCCCGCCAAGGTACTTAAGTCCTAGGTGCATGCCCAACGGCGCATTGCACTTTGAGACGATTACTATGGGAAATGTAAAATATTCGAGGTGTAAGATTTGTATGATCGGAGTTCCCTAACGCTTGTCGCTGGAACATCCGACCCACACAAAAGGAATCAAGATTGAGTTGGCACCCACCACCACTTGCCTCCAAGGAACACAACTGGGAAACTACTTGTTGCTTGTCATTATCATCATCGCAACAACAACAACAGCAACAACATTGTCGTTGGCAAGATGATTTCCAACTTCCACACAGCTTCCTCAGGTCCTGCCTATTACACCTTGTCGGGACCGGAAGGCAACAACAACTCTGGAAAGACTCATAGACGAAAATACGGCAGGGGACGTCTCAGTAGTGGAGACACTGCCAGTGAAGAAAGTCATGGTGGATTGAGTTTGACGTATTCTTCTGCCTCTTCCAACCAGTCGGCTGGGGAGTCTACGGATAGTTCTCAATTTAATGACATTTTGAAGGTTTTGGATGACGGGGAAAAGAAACAACTCACCAAGTTGGAGCAGAAGCTCAACTCCAAGAGTGGAAAGAGAAGCGTTGGAGGGGGAAAGTCCATTCAGTCTGGAAACTCTAGTTTGAACTATTCCATACATTCCATGGATTACTCGACTGACCAGGATTCTCATTTGGAAGGGTCCAAGATTCTTTCCATGTTGGCGGATGAGTAAGTACAGCTGCTACTGCTGCCCTTGTTGGTTCTCCTGTTTGTCTGATGTCATTCCTATTGTTGCTGTTGTTGTTGTTATTGCTGCTTCCCCTGTTGCTTCCTTGTACAGTCCTAGTGCCCAGAGCAATCCTCCAACTCCCAAGGGCAAGGGGTCCTCTCCGTTGCTTGGAAGTGCTTCTTCAGAGGAAGAAGAACCATTTGATTCCCTCTTTCAGCCTGCTCGCTTGCCCAAACGCAAGGGCGAGACTCCTCAGCCAACCCCTGAATCGCTCCCTGCCATGACTAGTACTCGTGGGGCACAGAAATCCAACACATCTACCACTAGGGCGAGTCCTGCCCCTGTGAGCGCCCCTCCACCAGCAACTACCACTAATTCTTCTGGTGTTCGTTCGTCTCGCAATGCGACTGCACAACACAACGAAGGATTGGGACAACATCGTGGAAAACCTGTTGCTGCCACTGCTGCTGCAGAGGAAACAGGGGGAGATGGTTTTGAGAATATTCGTGCTTGTGGTGCTGGATTGTTGGATGATATTTTGCCTGCCAATGTCAAGACCATGTTGCGACCCTACTTGTGCGGGGTAATATAGGTTGTTATGGAATACTACAGGTACGAGTACATGCATGCATCATCATCATATACTTCAAGCATGGTTCACTGATTTGCAGTGGCAGTGGGATTTCTACATGTTGTGGAACGATCCAAAAGTTCACTACTACTAGTAACAGAATGAGTATGAGTTTCTTTTTTCTACTCCGCTTTATATTACAACCTTTTTGCTTCGGTCGAACTTATACTAGTAGTTATATTCCTAGAGTGCTGGGAAAGTTGTGCGATGCTCTGATTCTACTAACGAACGTCATCAAAGGCATCTCAGTTAGGTTTGCTAGCTACCTTAGTAGACTTGGGGCCCATTATGAATGATGAATGATGACAGATGATGATGCCAAACAACAATATGATGCAACAGAAAAAATGGCGCGAAACCCTTAGGTTGGACTAGATCGACCAGTGAATCCGTGGACATGGACCACTGCCAACCAATACAAGCAACGCAACAAAGTGGGAAAAAGATTGTTGCCAAGATCATGTCTTCCGACGACAATGTCAAAGCAGAAGGTTACGGTTCAGCTTCGGAACCTTCTGTAGGCGCTGAAGAGGAAAAAGAAGAGCTGAATAACGTCAAATGCGCCAAATGTAGCAGAAAGGCTAGGAAAGGTATGAAATCATGGTGCTGTCCAAAGTGTGTAGGGGCGTTGTGTCTCTGAATGCAATAGTATTGTCGTTTAGACTTGTTCATTCTCACTCTTGGGTTGTTTGCCTCCCACTTGCTACTAGATTGCGTACATACACTTTGTTTCAAATGTTGCTCCGGCTCTTACACCGACTGTGAAGTGCATCAAGGACAACGGGAACAAGCCAACTTTCGGGAACTAGTCCTATCTGCGAGCACTCCAGAACAAAAGGCATTACAACAAAAACTACATTCTAAAATTCACTTGTCATCCAATTCCAATGCGCGGGGACTTCAACGACAACGTGAGCCAGGGTTCCAGTATCTAGGAGATACCGTTGTCATTTGGGACATTGCACAGTATGGAAACGATGAAAAGTGGAAACAAGATGCTATTCGAAGGTCTGTCAAAAGACAGGGAAGCAGACTTTCCGAAAAAGCATCTTCTGCAAAGACTGAAGGAGTCTGTAAGCTGAGTTCCTTGCATGAACGGCGCATCAAGCGCTTCCGTCGTTTCATTGAGAAGCAGTATCAACAAAGCTTAAAGGCATCCGAGAAAGAAAACCCCTTGTGACAAGGGGAACTGTACAGACCTGCTACCAGTGTTAGTAACAACAAAACTGCCACATGATAGGATCAAGTTCTAAAGATGAATTTAGAGTCTACCCACTATTGTCCTGCCGCTGCTTTGCGTCGTCGCTTTCGCGGCGCCTTTCCTGGGGTTTCATCAAACGCTTCATTTTCCTTTTGACCTTGACTATCATCGTGTGTTTCCGACATTTCTCCCGATTTACCACTTGTGACCGCCTTCTTCCATTCCTTGCGACTCTCATCATACAATGTCACAAAGCAAGCCTCAGCTACGGTTCTACCCATGGGACTTCCTTGCAATCGATTGGCACCAGCAGAGAGCTCTTGAAGAAGGATAGATTTGTCATCAATCTTTGGAAGAGCATGGAATAACTTTTTGACCGTATGGTGGCCTACGCGGTCCCCAGCCAAAGCCACCCATCGCCCCGCCAGCAACGTCAAAAGCTTTTTGGAAGCATTGGCGAATACTGGGTTTTGAACCGGCCCTTCAAGAATGCCATCAAGGATACAAATGCTTCCCAAGCCATCTTTGGCCAACAACTCCAAATGGCTACTGGGAATTTCTTCTAAGATACCCGCAAGAGGCTCTTCACACAGCCGGGGCGCAAACCGTAACATGTGGTACACGGCACGAGTTCCAGGAACGTCCAATGTTACCCTCTCGCTACTGTCCCCGGAAACCGTCAAGTCAATCAGGAGAGGAATGCAATCTTTGATGCTGAGAGCAGTGGACTTTTTCCTTTGCTTCTTCTTCTTCCCAGCAGCATTATCGGTGTCACCGCCTTGATCAACATCATCCGATTTGTCGGTGCGAAGGGCCCCGAATCCTAGACGAATGGACTTCAGAAGGGTTTCTTGGCCAACACGGAACTTGGAGGAAAGTTCAGCAGCCCGCCACAACAAACCCCGTCGTTTCTTCAATTTGTCCAGCACAAATCCACTGGATATCATTTTTTCCATGGCTTTTAGCATTGCTTCTGCACTTTCTTTAGTACGAATGGTTGTGAGAAGAGTTTGGACAACGAAATTGGAAACATCGTGTCCGGCATATTCTTGCAATGATGTTGCGTTTTCAAAGTCACCATATTGGACGAGGGAAGCGTGAACGTCGTCGGGAGCCAGCTTGAAAAGAGTTTCCAGCATATGAGAGCCACGTGGTTCCCCGGAAAGTCCGAAAATCACATCTCCAACATGCTTTTGCTTCTCAGAAGTCCCCTCCTCCCAACATAGTATACGATTGGCCATTTGATGGGCTAGAGAACCATTTTGAAAGGTAGGTTCTGGGGGTACGACTCCCAGGCGGAAGGCCTTGCTCGAACTCACATGTTTGTCCCCTTCCATCAGTGGTTCCACTGCTTGACTGGTGGAAATTGTCAAAACCTTCAACAAGATGATGTAGAGCGGACCTGCACTTGGATGACAGAGCTGTTGCTGCAGGACCCCGGGGGTCTCACTTGCGTCGCCAAGAAGTTCGAAGGTCAAGGTTTCAAGATTGCTTTTGAGAGTTTCGTTGTCAGCTTTCACCCTGGCGTTGGACATGCGCATTACATTCATGGTGCCCGTATGTGGATTTGTTTCGGAATTGGTCTCGCTACCTTTTTTCCGCTTTTTTCCCTTGGTTCGACCTCGCAAAAGACCCCCTGCTGTCCCAACATTTTTGTTTGGACCAGAAGAAACGAGGTCTACACCCCCAAGCACACAAAGCAAGGACCTGAGCACATGAGAGCCACAGACATGGACCGACAAATCGGTGACACTCGGGAGGAGTTCCTGCACCATTTCTGAAATAAGCTGCTCCAAAGATGGAAGGGACTCAAGGGCAGCCGATGAAAAGTGAGGAGCATCATCATGTAGTGCTAAGTCCGTAGCTGAAAGAGATGTCGAGGCGAGACGAAGCATTGTTTGAAGAACATGGGATCCATATCTGTGGGTAGAGAGATGAAGGTAGTATCCTGAACATGCCGATAGAAAGACGCGTGCAGCAGTTTCCGAGTAGGGCAACAGAACCTGAGCCAAAATTTCCAAACACTGAGAACCCAGTTCATCTCCAGCAAGGGAAGCTATTTCTGTTCGAACCTCGTCTGTTGCTGAAAGGGCAGCCGCCACACTTTGTGGGAATTCACCATTTTTCTGCAGAAATTCGGTGGCCTCAACAGTTGCAGCATCCGCATTCAACGGCAGCCCTCGAAGATACGAAAGAGTATCGGTATTGGGTCTTCTAGGCCTATTGTATTGACCTGAATTGTTGTTGGTATGATCCTTTTGCATGTTGAGAGGTATTGAGGTCCCTGCTCACTTTTTGGTGGTGGTCGAGTTTCGGTGGTGGTGAGGTTTTCGTTTGTCTGGGAGCAGTTGTATGAGTCGATGAAGTCAAATGTGGAAATCATTGGTCCGGCCCTCCATTCTATCGAGTACTTCGTCGGACAGACAACAGACGAATTTACCAAGTGCGCTTCCTCGATTGAATAAATACATTTAGCATTAGTAGTACATACCCCCGATCTCCATCTGTATAAACTAGGCTTCGAAGGAAACCACAAGCAGAAAACCCATTGCTATTACTTGGCTTGATCAAAATCACTTGACATTCCCGCAGTAGCTGCAAGCCTCTTCCATTGCTTTGGTGTCCAGTGCTCCCCTGATACCCCAAAAAATGCATCAATGTCATCGTCAGAAGGAATAATCCAACTCACTTTGTGCCTCGAATCAACCGGTGATAGGCCTTTCAACACAAAACTGCTGTCAAATTCTTGCTCAACATCTTGAGTTGCATCACTTTTGCCTTCCTTACATTGATAACCAACTTTTCCTGTGATCTTCTTATTTTCGGAGGCGACAAGGATAACGTCGTAAGCTCGAAATTTCGCATGTGTGGGATAGTAAATAGAAATCGCCGGAGCCTCGCCTGGCAGGATTTCTTTCTCAAGATCGGACCAGCATTCACACTCATTGAGAAATTTGAATCTTCCGCAGAAGGGTTGGTTAAACAGCACCACCGTCTTCTCACCACTCTCAAAAAAGCGACCGACATCAGGAAGAATAGGTTCCTGCCAGCTCTTCGTGACACACCTCGCGAGCAGAATGAGAACAAAAAGCGCTTCCCATCCATCTCCAGACTGCTGCTTAGCAGTTAGGACATTCTTGCATAGTTCCCCCATGCTTTTCGCCAAATAATCATCTTTGTCGTCGAGCGCCAAATTACTGAGAACGAACTCTAAATGGTGAGGAGACCAGCGGACAAGTTCACTCCCAGCATCCAAAAACGCATGGAAGTGCATTGGAACTAGGTTGACATCACCATTTGTCAGTGACTTGAGAATATCTAAAAATGCTTTCTTTCGTTCTTCAGGAGTCTTTTTGTTGTGCTCTTTCATTCTAGTGTTCCACTTGACAAGGGCACTTGGCAGGCTCCATTTTGAACGATCATGGATTAGTCCAGGCATAAGCCCATAATAGACGGCTTCTCTAACCCCTTTTAAATTCTCGTTGAGAGTCTTTGCGCTTGCCAAATCGTCCACAAGAGGCAGCTCTTGAAGCAAGATACCTCGGTCGCTGTTTGATGAATGCTCCATGTAGACCCCAAAGCACTCCAGTGTCGACAAAACCTGAGTTGAAAAAACAAAATAGCGCCCCTGCTCCTTGAGAAAATGCGTCTTGATGAAATCTGCCATCTTTTTTGTCTCCGCGGAGTCCTTGACAGCAAGCTTGTCAAGATTATTCAACTCGTCGACTATCAACAGTGCCGGTGCATCTCCAAGCCAATTCAAAACATCCTCTTCGGTTACATGGTAATCTTTCCGAAAAGCTGTAAAAACGGACGAGAGTAGCGCCTTTGTTTTGGAGCGGGGCGCCTCAGTCGGGTCCAGTTTGGCTTGGGGTTTGTACATTTTGTCTATTTCTTTCGAAGCAGCAAATGCAATTCGCAGAAGTAGAGCCTCCAAGGGATTTTCTTGGTCGTGGCCATCCAGAGGGGAGTAGTCACTGAAAGAAACGAATATAACAGGGACCTTCTGCTTGCCATGGGTGAAATTCATATTGGCAATTTCAATAAGAGAGCGCGTCTTGCCCCCTCGACTGCATCGAGAGACTGCCAAAGGTTCGACCCGGTAACTCTCAGAGACCTCCAAGTCACACGCATTTAGTTGATCTTGGATTGTGAATTGTGCTTCCTCGTACCAGTTCTTTGGACAGACAAAGCGCGGCGAGTCTGGCTTCGGAGGTGGGCGTATGTCCAACGGGCTTGATTTCATCACATCCAAACAAGATGATAATATCTTGGCTTTCTTGCGCGGCTCACCATCATGCGGCTGATCCACCGCTCCGGCTTTTAGCCCCTGGTGCCCGTAGATGAAGTCAATGAGCTGAGTCTGCTTGGGGTAATCGTCCTGGGCAATCTCGAGTAAGTTGAAGATGGCCTCCATCATACCATCGTTTTGGGTTCTGATTGCTCTGATAACGTAGCCCGCCTCTTGGAGCTTTGTTTCCCATGTTGCCTTCTCCTTGTCAGTACTCGTACGAGTAGCCATGCTTGGTGTTGCTCGGAATTATGCTCAGAATCATCATCGCCGTCTATCATCGTGGGAATTTCACGAACGAAAGACGCCACGTTCGTATCGTGTCCGTTGAGATGATGTTGTGATCGTGGTGCTATTTTTAGTCAATGGAGTCAATTGGAAATCATTTCGATGGACAATCGCAACAGACGCAAAATTCAGTTGCGTTTCCGTGCCGAACTTTGAGATTGTACTGTCGTACCAAGGTACAAGAAGTGCTCGTACGAGCACCCTACGTACAGCACCACAAGGGACGACTAATACCACCATTGTGATGATAAACAGGCTCATGGAGATCTTGACACCGAGTCGTCAAAACTGGACCCTATTATACCGGTAGATTATAGCGCTGCGCAACCCTACGGCAACCCTACGGCACTGGTGTAATACGATCGAAGATCCAGACCTTCATTGTTGCCACGAAGGAAGTGTTTCCAACATAGGAAGAGAGAAGAGACTGCATCATGTTTTCCAAACAAGCACGGATCATCCGTAGTATATACTACTAACTATCTTTGTACAGCAAGTCGTACTACCGTACAATACAGTACTGTACTACGGTAGTAGAAGGTTTGAGCAACGCTCTATAATTCAAACGAATACCCTGCTTGTTGTACCTTAGTAGTAGACTTGGATAGGTATTTGAGTATTTTTCCAGTGCAACCGGACCGAAGTAGTTGAGCTCGCTACTACCGCAACACCATATTATAATAGAGTCCTGAAAGCCAACGCTGAACCATTTCCAGCAGGTACTCTTCGTTCGTCGCAAAATGTTGGGGACGAACTACCTATAGCAGAATGGTTTCGCTGGATTGAAAAAGGTGGCATCGTGCTTTCGGTGTTGGCAAACTTACTACTGTACCAGTAGTATGTCCAATGTCCTTTTTGTGTTTACAATGAAATTGGTGGGTACCTATCCTTGTGATTGAAGCCATGACAATGTAAGGACAACGACACAAGAGGTTCCTCTGTTTCCGCAGATGTCGGGCAGGTTGCTGGATGAAAGACCTACAAGGGTTTTAGTAGACGTGATAGCAGTTCAATTCCCTTGAATCTGCAGGTCTGCAAATAGTGTGTCGAAAGCAGAGTGAGGATTATGTAGTGTTGTCTAGGCGGGTGACCACGCTTCTAGGGGTGTTTTTTCGGATCGTGGCGTCGAAGGATGAGTACTTCAATAGGAGTATGTCGAACATTGCAGACTCCTACCAGTTGATTTTACTTTGCTGAAATCAGTACAACAGTGCTTTGCGAAGCGTAGCTGCGTGTGCACAGTGGTGGTGGTGTCTTTTGTGCAGAAATGAACTGTGGGGATCACAGTGCAGCGAAACTTTTTTACACCCACCAGGTTGAGAAGGCAATCCGCAACTGGTGGTAGAGGGAACAAGAGTGCTTCTACGTGCGTGGTAGTAGAACCTTACGAAACGGGAAGGGCCGTTTAGAGAAGCAGGACCTGGCTTCATTTATGAAAAGCGTGCCCCGATTGGAATGCGAATTGTTGGCGCGATATTTCTACCGCTGAGGGTTTTTTCATTTAAGATCAAACTTGTATTCTCGTATAGTGTATACTGACACTGAACCTATAAGAAGTGTCACATTGAAATCATCATTTTTCTGGAGATGTCGGAGACTGAATATTATTACTGTGACGAAAACAGTTCAAAAATGTTGGTATATAGAGGCAGATCGGGGACCCCGTGACTTGTCGTGCAGTTCAGAACCAGAACCCCATAGTGAGAGGCCCGGTGGACCAATAGTGCAGCTAGCGTTTTTTCACAAGGTGTTAGTGGCAACAGGGCTCGCTCCCAATTGAAGCCAGCGCGAAGCGTCTACATCTGCTATCCCCGTCATCCAACACCCAGCTGTGCGCACTGTATTAGGTAGTAGTAAACTCCAGAAACGGTTGCCCACCCGCACAACCGCAAAACAAAGCGCAAGTTTCTGACCTGTCCACATCCAGCTTGGCCATTTACCAAAGTGTTAGTGCTCGAATACTCTCGTTGGAAAGCTGGTCATTAGAGACATCGTAGGGCGACCATGACGGAGTCGAAGGGATGGAGAAAAGGCGAGGGAAGCGGCACCACTACGACGGGAGGTGGCAGTAGTAGTGCCAGCAATAGCAACCGTACAACAGCACGGGCCGCGGAAAGGTCCGAGTCATCAGGGCAAGGTTTCGACCACCGCGGGCGACAACACCGTCACCCTCTGGAAGCTGCTTCGAGCAGAGGTGGAGGCGGTGGCTCTGGCAATGCTAGCAATACTGCGGGCATTGGACACTCTGGCTCCGCACTCCAGGCCTTGGCACAAGCGGCAGCTCAAGGCAGCGGAAACACGAGTACGCCAAGTGCCAGTACGAGTACGAGTACGAGTACGAATACAAGTAAACAACGCCCCCTGCAACACGCTCCATCCAATGCTCATGCTAGTCTCAAACGCAAGGAACCATCCTCTTCTACGCTCACGACTGGAGCCATGGCTGCTCCGGATACCACACTCTCGGTCGATGTCCATCATCGCCACACCTCCTCTCCTGGAAACCTTCAAAACGTCAACAACAATGGTAATATTACTGGTGTAGGTGGAAGTGGCATGGGGAGCAGCAACAATAGTCTCAACAGTGGTAGTCAGTCTGCCGCCGTGACCCCCTCCAATACCTTCCAAACCACCATGTTGGCGGCGCTTTTGGGACAAGGAGGAGCTGGTGGCAACTTGGCCAACAACGCCGCACCACCACGTGCTGCACCTCCTGCGGCTTCGTTTGCAACTGCCTCCAACAACTTGATGCAGCAGCAACAGCTCATGGCATCGTTGTTTGGGATGAGTGGTGGAAGTGGTGGTGGAGCCGCAGCTGCAGCTGGAGCATCGCCTTCGGGATTTCTATCCAACATGTCTTCTTCGTCCTTCCCACCGCCTGCCCCGCCGGTAGCGCCCACTCCACCCACGGTGGCTGCGCTTCCCAACAACTCTAACAACGACGCCTTGAGCTCTTTATTGGCACAGTTGGGAGTGTCCCTGGCGCGCCAACAGCAACCACAGCAACAACAGTCGCCGTCCCAACTTTCGCAACTACCTGCTCAGCAACCACCACCACCACCACCACAAGCCAACCTATTCTCCTTGCAGCAACATCAACAGTCACCAAGCCTCCAAACAATCCAACAACAACCGCCTTCTCAACAGCAACAGCAGCAAGCCAATCAGTTGGCTTCCCAGTTGTTAGGCCTTTTGGGTGTCCAACCGCCACCAACGCAACAGCAGCCTACACAAGGTGGGGGAGGAGCTCCTCTCTCGTCTTCTTTTACCAGTCCTTCACCTGCTATCGCCACCAATATTGCAGACTCCAACAACAACAATTCCGCCAGTGCGACCAATAATCATGCGCCCGATCAAGTTGTTGTTGCCGCTGCTACTGGTGGACGACCGCCCACCGCCACTGGAGGTGTCGCCTCCAACTACCGGAACGTCGTCCCTTGTAGGGCTCGTGGCATGCCCATGGACCACAACTTCAAGAATGCGTACTTTGTTCTCACAGATAACATCAAACATGGGGACCATCTTGTATGCAGTTATCCTCTCTGTCGCAATGGAGGAGTCAAGTTTCGCTATTGCGGCACGTGCAAGATCCCTGTAGCACAACGAAACTTCAACAAGCGACACTCCCACAATGATGATACCAACAAGGCCAGGAAGACGGGTGGAGAGATTTCCTCTCCCCCCTCTGCCAGTTTCAAATCCCCTGCTGGTGCAGGTGCTGGTGACAATGCTGCGACGCTGTCAGTGGAAGGAGCACGGGCTACCGACCCTGCTTCTTCCGCTAGCCAACGCAGTAGTACAGGCGGACCCCTGAGAAAACGACCTCGAAGTCTTGGACAACACTTGGCAGATAATGAGGATGATTCCGTCAAGAGAATAGCATCTGCTGCTGCTGTCGAAAGCCACCACAAAGCAGATGCCGCCATCAGCTCCCATATGAAAATGCCTCTCCTCGAAGATAGCCCTCGTCATCGCGCTTGGAGGCTTCTCCTCATTCACCGCCCAGATTCCTCCGATGAAATGGCCATGTCTGCATGGTTGATGCGGGTCATGTCGGTCAGTGACAAGACAAAGCCAGTCAACTTGGCTGCCATTCAAGCTGTTTACCCCGAAGTAGATGACGAAATTGCATTTGTTGGCGTTGTTGGCAGCGATGCACGACAAGGGCAACAAGATGAAGGGGAAATGGCAAGTCATCCTTCCGCGAAGAAACCTTCTGCACTACAAGGCGACGAGTCGTCTCGACAGGATGAAGACAAACAAAATGTGATGACACAACAAGAAGCTACTGTATCGAATGCTTCATCATCGGGCATCGAGGGAGAAGATCGAGGGCGGCCAGCATCTCCTCTGACCACCAACATCGACAAGGAAAATGATGAGATGGACGAGAATGACGAGGATGACGATTGCGACGATGACGATGACGAGGAGTATGAAGACGAAGACGATGGGAACGATCGAGACGATGAGGGAGGAGAGGATGACCACGAGGAAGAACAAGGAGTGATCGTGGCATGCTAACAACACACAAAGGAGTTATTCTTGACAAAGGCTTGATCAGGTGCTGGCCGAGGACACTCACACGGGTAGCATCGTTCCTCGCACCACCTTTCTGTCTTTCGCATCATTGGCACCTGTTTGGTCTTCTTGCCGCTGCTATTGATGTTTTTCATCATCGTTTCTTTACACAATTAGGAGGAAATATGAGAATTCATTCTACCACTCATCATGAATCAAGTGGTATAATCACCAACAGCTGAGCTGATCCTCCGTTTCGTGGGATTTCACAATGACACACACATAGACGAGTAAAAACATATTATCCATGGTTTCTTGGCAACACGTTGGTAGGGGAAAACGGAGCAAGGCTGGATTCGATCGTGCCAGCATACGCTAGTTTTGTTGGTTTGTTTTATGAGCCAGGTGTTACGTGGTTGCTTCGTATGGGTATCTTACTTTACTACAGCACTGTTTGCGCATTCTGACAGCAGATTTTTTGAGTGCATAATATTATGGTATGTCATGCGTACCGTAGGTATCGTATCCACCACACTACCATCCCTACGATCAATCTTCCATGGACTCTGTGTCAATACCTTCACAATCCAATAGGAGCAAATTGGCTTTGATTCCCAAAAAAGATGACAAACTGGGAGATGTTCTTCGTAGATCGCCATGCACAAACTCTTTGACGTATGTTCCCGCTTGAGTGCTGAGTTCCAAACGGAAATGGTGGTCGTCAAGGCGCACGGCGTGGGCTGCTATGATTTGACGTTCCCGCACCAAATTGGCTCGGCGATGTAATACACGCAAGGGTGTCTTTTGTTGAATCTTGAGAGGGAACTTCCAATCCTTAGGTAACGTCCAGTCATCTGGAAGGACAGACTCCGACCAACAATGACAACCGTAGTGTTTGATCTTGGTCTCAGTATCCCCTTGCAAACCCGAGAATGCGTCACTTTGGACGAGCTGAAAGTCCTGGGATATGCCAACACCCATGACATTTGACCCATGCCAAGACTCGCTGGAATCGCCATCGCCGCTATTAACTGCTTCTACAATTTTCTGGAGATCGGTATCCGATCGAAATGGACTGAGTGCATCAATCACTTGAACACAAAAAGGCCGTCCTTTGAGGTTTGACTTTGGACGGATTAACATGCGAACATCCATGTCTTCCCTCCCAGAGGCATGGAATTTACACATGCCATATTTGACATTGCTGTTGGGGACATTATTCCTTTCGGATACTCCCAGGGCTTCGATAATTGGCCCGCATATCTGCTCTTCCACAGAGGATTGTCCCAAGGGTTTCCCATCCACAATAAAGGGGGTTTGTGAAATATCACGTCTACATTTGGTATAATAGCCATATACGAAGATGGGACGACGGAAAACACAAACATGGAACTCCATTCCACGTTGTTGGTCGTTGGTCAGTGGAAAGGAGGAAGTAGATCGATGATCTGTAGCCTCGGACATGGCAATCCATTGATAGCCATCAGTTTGCAACCGACTTTCCAAATTCAGCCGAGGATCACCTCCTTGTGTGACGAATGGGCGGGGTTTCTGACGTTTTCGCTTCTTTCCTGCGACATGATCATCTCCTAACGTCAGGGATGCTCCCTTGGGCGGAATACAGAGCAAATGGACGGAGAGATATCCTTGTTGCTCATCGTTGGAAAGCACTGGGATATCAGGTATTTGGCTTTGCTTTTCTTGAATAAGATCCAGAATGAGTTGGTTCAACCTGGATTTGAGATCTTGTAAATACGTGACAAAAGGTTTCTTTTCGCTGTACTTGGTTTCTGTGCCAAGAGTATTGTAGCGAATCATCAAATCCCCACAAATAGAAATTGTCGGTGCATGATTGAGGAGTGTGGCAAATCGATTGGTTTCAACACCACCATAAGGCGCACAGGAAGATTTCAATGCACGCTCCAGTTGCAATTTGGCAAATTTGGGTTGCCACAAACCGAGGCAAACGGCGCAAATTGGAGCGCTTCCATCCTTTTCTTGATTATTTGTACTTTCAGAACTGGGTCCAGAGGAACCTTGGTGGTTTAATAAATAACTTTCACATTCAGAACAAACAAACTGTTCATTTTTCGTCATGGCAACGATAGGTGTTGTCTCGTCTAGTGGAAATTGAGAGATGGGTGGTGTTGTGAAAATTTTGGGTGGTTGGGAATTCGGTCGACTAACCAGACTACTAGTCCCGACTGACTCCATGGAGTAAATAATAATAACATCGTGCAACGTACCACGGATTGACGAAAAAGGAGAAGGGTGAAACTAAGTCTAAATCATATTAACATCCGCTGCAGATCCAGAGTTCCTACCGGGTCTGCAACAGCCGTTGGCGGCACTCAAATGCAAGTTCATCAATAGGCAAATCATACTTTTGATACGCTTTGAATGCCTTGTTCACATATTTCGACGCGCGCTCCTGATCGCCCCTTTGAAGGACAACAACAGCGAGTCTGGATTGTACTCGCGCAATGTCTAGGTGGACGCTGGCCATTGGAGGAGCTGAGGCTGTCCAACAAGCCTCCGGATTCAACTCCAAATCAGCACGGCGTTGGCGATGAATGTTCATTGCCCCCTCCAGATATTTCTGTGCAGTTTTCCACCGACCCAATATGTGGTTGCAACTCCCAATGGCTTCCATTGTTGTTGCAACGTCAGCGTGACCTTCATCGTGGTAGAGTTCTCGCTGATGGAACAAGGTAGTCTTCCACCATTGATTCGCTCTATCCCATTGTCCACGGCGACATGCAATCATCCCCAGTTGGTATTCTACCAGAGCTAGGTTTCGAAGGGGTCGAAGTTGATTGAATCCTTGGGCACCACTTTGCCTGTAATGTTGAAGAAGCCACATGGCCTCCATAGTAGACTGCTGAGCCAGTCCCAATTCGTTCTCCATCAAATGAATCCAGCCAAGGTTGGCCAATGTAGATGCCAAGTCAAGGACACATGTCAACGAAGATTCATGTGATTCAGCCGCGTTCAGAGGGTGACCCCGGCAAGCCATTTGCATTTGATAATGGTGGATTCCTCGATACAATCGGAGGGCTTCCCAATATGCGTCCTTGGCCAGATCCATCATATTTTGGGATTGATGCAGATTCCCAATATGAAAAACTGTTTCGGCAATAAACATGTCAGAATACACTGGGGGGCTCTTGGATGGGAAGGAACCAATGTATCGGAACATACTGAGTGCCTGTTGATAGCAATCCATCGCACCTTCAGGTTTGCTGTTATTCGAAGCATAACATTGACCCAAAATCAACAATCCCTTGGCAACCTCCAACAACATTGCGTTGTGACGTTCTTGTCCCCAAAACTGGACACAATGGATATCGTGAACGATGGGTTCCACTAGCGATAGCGCCGTTTTGGCCAGTGATTTCGACTGGGCTGAACAATTCATTGTGTCTCCGCTTGTTGCACCATTCGCGAGACTTTGCAGGATCCGGGCTTTGGTGATGAGGAGTTGTGCGAGGAGTACCTTCAGATGAGGTTGAGACAACGTTCGTAGCGCATCATTAAGAGTCAAACAGGACTCTTGCGTCCGGTATAGTCTATCCAACGCGTGATCAATGACACATAATGCTGCATTGAAGCGCGAGTGTTGGAAGTGAAGCCAGGCCATGGAGTGGTACACCTCCACCACGTTGAATGCGGCGGCAGCCCCTTGAAGCTTCAACGTTTCCACAACACGACGATACTCTTTCAGTGCAGTCTCGTATTCTACCTCAACTGTGGACTTGGAAGCCATGATAGGCTCCGGTACCAAGGTGGAGGAAGAGGAAGACGTTTCTTGCACTTGAATGACGGACGTTGGTGACTTTGGGAAAGCACGTTCTTCATACTCGGCTAGCTGTTCACATGTGAACTTGGACAGGCAGAGTGGCTCGTCCCCTAGGGTGGAATCATTCGAGGGTGGTGGGGGCGGTGGTGGTGACGTGAGAACGTCACTGTAGGTGCGACTGCGGCTAGGTTGAGGTTGCTGGTCTGGTTGATTTTGCGCATGTTCAAAGACAATAGTGTGTTGCCCCTGGGCATCGACGTGAGAGTCAATGACATCCTCCGACCTTGACCGAAGGCGGCGATATGCCCTCGAGCGTGCTGACGCATGATTGTCAACACTATTTTTCCTCCCTTCGCTGGCTCCAGTCCCCACGAGTAACAATGCATCTGCATCCAAAACCAAGTCATCGCAACGGAGCCGCCTTTCAGAATACGCTCGACTTCGTGGGGCCCCATTTCCACCTAGACTACTCACACTTTTCGCAGGCAAGAGAGGTGGACGTGGTTGAGATCCTTTCTGGGACTTGCTGCTGGGTTCTGCAAGCTCCGATGTACTCGTAGCGAATGACTGATGGGGTGTTCTCGCGGTGTTCTCTGGATGCATCCAAACATGCAAGGGCGCAATAGTGTCATGACGTTGGTGAGAAATAGGCTCGGAAGCACAGGAACCTTGAGCACTCATGTTATCATCCAAATCCTCCTCCTCCAGGACATGCTCAAGACAGGATACGGCAAGGTTTCGCTCACTGTGAGACTTGGGCATCCATTGCACTCTACTTGCAGACTCTGATGAGGGGGGATCAAACTGCTCCTCATTGGCTTCCATTGCGTCCATGGGAATTTGAATGGGGATCCAAAGCCCATCCAAATCGTCACTGCGATCGCGACGATGTTTGGGAGGCGACCTCGGCCGGGAAGGAATGGGATTGGTAATAACCTCTTTGGTAGGAGCATGGAGGGAACAGTTGCAGCCCTTTCGTGTGCATTCTCTGAATGGAAGTTGGATATTGGAACGTTTGCAGAGACGATGGCGTTTGGGCGCATCATTGAATACGTGATCCGATACATCCTGCCCATGATCATCGAGAACAATGGTACGATCTGTTTGATAGACGTCCACGATTGAACCATGCGATTGCAGGAACGAGTCCATGGCAGAGGAGGTCGTTGTGGAAATAGAAGGATTGGACGCAGAGAATGAATGTGAAGCATTGGGAAGTGGTAGAGGAGATTCGAGAGATAAGGAAGATGTCAATGTGTCTTGTGATTGCAAGGCTGGTTCTGCTGATGGTGGGATGCTCGAGGAAGAGACACTCTGAGCATCGATTGATGCGTTAGTGTGCAGCTCAGACTTGATGCGATTCTCAGTAGTGAGCGAAGGTATTGTTTGTTCAGCATGAAGATCAACATTAAGAACAGCACTGACATCATGGTCAGCGTCTACTTCATCCTCATCTTCGTCATCCGAAGAGGGAGTCAAGACAGGAGGCCGAGGACTGGAAGGAGAGTGTAAATGCAAATCCAAATCCAAGGAAGGATCCGAAAAGAGAAAATGAGCAGCGGGTCCATTCGATCCAATCTCCAGTTTTCCAGAGTGCCCAACGGTCGGTGCATCAATGTCATCCGTCTCGTTGTCATTGCCGCTATAATTGTCGCTATCATTGTCGTTATCATTGTCTGAATCCAAGACAATTTCCACTTCTTCCTCATCATCATCATTCATGTTGATGTTGTCTACGATCATCTTTTCGTGACTCCTGTCAGCAGTGTGTCTTGGTCGGAACGGATGAATTCCCTCCTTGGAACGACGACGATTCCGTCTCGAGCCATTCCGGGGACTACTTTGTTCTGCTCCCATGGTGGTGATGAAGATGAAGTAATGACACCTCCTGTAGAGAGCTTTTACAACAAAAAGGAATCAATGCAAAGGATGCAATAGGATTACTAAATGACGTTGTCAATCGGTAGGGATCGTTTCTTTTTCTCTCTCTTTAGGTTTGAATTTGTTGTTGTCTGAGCTTAACAATGGGACATGGGCAAAGGCAATGAAGGCAACGAAATCCAATTTGCGTGGACCAAAAAACGCAACGAACTTGTAAGGTTTTGGTGGGAGGGTTGTTGTAGCCTTAACACGAACTGAACCTATTCTTGACATACAACAACAGATGTATGAAGAAGATGATGAACACAGCCTCCTCGGAATTCTGCATGGGATTGGGAGTGTTTGCCACAAATATCGCAGACCTTAAGTAACCCCCAGTCCTGCTAAGTATCCGTTTGTCGCGGACAAGTTTCCGGTCAACGTTCCTATGTACACATGCCAGTTGCGTTCTCTGTGCGACGGTGGACTCTCTCTTCCCATCCCGATCGGCATTCGGTGTCTGCTCGCTTCCCCGATACTCCGAGGTGTACATATCTCCGTGTCCTCTTTCGCTTGCCAAGTGAGTGGTTGGAGTTGACCTTCCCACCACCACCTCAGATTATTTTCTCACAACATCCCAACGCGAGTCGGTCATTGCAGTACACTTTTGTATTAATGTTGACATGATGATGCCGGCATTTGGCCAATGGAAAATCATCCTTGTCGAACAAGGTCACTCATCGCACCCAACAACAACAACACAGCATCCTCCTCCTCCACCACCCATCATCATCATCGTCCCACCATTTACGAATACGATTCCAAGGAAGATGTCGGTGGTTGCTGTTTACCTTGGTGGGATAATAAAGCGATGATATTATTGTTGCGAGAAGTCTGAAAATACTAACAGTATCAATACTACCGTGCAGAACTCGTGTTGTTGGTGTGAGATAATTCGTGCTACTACTAGAGTCTAGAGGTACTAACTTTGTAGTACATCAGTCTTGCTGTCGGGTTGGGGTGGGCTTCGATACATTGATGATTCGATGGGTGCAGAGTCTGGTACATTGATTGCCTTGGACCAATAGAATAAGGAATGCACGACAGTACTCGCACGCTGCAATCAGACTGTTGTGCACTTTCAGGGCATTCCGTCCACGGCAATAGGCTTGGGATAGAAAAAATCTGCCGTTGATTCAAATGCCTTGCAACTATCACTTCCGTCGTCAACAATAAGAACAGAATGAAAGATATCAGAATCCATTCCAAACTGAATGTCTCTCATTACATTCTCTTGGTATTGGGCTAACACAGCATGCCGTGTTTGACCCAATGGAATTGGGATGTGTCCTGCATCCAGTTCTTCCTCAATGCGGCGTGTTAAAAAGTTGGGATCGTGTAGGCTCACCCATACGTTCACCACTCCAAACCTAGGGTCCTCTTGGAGCTTGGAATACACTCCTTCTACGGAGTCCACAGGAACGTCCAACACCAACACTGGGGCCACCTTGGAGTTCGAAGTGGCTGTGGTTGTCGATGACAGAAGATCTTCGTTGGTCAATGATAGTTTTTTGCCAGTAGATTCATCCAAAAATTGTAGATCATCCACAGAGACCACCGATATTGGTTCCTTTGGTGGAGCCCATTGCAGGAGACGGAACCGACCGTCCTTACGTTGATTCACCACATTTTGGAGGAGCCGTGTGCGGCCCGCAATATCTGGTCCGGTCACTACCATGGCGGGTATCGTTTGATTGGAACTGTCTTTCTCATTCTCTAAGAAATCTGCTTGGGCCGTGGTCATTGCCTTGAACAGTTGCATGGCTACTTGGGTACTTCCAAACCGAGGTAGATTCGAGGGAGACACGGAAAGGGAGGTGTCATTGGCCGACATCAACACTGCTTCCCATTGTTTCCAAAACAAAGGGAGTCGATACGTCAGGAATCCAGACATGGAAGCGATGAATTGTTCTTGCGAAATGCTGTTCCAAAGTGAAGTGGTTGACTCTGTCACCACAGTATCGGTTGAGTCGATGGTGGTAAGAGGCGTAGGAGGCACCACATTGGACAGTTGCACACTGTGGTTGTACCATGCGATGCCCATCAATACAAGGACAGGTAGAAAAAACCGCAAATGATACTTGGAGGTAGACTTCTTTTCACTGGAAAGCAATTGTAGCGAAGTGGAATTGTTGGATGAACTGTCGTTTGGCTCTTGCACACCAGCTGCTCGGGTCAATTCCACCATGTGACCGAGCGCATCAATTTTGGATACGAGTAGATAGAGATACAACAAACCAGCCAGCACGCCAATCGCAAACACAGCTGCCACTTGGAGTCCTTCAAATGATCCTGCCACCAGAGTCCCCGCCAATCCAAGGAGTTCGGTTTGTCGAAACCACTCGTCCTTGAATTGTTCATACTCCTGCAAGTCCAACTCCCAAATCTTGGTGTCGATGTTGGTGGAGTAGTGTGATCCTCCCTTTTGTATAGTGCCGTTCCAATCGTGCCAGTCATAGTTTTCTTGGCGGACCAGGAGTGTACCATTTTCCCGGGAGAGGGCTACCTTGTAGGCATGTTCCGGTCGCACGTAGACATATTTGAGTGGACTAATCTCCGAAACGAGACGTGTCGTTTGTTTGTTTCGGAGAAGTCTCCATGCCTTTTTCCACTGTGTTGGGCTGTATTCTCCAAAATATCCATCACCTAAATCTTCCAGAGGTTCCAACTCGGCGAGAAAGGAACAGGTGGCACTGCTGCGGCATGGATCCTCTTCTGAGAGGAGGGTTGTGTTCATCAGTGTTTCTGCTGCTTTCGCCTCTTTGGGCTGAACTCTAGACAGGAAGACAATGCGTCCCACCAATTCTTCACCGTCGCTTTGACCCCCATCCAAATCAAAATATCGCACCAAATCTCCAACGGTAGGCGTGAGTTTGGGAGGCGCCGAGGAAACATTGGCATCCCTGGAGAGACCCATTTTGATGGTGGAATACGTCTTTTCTTTCATGTCTTCACATTCTTCAGGTGGAATATAAGCCAAATACCTTGCGGTACGAGTACGAGTACGAGTAGCTGCTGTAGGACCAAGACCAGGATGCACCCTACTGATGGAGGGAAGTACTCGTACCTGTACAGCTGTCGTCCTCCACGTCCTCCATCCAATACTACTACCTGTACCTGTACCGGTAGGAGGAAGAAGCATCGGAGAGAAACAAAATGCCAACGTTTGTATGTTGAACAAGGCGACCACAGCCAAGCCTCCTACAATCAAACTCCACCATGCCAGTCGTTGCAACCGAATCATGATGGATTGCAACACTACTCTACCGGAGATGTACTGTACATTCGCTGTCCTTTGTTGTACGATCGCCTCTCTTGTGCATGTACGAGTACTCTACTCGTAGCTGCTTTATATGGTTCATCAGGAACCGTACGAGTACTCGTAGCGCAGGGGCTAGCAGGATCCAAACTAGCAATTGTTTTTGGCGAAACAAAACCCAGAATGATGGTATGAGTGTTACAATCGTAGGTACGAGTACACAAGTGTGTGCCGTTGCATCACCGCCAAAAATCGGTTTTTGCACAAAGCACAAAAGGAAGGCTGCACAAAAGTTACAACCATCATGTTGCTGCGGTAGTGCAATTGTACAGTACACTACTCGTACAGTACCTGTACCACAACCCATCGCGCGCTTCAAACCTAATGAGTTTGTACTACTTTTGGAGTTGGTCGTTGTTGCTGTTGTCACTGGTGGTATCACTACCGGTACAGGTAGTATTATTGGTTTCATTAGTCTCGCTGCCAGGAGCTCTTGCTTTCAACCCAATCCCTGTTACCGTGCTGTCAGGATTCTTGGGAGCTGGCAAAACAACCTTACTCGAACACATCCTTCATAACAATCAGGGCTTGCGGATTGGTGTAGTGGTCAATGACCTCGCAAGCGTCAACATTGATGCGCGCCTTTTGCTTGCCAATGGTTTGCCCGATACACAAGGTGACACCACCATGATTCAGTTGCAAAATGGATGTGCGTGTTGTACCCAACGAGAGGAATTGCTCAGATCCATAAGTCAAATGGTTTCATTCAGTGAGATGAGACGATTATCACATGGGGCGCCCCTGGATCATATTGTGGTGGAGATGTCAGGAGTGGCTGATCCTAGGTCGGTACGAACACTGTTTCAAGAGGCATCAGCCATGCAAGTGCCGCTCATGGACCAAGTTACTCTCGATACCATGATTACAGTGTTGGATGCCAGTTCTTACGAGACGTATTTGCATTCCACTAAATTTGCTGTTGACGAATTGATTGGGGACTCCGTGACAGGCCCACCGACCCCGTTTACTAATAAGGCGGCGGGCGTGGAGCAAGACGGCACTTCAAAAGGAGTCGCAGACTTGCTCACTAGTCAAACTGAAGTGGCCGACATTGTGATACTCAACAAAATGGATTTGATCGATACAAACCCTTCCTCTATCCAACGAGTACAAAACATAATCCATCAAATGAATCCTGGTGTTCGACTGATTCCAACAATATATGCAAACGTTTCTCTCGACCATCTTTTGGGAGCGGCAGGGGGAGAAGGAGTGGCTAGTACTGGTCTTTTGGATGATCATCGTGATTTCTTGTTTCATTTTGACGACCATCACCATGACCCAAAGACGGATACAGGCCATCAGCAGGTGCCCTCGACTGGTGCTACCAGTAGAATAGGAACGTTTGTGTATCGAGCAAGAAAGCCGTTTCACCCTGAAAGATTGTTTGGCTTTATACACCAGCTACCGCTCTCATCGAAATGTATTGATACGCATTTGGCGTCTCGTTCCACCGAGAGCCTATCCCAAACATTGCTCTTGCTAGAATCCAAGTTTCCAAGATTAAGCCATGTCTTGAAGCAATGCCTCCGTTCCAAGGGTTTTGTGTGGTTCGCCAACTCTCATCAAAATTGTTATTATTGGAGTCAATCTGGCAAGGTGCTGGATTTGCAATGTGTCGGCCAATGGTGGGCTACGATTCCTCGTCAAGACTGGCCAGAAGGTGTTGAAGACTACATTCTAGCTGACTTTCTAGGCGAGAACATGGACAGCACTGGTATTGGGGACAGACGACAAGAACTCGTCTTCATCGGTGAAGGCTACGCGGATGTTGCCACTCAGGAACTCTTAAAGGATGCTTTGGACCATTGCCTGTCGAAAAACGAGAGTGAAAGTCCACCATCATGCTAGCATGAGCAAAGATGACGGCAAAATATTGATGCAACAGCAGTAAATAAGGTGCTACTACTGGAAATGCCGGTATTTGTAGACCACAACAAACATAGAAAGAGAATGGAACTGGGAACAAAAGATAGGCAAAAAATCCAATGAAGGTGCCATTCTTAATGCAGTGATGTTTTCCTTAGTTGACGGTGGAAGAGGAGAAGGTGTTGCTGTCCAGCATCCAACCCATGATTATGGGCACGACTATGTACGAGTACTAATACCTATCCATTTTGTATTTCCGTCCATTGTCGGACAATTTTGGTTCAAAAGGAGAAGGTTGCCGCAAAACGCAAACTATGCCGATGTAAAAAGTGCCCACAATAATGGCTGGGAATATAGATTCTCGGAACGAATCAAGTTCAGGAACAAACTTCCTATAATTGTTCGGCTTGGGGGCCCTTCACAATCATTCAAGGTTAGGGGTTATGCATAGCTGTGACATCCACAGAATACAATGACTTGATATTCCTCTGACATATAGGCCACGCTTTGTGGCTTCGTCGGCACGTGATCCATTATGATCAAGAGGCTCAAGATCGCCATATATAACCTGGTCCCAATTACGAATAGAAGTCATCGTGCAAATACAACAGTCTCACTGTGTGTTATATAGTGTTGTAGTGCTGTAGGGGGCTGTAGCACTACCACGGGACTTGGACTCGATAAACATGTACCATCAAGTGATCGAAAGACACGGTTTTCTTAAGGAACTGCAAGTCTTGGCTTCGGAGAAACCCGGGCAAGTGGCGGTGATTTAACAGGTTCAAAGAGAAAATATCATGTGCACTTGTACTCTCTTTCCAAAGCCACATTTGGCAAGGAAAGGGACATTGTCGCAGGGCCATTTTGGTTTGTACCTGGAATATCTCGACCACTGGAAAGAACGCCGCAAAGGTCAACGCGTCCATAGCTTATATTCTCAACAACTTTGCACAACCCAACTCACTCACAACGAGTACCTGTCAGGTCTTGCTCCAAACCACAACCTGCTTCCGTGACACCAAACTTCTGGATTGACAGCCAGCTATATTGTACTTTGGTCGGTTACAAGTGATATTATTGTCGATACAACGTTGCTGCTGTTAGTACAAGTGAAACTTTAGGAAACAACATGGCATTGAACGCTTTTCTGGGAACGTTGATGGAGGAGAATGATTTGAAGCGAGACTCCATTGTAATCATTCACGACAATGCTCAATTGACAGAAGAGAACCGTCTCCACAACTCGGAGAGCTTTGCTAGTATGACTTCCCCATCTTCCGATTGTCACTTGGCTTCTCGTTGGAACTCTCAACCAACACTGAGTCGCCGCTCCAGTGGAGTTTCCATGGCCTCAACGAAACCTCGCCGTTCCTCTCTGATGACGGTTCCTCCATCTCGAAGCAAGAATGCCTCCTGGGATAACGCTGCCACCATTCGAGGAGGGTCAGGAAGTCAGGAGATGAGTTTCCTTCCATGCCCCAGCCGGCCTCTACAGAGGAGTTCTACCAGTGTCCCTGTGATGAATCCTCTTCTCATGGAGAAGGATTCCAGGGCATCTTTAACGCGATCAACGTCCAACACAGTCATGCCTGCAGGTCCTCCCAAGCTCCCAAGCCGGGTCTTATCGCCTCAAGGGCAAGGGAACTCTAGGAGTCTCAGTTTGGCCAGTCTTGGGCCACGATCTCCCAAGAACATTCTAGATTTGCCCACGCCCTGTTGGGGGCCTGAAGAGACAGGAGAAAAGCTACGATCCTCCTCTCTCAAGTCCGAGCGCCTTCGACAAGCATTGGGTTCTATGGCTCCTGCTCGTCGCACTGTCAGCAGTGGTGCACAACCATCATCACGGTTGGTACATGGCTTTGGGTCGGGCAAACTGACCCGCAACTAGAGAGTTCACATGTAACTACGCAGCTACCGTACTATAGAGACTTCAATTACACAACTTCTAGGTTGGAACTTCCTTCCTGATAGGTGAAGCTGATGGTTCATACTCTGGTCATTGAATTCTGGAAAACCAGAAGGGAGGAGAGGTCAGAACAATCCTCTAGCTTGTATGCACATTGTTCTGTCTGCTACAAGAGGCCGTAACTTGTGACAATCCATCAACATTGCCCACTAACAAGTCAGGATCCGAGCTCACTCATTCGAGAATCTATTTGCCTCATTGCAGTACACCGAGCCTCACTAACTATACTTTTTCCCTAGAGTACGTTTGATTCGCTAGCAAATCTTCGCAGAATCACTTTAGCTCCATCGAGTGACCCAATGAGTTGTCAGGGGTCCACGTCCCTTTACGTTGACCATACCTCGCACTGATACCTCTAGCTCGGGAGCCTGTTGCTCCAGCAACACTGCCGAAGCATCGGAACAAAGGATCTTTCCAGCGGAACTCGAGTTCTCCATTTGACTTGCTACATTCACCGTGTCTCCAAAAAGACCGAATCTGGGGTTCAGTGATCCCACCACATTAGACACTACGGCTCCAGAATGGAAGCCAACCCGGATCTCCACGTGGCCCAGCTCTGGGTTTTCCTCGTCGATCAACGTTTCATTGGCCAAACGAATAACATCCAAAGCTAACAATGCAATTCGTTTCACGTGATCATCGTCTTGATCTGAAGACAGATTGGAAGCGCACATGTAGGCATCTCCCACGGTTTCGACCTTGAAAACTTCGTGCTTCCGAGCCAACATATCAAACTTCAAATACAAGCGGTCCAGCATACTCGAAACTTTGAGTGGTGGAACTGACGACTGGATTTCATTGAATCCCACAATGTCTGCAAAGAAAATTGTGACCATAGGATGACTCTCTGGTTCAATGCGACGTCCGGCCTTGAGCTTGTCAGCCACATGGCGGGGGAACGCTTGGTAAACAAAGTCATCTCGCGCTTGGTCTTGTTGAGTGCGACGGCGATACAACCCCTCTCCAGCCATGCCATTGGAGCCGTTGTTCCGAGTGGTAACGCGAACAGATTGTACATCAAGTTCTTGAACACGGTTGTCAAATTCCTCCGCCGTAGGGCGAAGAGAAGAATCGCTATGCCACAAGAATTTGATCAGTTTCTTCATCTTGGATGGAACGCCTGGTGGAAGGATGGGTCGTCGGTTCACAGCAGGGTCTGCGATTTGACCAATCAGTTCTTCATCTTCTTCTGTAGCTTCATTGTAAGGGTCGGTACGGGTGTACATTTCGCTCAGAACAATCCCCAACGAATACATGTCACTTGCCGTCGTGTTCGCACATTCACCTCGCAACAACTCAGGGGCAATCCAAAGCGGTGTTCCAGTCACGCGCCCGCGATTGGTCAATACAATATCAGAAAGTTTGACACGGAAGGTGGAATCGATCAAGATGTTGGCAGACTTCAGGTCACCATGTACAATGGTTGGTTTGCAAGAGTGCAAGAATCGGACACCCTGTGAGATGTCACGAAGCATACTGAGGTGAAGCTCACCTCCAATCTCGATTGTCGGATTTTGAAGCACGGCCCGAAGGGAACCATGTTCCATGTACTCCATAACGATGACAGGTTGTGACTTGTTGGCAACGACAGCTCCCATCATAGTGACGATGTTGGGATGACGCAACTGAGAAAGAACACGCATTTCACGTTGGAACTCCGTTTCCAATGAGCCGACAGTGGGCTTCGAAAGCGTGCTTCTGCTCTTTGAAAGAACATTAACTCCATACATGGCAAAACCAGCAGAGTTCAACTCATATACCGATGTTAGTCGGTGGCGTCTCTTTGGTTGCTCCACATCATCATCATCGTGCATGTCTTCTGTGGCTCCACTTTCGTCCTTATGCTTCCCTTTGCCGTGTTTGTCGTTGTCTCGTCGAATTCCCTGCTTGACAGCAACCTTTGACCCACGGTACTCGGCGAGGACAACCAAACCTGTAACACCCTTTCCAATGACTTTCTTGGGTTCAAATACCTTGACTTCCTCTGAATCAATTTGCCAGAAAAGGTCGGCTTCTGCCATTTTGCGGCGGATGTACATCACCACTAGAGACGCAAGCAAACATGCCACAGGAATGAAAATGGCAAGGTAAAAAGTGGCACGGGAGATGCAACGACCGAACATGTCATACGATGAGTCAGAGCACACGCACTCTCCATCGGCATTGGCAACTCGGTATTCACTGTCAGAGTAGTCTCCGCAATCACGATCTGTGACTTGAACTCGGATGGGCGACGTGGGGATTTGTTCGTCACCGACATAAATCTCGAGAATGGCGGTCCCAACTCGTTTGGCGCTGAAGTTGAACTCGTAAACGTTAGAAAAATCACCAGCCCGGACGGTGAGTTCCTCCTCAATGCTACCGGAGTAAGTTTTGACAGTGATATCGAGACCTTCCCGTTCTTGATTGTCCACGACGCTAAAAAGCATCGACTGCGTTTGTTGGATCGAACCACAGATGGACATTTTCTCGCAACCCAATCCAGGTTCATACACGTCCGCTGGTGCAACCTCGACGGCAGAGGCCTCGAAACAAGGTTTGCAAGAACAGGAGAGGCCTTCAGGGCACGTCAAGTTTTGTTCGGCACAAGACGCGGCGAATGAAACTTCGGATTTCTTGAAATACCCCTCAGGGCAAACAATAGATTCGTAAAGTTCGGCAGGGCGAGAACATTTCCAGACACCGTCATCGGCGACATTGATGAACCCTGTTCCATGTAGAATCTCTCGAACTCCATTCGACGCCAAAGTTGGCTGGAAACTATTGTAGCCACCATCCGATTGCGCTTGCACAGCAAGGGCCGTGATATTCTCCGTGGCATCACATCTTGTTCCTTCCACATACTCGGAAAGAGAATAGAGCGCTTCTTGTACAGCCTGGGAAACATCGCGATGTACATGTTTGTGGGCTGCAAGACTCCACTCAGGATACAAGGGGGTGGAATGAACGTAGGGAAAGACCGCTCCACTGCTGACACCTTGACGAGCCTCTAAAATGCGGACAAGAGAGGGATCCATAAGTTCTCCTGTTTCTGGATCAATGGTCTTCTCAATCATGCCCGTTCGGACAAAACCAGCTTCGTAAGCACCTGTTAGGACACCTTGGACAATTTTGGGTTGGTTGCCCACAAAGACCAGCTGCTTGGGTGCATTAATGTAGGAAAGACCCGCTTTTTCCATTTCATGGAACTGAAGAAGAGCAGCTCCAAAACCTGAGATCGACACCGCTCCTACTACTCTGTCCTTGAGATCTTCAATTTCAGTAATATCTGGGTTATCGGCCCTTGTTATGATCAGACCGGCGAATTCGCTAAGGTTGCTATCTTCGCCGTCGACAGTGACTTGGGTGACCATGGTAGCGAGTTGCTGAGCACCATACTCTGCGCTGATACAAACTGATGCACTGGGGTTCACAAAGTTGAAGTCGATTCCTTCGGTCTCGGAGAGGTCGTACATTTCCTGGAAGTCGACGACGACGATTTCAAACTCGATTGGAGGGTCGAATCGAGTCCCCGCCGTTGCGGTCAAGTAGTCTTGAAAGGTAGATGTGTACCTCGCATATGTGGCAGCCTCTCCACTGATTGCCAACACTCCGATGGTGTATTTAGATTTGTGCAAAGCTGAATTGAATTCAATGGGGGCCCTGCATTGATCACAGTCATTTTGGGCTCTGCCGCATGTCAAGGCAATCAAAAAGAGCACTTGTGAGAGCAAGCTGAGTCGAAGGAACAACAGCATTCTTTAGTTGGGAGAGGTCAATATTGGGTTGGTTCGGTTAATATTGCGTTGACGATAGATTATGGTGTCGACGACGGAGTGAGAATTTCAAAAGGGTCGTTGACAGGGTTGAGAAGCTATTATGTTGATGGCCCAGAAATCAGAAATGTGGTGTGGGGGGGGGAAGACGTATCGATTCCCACCAATCATTTGCTTCTATAATTTGATTGTCCGCGAAACCCAGGCAGGACGCACTTCTGCTGGGCCTAATGATACACAGGCCATTATATGTCTCTTTGTTGATTGGAAACAGTGCGACGGTCTTTCCACCATTGGGACATCACTTCAATTATGCACTTTCCCCTCTACCTGGCGCAAGAAGGAGTATCTACTAAGTACTTACGAGAGCGAAGGTCATTCCGGCCCTCTTCGTAGAAATAGCAGCGTGCATCATTCAGATGATGGTGAATGCTTCTTCGTAGAAAACAACTCACCAGAAATGACTTGAGTTCTTGCTTCAACACTGGCTCCTCCTCTTCCTCCTCCTCCTCCTCCTCCACCACACCACCTCCACTACTACTGCTGCAGCAACGGCGGGTGGGGAGGTAGAGATTTGAGATGCATGCCTGCTGCACCATCACACTCCTGGAAGAGCACCAGAGCTGGATTTGGTGGGTTGACGATCAATGATGTTGTAGACTTTCTCCTCTTCATTTGGGGCGTTCCAGAATGAGCTTTTGGATTTCCTCTTTCTTTCTTGCTATTGTTAGATCGCGGTAATTCGATGAAATAATGGTAGGGCCTGTTGTTTTGCAGAACCGATGGATCCATAATCATCATGATGATGTTGTGGGCACCATGTGGAGGAAATCATCTTAAGGTCTGGTCTCTCTAAAAGAAATGTGCCTAGTTGGTTGCTAGTAGCTACCTTACAGGTAGGATTGCTTGTATCTGACCCAATGGTCAACGACTAATTATGGTTCTCTCTTGATACTACCCCTAGCTAGTAGTTCTCCAGTTTTGACCATCATCCCATCTGTCATCACAAAAAATATTGTAGAAATTAACATTGTAGGCTTCGACTGTAAGTACAGTACACTATAGGACACTTATGTTCCGTGCTGCATGGAACGTCCGCTATTCTACCGTAGTACGGTACGGTTTCAGAAGGCATGTGTACTATGCGAGCATTGTAGGAGCGCCTCACCTATAATGATGGATCAACAAATAATAATCTACATGGGAAAGAAGTGACCACTCTTCATCACTGCTCCTCATTGGTTAGATCAAACACCATCATCGTCGACCATTGACTGTGAGCATTATTTCCAGCTGTGAACTGGAGCGGTATTGTGTAGCAGTGGTGTCTCTCGTACATTAGCTATTCTTGTTGAGGAAGGCTCGTTCAGTTGTACCTCGTTACTCGTTATTTTAGTACTTACTAGTAGTAGTTTTCTCACTCGTCGCTCCTCATTGAATCCTTCGTGCCAGGACAATAATATCACAGCAATAATAATAGTATGAAACGATAATATAGGTACTAACCTACTATCTGAAAGAAGGACAACTCAACAAGAATTGGAAGTGAATACTTACTCATGTTTCATGCTTTACCTTCTTGAGCTGGTGGTGGTGTCACGAAAAGTATCAATTAATAAAAATGCACAGCATTCTTCTGGCACGCTACCTCACCTCAAAAGGACACTCGAAGGATGTGTACGAGTGCTAATAACTACTAGTACTAACGTTTGTAATAACTACCGGTAACAAAAAGCCTGATGAAAAAGCAAAGGATTGTTCGTGGTAGTCTATTATAACACGATTCGTCTAAAAATACGTTTCATAGCTAGCTGTAGCTTTTCGTAATCCCCGACCTGCAGGATATTGCTGGTCTAGAATTCTCCCCCGGCCCGTTGCTTAGCCAACAGTACTTCCCGAATAGCAGCTTCCAACAACAAGGCTGTGCCATCTGAATTTCGTTGCGGGAAGGCACCAGATGTGGCACAGCACGGGTTGGCTCCGAAGTGGCTGGGAAGGGTTGAACTTCGCATAAAGGACGGAGAGTTACCGTCCACAAATTTGGATAGAAGTAGCATGCGTTCTCGTTGCTTTAGGACATTGTCAATGTTGGTAGTTGCCAAAGAACGCAATGACAAAGGCGAGGATAGAAAATCAGGTTCTAGGCCACGCAGACCCAAGAGACCTTGAGAAGCCACTTGGTTACTCTGACGTTCTTGCAAGTTGGCTACCAATTGTAGATACGACAAACGAGAGGGGGAGAGAAGAGACATGGAAGGAATGCCTACAAACTTCTCGGGCGTCTTGAGATCGTTAGAGGTGGAAGTAGTGGTGGAAGGAGGAGTGGAGCTAGCCGCCGTAGTACACATTCCTGCGGCTGTAGTAGGGGCGGGGTCGATGAGCTTGAGTTGATGACGGAAACTCTGCTTTGTCTTGGCATAGGCCATGCTATCAGGGACTTCCTCGTATACATCACCTAGTCTTGCAGCTCCTGCTCCTAGAGAAGTGGCCTTTCGCACAAAACGGCCTCCCTTCGATTTGACAGAAGCAACAATCTTGATTGCAAGATCCCGCTTTGTGGTGCTGTTCCAGGCCATCATGTCAGTTTCTTCAATGATTTCCCGTACCAAGGCTCTGTATCGAACATTTCCAATATGTTCGTTGGGACCAGTGCCTATTGGGATGCAAGGAACGAGGAGAGTCAATCAAAAAGTGAGTTCACAAAAGTTTACAACAGTGGAACATGGGAGATTTGTGAGGCTCAGTTGTACCCACCTCGTCCGAGAAGAACGTCATGCGCGTTGAGGTCTTTCAAAGGGAAAAGCTTCTTGTTGGCCATGGTTGATCAAAGATTTGTGGATTGTGATACTGGAACTGAGATCACTGATGTTGCAATCAACTTTTTATGGCACCGATCGAGGAACATGGGGTATCGGCACCATAGTTCAGAAACGTGTTGTTGCATTCCACTAACGAACCGACGGAGGGGCCCGTTGCTACTACCGACAGTCCCTACCATATTTGGGGTCGCGTACGAGTACAATTGGTAGCACATCCAAGCCGCAGATCGCAGTTCAAGGACCGAGGGTTTGTCCGACATATATCCAACCATTGCGCGCCAACATAGGAGTAAGACCACAGAATTGACACTTTTCGGGGTGGCACCTTGTCGTTGACACCGAAGATGTCAGGAAGAACTTGGTTTCATAACTGATAGTGTATCTGCGTCGTCTAATGGTACGGCTCGACCAGAGCTCCAAATTCGTGCAGGGAACCAGACCCTTAAGTTCCAGTCCAAATTCATGTGCCAGCGCCTTTCTAGACTTCCGAAAAAACACGTTTTGTGGATAACAGAATCATGTTTTGAAGAGCGACAGAAATTGGAACTGGAAGGCGTCAGATCCTCACTCGTTGCCGAATCTTCCAGTTCCGCCTTTCTTTTGCCGTAATGGCGACATCTGGTGCCGAGGTGGTGCATACCGGTGGCGAACTGCTCCATAACCGCGAAACAAGAGTGCCAAGATCCAACATTATTTCTTTGTTTCATACAACAGGGAACACTTGATAATTTCATGCGAATGGAAGTATGGACTGGAAGGCATTCTTCTTCTTGTCGTTCTCCGAAACTGCTCTCCTCGAGGAGGATGAGATTTCACTATTGTCAATGCTACGGTACCTGGTAATTCTACTACCGGTACCGGTAATAACGGTAGGTACAAGGTACTAACATACCGGTTACTGGCCCGAAGGCGGGCCCGCAGCAGTGACCTACCAAACCACCCTCCTACTACTGTAGTCTAGAGTAGAGGAGGGCAATAGAGCTAACTACTACTAATAACTACTAGTACTACCGGTAGTGCTGTACTACCAGGTAGCTAGTAGTACACCGTTCATTCCCTGTTGGTTTCGACCTATCGAAAGGAGCGGGCAGGAAACGAGCAAAGGCAGCACTGTACTACCCATGTTTAGTAGCAAATAGACCCCCCACCAACATTTTTTGATACTTCGCGGATGTTCTTCGCACATTGGAATACTGGGTAGGTTTGATTCAATTTCATGCGGCGGCGGGGGCATCTTTTTCTCATCTCTCTTCTTTGTGCTCCTCCTGAACCTTTGCGCTCTCTTGTATCGCGGGAGGTCCATCCTGTGTTGTGACGATTTAGTTGTTACTAGTAGTTGTTACTAGTACTAACAATAGTACAGAATACACCGGCATTGTACTCGTACGTCACTGAAGAGTTTTCACTTCAAAGAAGTCGTCAATCAATCAACAATCAACCCTCCTGCTGCCTCAGTTGCGGGTATTCCTCTACAGTGATGCAACTCCATTTATATACACAGAAGTAAATGGATCATAGAGTAAAGTACAACACTTGCAGTTGAAATGAATGTTACCGGTTTACTAGATAATAGGGGGCAGCTACCTATAAGCCCTCTGGCTTGCCCAGTACGGTCAGGTACCTACATGCAGTTATACTTACTTACCTAGCAGAGGAGAAAGTGCCACCATACCTACTTTGAATGGTTGGTATTGGTTGGCTGGAAGGTTGTGAGTGGACAAGGCGTGACACGTCACAAACTTTGCAACAACAGTCCTGTGGCATTGGTTGATGAGGACATGAGATGATAGTGTAGGACTGCCGTACGTTGGATTCTTCATCTTTCAACATGACTACCAATAATCCTAGCGATAACTTCAGTGCTTGGGCGTTGAGGCGTTTTGGTGGACTGGGATTTCTGGGATTTGTTTCTGTGTTGTTTACACTAGAAAATGTTCACATAGTTTCTGGCCATTCTCAACATTCAGACACTCCTGGATCGAAATCCGTAGATCCAAGTCAACAGATTGCTTCACCATTTCTATATTTCAATGGAGGGGGCATAGACGAAACTGACGAGCCCGATTCTTCGTCGGATTGGGATTGGAGTGAACACGTAACGGTGCAAGCAATGGCCAGTCTGCCGTCAGAACTTCCGAAAGACAACAACGTTTCTTCCTTTCTAGAAAGCGATCCCACGTCGTCATCATCACTCGACCGAGGAAACAAATGCCCATCCAATCGACAGCACCCCTCTTTCAGGCCTCAGCACTCCATGTCGGCACCTCCATCCCACCATTCAACTCCGCTGAATCCAAAACCACCCTCCAATCCCTTGGCAACCATTGAAAAACTACAGCAAATGTTGGACGATACAGATTACGTCACTTCGTCTCGTGGAGCTGCCAGTACGGATGTGCCAGTTGAGAATGCGAGAGACGAGTCATCTTCTCTACGAGAAACTGTGAGGCGCGACGAAACTCCACTCTGGACCAGCAAGGATCGAGCCAAGTACAAACGAGCACAGCAACGCCAAACTACAGAGTTCGGATCTCAGGAAGCCCCTCCTAGTGTTCGTCTACTGTACGAAAAAGCCAGAGAATATCGAAGGAATTTGAGACGGAAGCGGCAACAAGAGCTGGAGGCTAACATGGGCTTTGCATATGATCAATTTTCTGACACCGAAGATGGTATGGGGTACACGCTTCCGAACTTACCTGTTTATCTCAGTGACGATGAAGGTGACGAAGCACTTTTTTATCATAGAAATGACACCGGTATCATGTCGCGGCATGAGACTTTTCCTCAAGATGCCCCTTTTGCTAAAATTCCATCCAACCAACCACCAGGTACTGGTGTGGACGTGGACCAAAGACACATGGTTAGTCCTTCTCGGAGGCAACAGGTGTTACCTGCAGACTATCATCCCAATCCCATCCCTCAGTCATATGTGAGAAATGTTCCAAATCAATGGGGTCCTTCACTGACGTCTTCACAGGGTGAACAGAATCATAGGTATACGGCAGCAGTTTCTTCGATCCATGGAGAAGCCATACCGCCTTCAACTGTGTACCATCGACACCTCCATTATCAAGGCCCCCATCAACATCTGCCAGGGAGCTATCGAACCATTCCTCATAGTCACCATTACCCCAGGCCCATTGACGCAAGGACCCAATATGCTTTCAAACCCCCTTCGACCGTCCAGCCTCAAGTGACACAACCGTCCCCGATTGCACAGAACGAAGTCGAACCTGAGCATTCTGGGGTCCAACCTGATGCCCATGCATCTGTGACTGTAGATGCAATTGAGAAACATCGAGAAGCGCCAGGCAAATGGAAGACGATGCTTTTCAATGTTGCCCCTAAACTATCTGGCTGTATGTTGTTATCGTCGCTGGTGTGCTATGTTGCTGTGTCACCGAAACACCTTCCATTTGTCGAACACAACAAAAAATTCTATGAAAACTTGCGTGTTGCCAGTCTGGTAACCGTTGTACCTTGTCTACTATTCGCGACGGTCGTGGATCCAAAGCAAAACTCAATGGGCGACTTGGCCACTGCTTTTTCATTCGCATTTTCCATCGGCTACGTGTTGGTGTTTGTTTCCCAGGTGATTTTGGCCACTATCGTTCGATTGAGTGTCTTCGCTGTCTGGGAAAAGGATGTCTTCAAGTTGTGTCCCAGAGTTCCATTGCTTATTATACCATGGGTCCTGCGAGATCAAAACTACCTGGTTAAACCAATTACTTTGATCGCTCAGGACTTCGTCGTATCGGCGATAGTGTCGCCAGCCATTGAAGAGTTCATCAAGCTACGACTTTTGCAGAACATAATTCGCCCTGAAAGGTAAGATAGTCGTCATATTATCCTTGACGCATCTTGTTTGACTCTCACACATCTTTCAAACTGTTTTAACATATAGCAATTTTAATTGGGTATTGAGGCCGTCGAAGAGTAACCCGAAGAAACGGAAGAAGGTCCCCGAACCTGTGCATCGATCACCCACTGATGTAGGCGACATTACCGAGGTGAATTCGTATATCTCCGGAATGCTTGCAGTATCAGTGGGCCTAAAGCTGGCAGACTCTATCCGCAGAGTGTGCATGTACACCAAAGAGTCTGATTCCCACAAGAGTTTTTATGCGTTCTTGCGAGGAGCTTTTCCAATACAAGAGCTATGCGGTACCATTGCGGCGTTGAATTTGGCCAGGAGAGATGTACTCGGTCAGTCGACCCCGACTTGGAAGATCATTCTTCCATCCATTTTTATTCATGGCATGGCGAACTTTAGAGGCATGAAGGTATGTTGCCAGTGCGTATGTACTCTGTATTTTTGCTACTACATGCGTTTCCAACACATCCATTGACGACAGCCAATTTTCAAATGGAATTCTTCCACCCCTTGGACAGAGATGCAACTCTCCCCGAAGTTCCATAAGCTAGGGGAGCTTCCGCTGAATCAGCTGGCAGCTCAAGCATTTCCCAAGATCATGTGGTTCATCATTTTGTGTCGCGTTACGGGGTATTGTATAAAAAACTACTACATGATCAATCGACAGGCGCTCCGACGAACAACTACCTATGCTGGAAATCCAGCTGCGTTTTCGGCAGAGTTGGCAGCGACGGAGATGCTAAAATCAAAGAAAAAAGAGAGGTAGTATGTAGGCGAGGTATGAAAGGGGATAAGTTGGAGATGTTGCAATAGCAAGACGATTTTGGCAGGCGACTTCCAGGACAGTAACTTCACTAGACCTGACGATGTTGATGGAAACAGTACCAGACCAGAGGATGAGTTTGGCACTTGGACAAGGAGGAGGTCGCGGGAGCAACGAGACCACTCCCGAAGATGCGTCCATAGCTGGTACCACTTCTGGACCCACGGTTTCACCAACTGTCCTTGACACTTTGGCACCAACCACCATTGAGTCAAATTCTTCTGGAGCTGTACACTTTGGGATTACCATTTGCTTCGTAGTGCTGCTGATTGGCGTAATAATGTTTTAGAGACCACGCCGTACGGATGTCGCAGTTTGTCATTCTGTTGTAAAGTTGAAATCATCGAAGTCGCGTCTTTGGTGGTCTGGGACTACGTAGTATCTCTTCCGACCAAGCGCGGCTTTCGAGGAAGATGCCAAACTTCTGTGTTCCTCAATCCATTGGATCGTGCTAAATTCTCAATCCACCGTGATATCTCGAGTCAGGGAAAGTCGCATTGGGTCGTGCTAAGCAAGTGTGAGAATACATCCTCAAGGCCGGTGTTCGAGTGTGAAATCTAAGTCGTTGTTGATCCCAAACACGGGCTTGTGCTGAATTGTTATGGTAGTAATGCTGTGTGTACCCAATAATAGTGTGTCCCCCGGGCCAGGATATAGTAGAAACGAAGTATACAAGTATTGGAATCTGGCAAGAACCCCTGTTGGAGCGGTAACAGAGGTGTAACGTATTATCCCTGAAGAGTCATGGCTTCCCAAATCATGTCGTCGTTACAGTGCTTGCCTGTTCTGGCCAACATGGCAGTTTCGTACAAGACTTGCACCGTCTGGTATAGCGCTGGGAAGAATGGAAGAGAATAATACTTGATGTCGTGCTTCTTGCACAACTCTTTGATACGCAAGGACACTCTTCGTAGATTGGGCCTAGGAAGCGCGGGGTAAATATGGTGGGTAGTTTGGAACTGCAGTCCAAAGTGGAACCAATCGGCCAAGGGATGACAGTCCACATCGAGGCTGGTCTTGAGTTGGAGTTGGTACCAATCATCCTCTTCGAGGCGAAGGGCTTCGTTTCCTTCGAGAGGAACGGCATCGCCGTCTTCGTCGAGGGTAGGTTGTACGTTCTCGGGCACCTTGTCCTTGTAAACGTACATGCTGAAATGAGACAACACAATTTGTACATGCAAGACTCCAGCGACGGCGTGGGAGAAGAGCAACCAATGAAGGGCTTCCTTGGCAGAACTCATGGAGAAACAAAGGAGGAAAACCCAGGAGGCAAATCCTCCCATGGCCCACAATTCTTCCTTGCGGAAGTAGGTCATACCAGGCTGGTCCTTGGTAAGGAAACGGTAGGATTGCGCATAAAGGTTGAACCGCGCAATGGCCATGACGGGGAAAAAGAGCCAATGCTGATAACTGACAAGGGTGCGAGCCAATTTTCCATACGAAAACCTCTTTTGACTGTAGGTGGACTGGTAGGGCTGCTCAATGATCTTTTCGGAAACGGTGAAGATAGGCAAGTGCTGAATGTTAGGGTCACTCTCAATAGAGTTACACACAACATGATGGGTGTTATGGTTTCGCTTCCACCAACCAGTAGAAATTCCTCCGAAGAAACAGCCCCACTTGGAGCCAAACTCGTGGTCCTTGACAAAGTCGTTGGAGACAGAGGAATGGCCTGAGTCATGACCCAAACCAGCCAACTGCTGCCAAAAGAGGCCCATGACGGCAGCTCCTGCCATACGGACGTAGTAGGTGACATTGGCGGATTCGGCCGAAAACCTAGACAAGGAAAGAGCGACAACAAAGAGAACTACCAGCCATACTTTCAAGAGAACAAAGTAGACAGGGGTCGTCTCAAAGGCACCTTCCTTGATGAGTTGTTCCCTCAAGTCGCGAAAGTCTTGGACATGCGCAGGCACTGGCAGAGCCTCTCGGAGACTTCCCACTTTGTATCGCTTAATGATGAATCTCGAGGAGCTGTTGTGACGATGATAACAGTCAAAAGCGTCAGTGCAATCCTTCCCAATCATGTCCCTGAGCACAGTGTAGCCTCCGGGGTGGAGATCCAAGTAGGCTGCCACGTCGTAGACGTCATTGTGCACCACAATGAGACGTTCCAAGGAAGATTCCTTGGCCGACATGGCGACGTCGCACATGTCAAAGAGTCGCCCATTGGCTTTCTCGCTGGATCGTTCGATTGGCGCCTTCTTGGTCGCCACCAGTTTCGGAGTGAGGTCCTTGCACATAGTTACGTCGATATTATCGTATCTTCTTTTTCAACTGAATGACTGGATTCCTCAGAAAACAAAGCAACAACAGACGGGTCTTCCTGTTGCACAAAATGCCAATGATTTTTGGCTTTTTTCGCGCTCGGTGTGCTTGTGTGATGCTCTTCACTCATTACCGCCATCGGCTCGACACGGCCCATAAGTCTTGACTAAGATCTTGTTCGTATATTTCTGTTTTGTAGACACCAGTACTGATTCTACGCTAGGACCTGTATCGGAGTGGGAATGAGTTTACAAATGGAAGGTTATGATTGGGACGAGCCAGCCGGCAAACAGCTCGACACCTTCTCGTTTTGACGCCGCTGCTGCTGCACACGCCCTGCCTGCAAAGGCCTCGCATCGACACAACAACGAAAAGCATAGACTACTTCCGAAAATGTTTAGGGATATGGGGTCGGCATCCGCCGTATAACACTCCTGCAACCGTTCCATTTTTCGGCATTTTCCGCCGGAAGCATTCCAATGTTCCGATTTGCGACACCCTCTTCATATGATTGGGCGAAGTCGTTTTGCTGGAACAGGAACATTCGCTCGGGAACTACAGTACGCGTAGTTATTAGTGGTACATTACGTACTGTACCCCTCCCATTCTCTCTTGGTACGCCATTACAGTACTTACCACTGCTGATGTACACGTTGTTGTTGTTGACAGACAAGTACGCACTGCGCTATTGCTCTTGACACGGGTAGAAAATAAAATACTATAGTCTACTACTAGTAATACTTAGTACTGTAGTAGCATTCTTTATGTTTGCTGTTCGTAGTAGGCTGGTGCGAGCGAGTACCATTATCTCGCTGCGATGTGTCTGTTTTGACGCTTGACGCTACCTTCCTGTCAGTAGACCATCTTCCAAACGCCGCGTACTCCTCTACACGTACACGTTCCCATGGAACTATGGGGCACTGCTAGCAATACCGGCAGCAGTACTTTTCTCCATGTCAACGAGTGTAGTCGGTATCTATGCGAGTGCCCTTGGTACGTACCGGTAGTCTCCCGATCGTGGTGTTTTCCACATCATTGTGGAGCACCCGTAGCAGTAGCAAAGCAGCTTTCCAGTACTGCAAAACGACGGCAATATGATAAGTTTTATTCGACTCGTTCCATGGTTGGTGAGAAGATGGAGTACCATGCCAAGAATACTGCTAACTATTGCGTCATTAGTAGTATCGGAGGCCAAGGTTTGTATGTTATTTATAGTAGGCATTATTTGTGCTTTTGCTGCTGGAAGTCATCGGCAGCAACACCCCGGCTCAGTAAAATCTCTTTGTCGTCAGCTTGTTCATTGACTGGAAAGAAATGCCCAAATCCATCAATACCTTCTGCATTCGACGGGTCCAAATCAAGCCCTGCGCCTGTACCATTTACAGTGCTAGCGCTAATACTACTTGTCGCTTCCGTTGAAGTAGGACGACGACCTTGCTGTTGTTGTCGTTGTTGTTTACCAGAGGAGTTCCTCGCCATGCGAGCGCCAAACTTGGTACCTTGTTTGAACATTGCCATCATTTCTGTATTTGGATGAAAAGGTTTCGGACCACCCATTGTACTAAGAACGGTAGACATCGCTGAAGCAATTACACTCTCGGAGCCTCCCATATCCTCCAAAACCCGGGGTGGGAACCCAGGTCCTAGACGACCAGGAAGCAACGAAGGTGGTGGAAAGAAGTCACGGTCCATAATGGTTAGGCGAGGCTCCCCCGCTGGACCTTTTTGTGTTCTAGCACCACTTATGGTGTGCTGCCGATTCTGATGCCTGCTTTTCGCAACCAATTCTTTCCTGGCGCGGCGCAAAGCTTCCGGATGATTTGCATAGAAAGGATTATCAGGGTTGCTGGTATACATTTGATTGAGCAGGGTATGTGCGGCAAGCGAAGACTCTGAGTGAGCAGAAGATTCTGAACTTGCCAGAGGGTCATCAATAGCATCCCCAAACAAAGTGTCTCCTGCACCTTTCCGTGATGTAGACGCATTAAACACTCGGTCAGCATATCCTCGTTGTTCTAATAGATATCTGTTCATGTGCTCCAACAATCCTTTGACGAGACGGAGCGAGTACCCAATGGGAGTGTATCGTTCTGAATCACTGAGTAGGGGGAATGGAACAATCCGGTCCCCGTTTGGTCCACCTGCGTGGTCAAAATTGTTGTTGGTAGGTTCCACTGCCATTCCTAGGGAAAACGGTACGATCCCTTTTCTCTTGACTTTCAGATCTTCTCGAACAATCAAAGTCAGCAGACCCACCGAAGCCCCGCCTTGAAGTTTTACTCGAGGATTCTTTCTGGAATACTCAGTTGCATCGGGATATGATACAAGGAATTCGTCGTAGTCGTTCAAAAACGAATCCTTTTCTTTAGCAAAAGACTGCCTGAATTTTTGCAAGTGACTTTTGATTCTTTCACTGTTCAGTTCAACGGGATGCATTTCCATCTTTTCTTCGATCACAGAAGGGCTGGCATGTTTCGAGCCAATTTGGAAAACTGCTTCTACCATCATTCGATGGAAGTCTTCCTCCGATACTTCTCCACAAATCTCATCACTACAAACCGGTTGGGTATCGACCCTCCGACGTTTCAGTCTCGAAGGGCTCCGCGCAACGTTGGAGTTGTTAGATTGAATTCTGGAAGGCGATGGCTCTTCTCTTTTCATTCCACCATGTCCACCGAATAAAGATGCGATCGCCAATTGATGTAAGCTGCCTCGACGAGACTCTGACATTACAAACCAGAGCAAATCAACGACGGCCTAAAGGGAAATCCAGCGAGAGAAAGGCAATCAAGAAAGTAGTGTCGAGGGTAAATGGGGAATCACAATCTCGGAATCGAATCTGTGGAAGGTCGTAAATGTAAACTGGACAATAGTAGACAGTAGCTGGCATATCAGCAAATTCTCCTTGTTTATATGATCAGCCGAATGACCAGTCGTTGTTCCGCACTTTCACAACGAGTACATTTTGTACGTTACGACGTCAAGCCAGGTGCATGTGCGTCGAATCTCACTTGTGCAGACTCTTGATGAATCTTTGTCGCTTCAGACTCACAATGGCCACCACAATTCTCCGAAAAAAGAAGGGCAGCGAGCAGAAGAACGACGACGACCGACGACGAGCAGCTTTTTTTATATTATATTTTTACATCTTCTTTGTACGTGTATTATATTATATGCCTACCAGTAGAGACATATTATAGTACTAACGTAGTACTAATAGTACAGTACTACCTACTAGTAGTACTAACGTTAGTAGTAACATTAGTACCCCCACACTTTCCGCACGCAAGCAAGCTATAGCAAGCTAAGATTGTCAGAAACCTCCACGTCCATAAACCTCCACAGTTTTGGGCCCTTCCCACGTGATTTTGTACTGAACACTGCCGTAGGTCGATGGTTTTGTGGAACTTCCAACACGACTTCTCGTGCTTTCACGCTACCATTCACGGGTCCTCGTGATGTCTCGCGAGGGAACGGGGAAGCAAACTACTACTACCGTCAGCAGTGGTAGACCAAATTTCTTCTCAGGAATGTCCTCAACACATTGAAATAGAACCGCAATAGCAATATTTTCGAGTTAGCATAGTTGACTACCTCACATCAGTCGAGTTAAAAAAAGTCAGTTTTCGTGCCCTTTCCGTAGGAAATGACGCGTAGTTGTGTCGTAGAATACCCAAAATTTGGCTAGGGGCTAAGAAAGCACTTCTCTAAAATGCTTACTTCATTGCATTAAGAAGGATTTTGGTCTTCTTCTCGCAGTGACTATCTCCATACTCACTTTTGTACTGATCCCTGGATTTTTGTTTGATAGAAATGGGTTGGTTGATACATCTGGGGCTCGGTCATTTGAAATTAATGATCACACCAGATGCAAAAAAAGTTCTAAAATCGCTAATCAAGCGCGTGTGTACTAGCAATTAGTCAAATTTAATACCTTTATTCAAAATCAATAACGAAATTTGAAACCACTTTTCCATATTTGATTACGACTCAATTGAGTCATTCGTTTGACTCAATCGTTGTTGAAATAGACTCAATCCTGAGCTTTTTAGACTCAATCATATTCGTTTTCACAACAACAGGGTCAAACCTACCGAAGCAAAGTGAAATCAACTAGCACATGCTACTACTATACTCATAATGTTTGAAGTTTATCAATCTACTGCTACTATGTTGCTTACTACAGGCTACAGGGACGGCCGGACAACCACCACTGGTGGTACGGCAGGTGCTTCAATTTGCTCCACGAAGGTACCAGGGACAGAAAAACCTTGAATTTTCTTCTTGAGGCATCTCATCATGAGGAGGACCAGAATGAGATGAGAGATCAACACCCCCAGAACCTCGTCATCTCAATCAAGAACAAAACAACAGAAGAATTTGGACACAAGTCTGCAAAAAAAAACAAGGGAGTACAAGGCGGATTTTGGTTAGAGGAGCTGGCACAACAAGAATCTCCACACTTCAGATCATCACTTACCTCTCCTTGTTCTCATATCAGCATGATATTCCCAAGAACTTACTACTCCTACTACTACATTAGCTGCTCATTAGTACTACTGTTGATTGTTGCTTTGTAGTCCAAAATTTGCTTTGTGTGCAAGCAAGTGGTGGCATGAGATGATTTTATGTGATTTTGGCAGTAGCGACATGACTTGCAGTCTTCGCTTTTGGATGGCCGCGCCGGTTTTCAAACAGAAGATACGCAAGAATACCAGTACAGATTTGCATGTATGTAGAAATGTACACAGATCCCCTACCAGTACTTTTCTACTACTAATTGGTATGGTAGAGCATGCTCTATGCGCTGCGCATGCATGAAATCCTGCGGCAACACCAACAAGGCACATCCACCACCAGAAAAAATGTACTACGAGTACAGTACTGTACCAGCACTGTAGTACTCGTAGTGTACGATACCACCATAGAAAAATCCACTGGTTGTTGAAGCGCCATTGCCTTGAAATCTACGTAGGAAATCTACCAAAGCCACACACATGCATGCTGACACAAAGGAGAGCTTCGCAAAAAGACAACATAGCACATACCGGTAGTAAAATGCAGTAGTACTGGTTCTCAGACATCTTACAAGGGTAGATCTTTCAAAACTGCCAATGCTACTAGTAGTACTACTGCTATAGTTACTACTACTACTACTACTAGTATAGGTGTACCTTTTGGCAGCAACCTTTGGTAGTAGTATTCTACTGTAGAAGTACTACCGGTAGTAGTAGTAGTACGGTAGAAGGAATACCACCACCAGTAGTAACAAGACGACAGTGAAGAATGTGAAATGTATATCATTACGATCCTTGATTTGTTGTAGTACACAACTTTCACAATGTCATGCTGAAGCAAAAATCCACAAGAGTATCCTTTGGTAGTACTAGTAGCTGCAGTAATACTAGAATGCTGTAGTAGTAGTCACATGACAGCAACAAACAAAACGAAGAGACTCATCATGTTGGACTTCCTACTACAATACTGCTACTAGTATCATTACGAATTTGCAGCACTGCAGTGCTAATGATCAAAAGAATTGATGGAAGAAGTACCAACAATAGGGAATGATACAACAACCAAGCAACACAATACTTTTTCAGACTAGTACTGATCACAGGATATTCAAAATACTGCGACTGAACATATTAGTCCACTTCTTGGGTACTGTGGCGAAGTTCATTGTGGATAAATGCATGTTGCAGGCATAGTTTTCGATGAATACAAGGTCTACAATGACTTCACTGTGTAGTTTTGGCACAATTGGTCAGTTTCCAGCTCAGTATGTTGGGAGTCCTCTTCTGGAAAGTAGTTTCTAGCATGCAAAATAACGTTTTATACTTGGATAATAGTGTTTTACATGCCAAACCGATCAAGATGGAATCACTTTAGGTGGTATAAAGATTTCAATCTGATTATAGGGCATTGGAAGGTCGTTATGGGTCCAATTGAGTCAAAACAGAACCAATTGAGTCTATTCCCAGCAGCATTGAGTCTAAAACCCCTCGTTCGGGACTTAACCGTGACATTGTGCCTACATACACCCATTTGTGTGTAAATAGCCCAGATTATGTCACACAGACATCATTTTTGAGGGTAAATCATTGAAAAAGTCTCTATAATTAATAGTTTTCGTGTCTCATATGACACAAAGCTGACTTTGCCTTTTTTCCAGCCCCCAGATGTAGTTTTGACCCATTTGAAGATGATACATCGTGAAAAAGCCCAAATTTGTGGAGGTTCTTGTGCGTGGCTTGCGTAGAAAGTGTACCAAAAATATTTTTGTGGAGGTTTCTGGAAATCTTAGCAAGGGCTAAATCGACAAGAGCTGTTCCGATGGCGGTCCAAAAACCGAATGTAGTTCAAGTTCCTGACAATACTCAACCAGCAGCTTCGAGACATCTCTACCTGATCGCAAACAGAACTTGATAGGCCTGCCCAGTACCTATTGATCATTATCTACCAGTAGAGGTTTGTCCCACAAAGTTCACCTTTGATTCGGAACTAGTGGCACTGAGTCTCCCATGGAGTTATATGCCGTAGTACTTTCGTCGGAATCAGAAAGTAAAGAAATATCATTGTCATCGTGAACAAGTTGACGCTGACGGCGAGAGCTATTGGCCCTTTCCGAGCTGAGAGCGCAGGCTAAAAACACTGCCACGAGGTAGAACAACCCAGCACATACAAACATAGTCCCTGGTCCCAGAACTGTATCTTGCGTGATGCTATACACGTATCGTAATGCAATAGGCCCAGTCCCCGCCGCCAAAGCTTGAAGTGAGAATAGGGCGCCCTGGATACGACCTTGCTCTGTGTCATGTACATTGTTGGCTTTGATGGCAGAGATAGTCGGAAAAGCCATGGTTGCCAGGGAAGAAATGGCCACCGCAGAAAAAACAGTCGCCTTGTTGGTGGCCACACCGTACATTGTGTTGTCTACAGTCCCTGCTAAGAATGCAATGACGAGTATCATCTTTTCTCCGATAGCTTCATTCAGTGGCTTGATCAAAAGACCTTGCACAAGCAAACCCAACAACCCTGCGACCATGAACAAGACACCAATATCTTTAGCAGTGAATTCCAACCTCTCTTCGAGATAGTAGATCAATAGAATGTGGTCACTCGTCGTCACCATACCACTGAAGAATGCAAGTGCGCTGATGGTACGAAAAAAGGAATCCCTGTTTAGAATGGACATCTCCACAAAAGGTCTGAGAAGAATGCTCATCGCACCTTCTCCCCATTGATCCTTGACATTCTGGTTGCGCAGTTGATGAGTCCTTGTCGCGGCAGCTGCTGCTGCCGGTGACAATGTTTCTGGGACAATGAGGATGGTTGCAACCAAACCCAGAGATACCACACAGCAACTCATGAGTGATAGCTGCGTACTGGACAAGAAAAAGGAAAGAACGGGCGACATGGAAAAGCCCAACATAAAGCCAGCCATGAGAAGGCCAATACCAGGCGCTCTTAGGCGATATGGCAATACATCCGAAATCGCTGACATCGCAATAGCCATCCAACTCACTACTCCCGATAATGATTGCTGACAAAGGGTAATCCAAAATGGTGCTACCGCTGGGACTCGAACCCAGGACCACACATCTGATCAGTGCAGCTCTAACCGACTGAGCTACGGAAGACCACTTGGATTCCACATATAATGAGTATATGTATATTTTGGTATAGAGTAGCTACTAATACAGGTGCATTCACAACCACCTACCATAGGTAGGTACACCTGACGGTTGATACTCCCCTGAATGTGCACTCATTGGTAGATGCTCCCCTAAATCAGGAAGATTAACAGACCACCTCCAACCATCAAATAGTCCCTCATATAGGGCCAGGTGGAGTGAGCTCCCCATATCCCCCAAATCCACACTGAGCGGTCTTACTGTGACACTACGTGCCTATTGCCCTAATACCAGGTGTGGGACGATGATAGGATCAACACTACTCGGCTGTATCTACCATGATACCTATACGACCACACTATATGCTCAGTAGGTATGCTATCTGCGACTGTTAATCTGACAAAGGGTAATCCAAAATGGTGCTACCGCTGGGACTCGAACCCAGGACCACACATCTGATCAGTGCAGCTCTAACCGACTGAGCTACGGAAGACCACTTGGATTCCACATATAATGAGTATATGTATATTTTGGTATAGAGTAGCTACTAATACAGGTACATTCACAACCACCTACCATAGGTAGGTACACCTGACGGTTGATACTGACAAAAGAGGACTAAATCCAAATCAATAGAAATGAAAATAATGAGCTAATTTAGAATGTAAACTTTGAATGATTTCAAGACTAGGATCTTGACATCCAAGACTAGACAAGACTACTATGCACAATAGACTCCTAGAGAACATCTTGTGCATTCCAGTCTAAAGTTCATAGAACACACGCAAATATCTCCTCAAGACTAGATGGGTCTAGAAGAGAGCTACTACCGTACGACGGACGTACAACGTACGGACCGTCTCCTCACAACTTGATGACGTTGTATGGCTGCTACCATTGGTTTATACCAAGTCATCTAGGACGTCTAAAGAGACTACGAGTATCTATGTAATATGTCCTATTAAGACACATACTTGACACTCCCCTAGCTGACTACATCGTCTGCAATTGCTTCTCCAATAATGCCATCTGGACCTCAACTGCTGCAACTTCTTGAGCACTGAGCGTCTCCCCTTTTCGGAACAACATAGTGTCCACGAATGGCCAGAACACAGGATATGGTAGGAATTTTGTCAGAACATCTGCGATATTCTGAGTACCGGGTATATGCATAAAATACATCACCTTGGCAGCGACAGCAGAGCGGACACGATGGTATGCCAATGCATTGTGTCTCTTTGAGAGCACAGAGCTAGGAATCGTTGATGACGTCAGAACTGACTTATTGTCACCAAACAACCAAGCTGGACCATCTAAGGGAATTCCCATGTCTCGCATCAACGTTCTGATATCTATGATTTGCTCAGTAGCCTGTCGAGCAGCTACGAACTCAGAACCATAAGTGGCAGTCTCGACTGTAGCCTGCCGCTTAGAAAACCACGATTGCCAAGAATAGTACCACCAGGGAGACATTGTTGGAAGCAATTGGGTCAGAAAGAGCAGTAATGGGGAACCGATACTAATGCATATCCCCAGAATGAGAAACCCTAGAAGTGGTAGGATTCTTGTGAGGTGATGAAAATGCCAAGATGTGTACATAATAGGAACATCGTCAACGTAGACTTACCCTTTCGACCATATTCATCACTCAACGACCCGATAAGCGAAGATGTTACAAAGGAGAGTGCATTGGAGACTAGATTTACGGCAGTGGCTGCATCCTGGGCGTCTCCACTCCCTTGAAAGCACTCCACGGGTTTTTGCATAGCTGGGAATGCGGCACAAGGAGTGTCAAGGTCGTAGCCGTGTCGAAGACGTGCAAACCGCTCCGACATTACAGCCGGTACAACTCCAATGGTGCTTCCCAACCCAATAGCAATCAACACCATGACGACAGTGATTTGTGGCGGTCCTCGGGTTTTTGCGAACTGTGCCACAAAAGATTCTCGGTTCTCGAGATTAGGACGAGGTGCCATTGCAGCCTGTTGGAGGCCTGTGCTGGAAACCAAGTCTCCACTCAAGGTCGGAACTTCCACATCCTGGCCTATTCCCCTGTGAGTTCTAGACGATGTGAGATTGTTTTCCATAGATTCTCGGTTGGCGGCAGCTTCTTTGCCCATTCTCGACATCTACATCAACCACAAATTACCGGCAACAGTTTTTCGCAAGGAAGAACAGGAACAGGTTCTCAACAGAGACTTGACTCCTCCTAGAACCGAAATAAGAACCTTTTGGCAATGGTTGAGCGCTGTTTGAAGTGTTGCGATGCTCCGAATATTCCTGACTCAGCAGTTGTGACATCCTGCTTCGTCGCGCATCCCAATAGTTCATTTAGAATTTTTTTGTTGTGGCGGATCTCCTGCCCAGGCAGGTTGAGAGAAAATTTGTATGAGAGTCAATTCCTATTGACAGTACGTATGACGTATGACACTTCCACGGTTTCAAAGGATCATTGCAATACTAGCTAGAGAATCCAATAGACGACGACAAACATTCCTCCTCCTGGAATTGTTCTACCAGAGAATTGTACAACAAAGTGTCGCACACATACATAGTCAAAACATCATCACATTCTATTAGTTCTTCTTATCGTCCTTCTTGTCATCCTTTTCCTTGAAGTCAGCATCGACCGTGTTGTCGTCCTTGGGTTCCTCAGCCTTGGCATCCCCACTGCCATACACGGCTTGTCCAATCTTCATGCTCATTTGCATCAAAGCCTCCTTCTTAGCGTTGATAGCATCCAAATCATCTCCATCCTTGACTTCCTTGGCCTCAGCAATAGCCTTCTCAACCTCGGTTTTGGTCTCGGCATCCAACTTTTCTCCGTTGTCCACGAGCGACTTTTCGGTAGAATAAATGAGCGAATCAATCTCGTTCTTAGCCTCAATTGTCTGTCGGCGCTTGGCATCGGCCTCAGCGTTGGCCTCAGCATCACGAACCATTTTCTCGATATCGTCGTCGGAAAGACCACCGGAACTCTTGATGACAATGTTTTGTTCCTTTCCAGTTCCCTTGTCCTTAGCAGAAACATTCAAAATACCATCAGCATCGATATCGAAGCTGACCTCGATTTGTGGAACTCCACGAGGAGCAGGAGGGATTCCAACAAGGTCGAATTCTCCCAACATCTTGTTGTCGGCAGCCATTTCACGCTCTCCTTGCATAACCTTAATTTGTACTTGGGGTTGGTTATCAGCGGCAGTGGAGAATGTTTGCTGTTTCTTGGTAGGAATAGTAGTGTTGCGGGGAATGAGCTTGGTCATAACTCCTCCCAAGGTCTCAATACCGAGCGAAAGTGGAGTAACATCCAAAAGCAAAATATCCTTGACATCTCCCTTCAAAACACCTCCTTGAATGGCAGCACCCATGGCAACGACCTCATCGGGGTTGACACCTCGGGAAGGAGCCTTTCCAAAGAATTCCTCAACAGTGGTTTGCACCTTGGGCATACGAGTCATACCTCCGACCAAGATGACCTCATGGATATCGGACTTGGAAATATCGGCATCCTTGATACAGTTCTGTGGAAGAAAAATAAGTAAATCAGAAAATGATCGAAAATAGGAGAGAGCCCCAAAAGGCGCATATTTCGTACCTTGCAAGGGTCAATAGTTCTATCGACAAGCTTTTGGACCATGTTCTCGAATTGAGCTCGGGAAACCTTGGCATTCATGTGCTTAGGTCCGGTAGCGTCGGCAGTGATGAAAGGAAGGGAAACATCGGTTTGGGCCAATCCATCCAACTCACGCTTGGCCTTCTCAGCAGCCTCTCGCAAACGTTGCATGGCCAAGTTGTCTCCAGCAAGGTCGATTCCAGAATCCTTCTTGAACTCCTTCAACAAGTGGTCCAAAAGTTCCTCGTCGAAATCCTCTCCTCCCAACATGGTATCTCCGTTGGTGGCCTTGACTTCGAAAACTCCTCCTTGGATTTCAAGAACCGAAACATCGAAGGTTCCACCTCCCAAATCGAAGACAACAATGGTCTTACCGTCGGCCTTGTCCATACCGTAAGCAAGCGAAGCAGCAGTAGGCTCGTTAATGATGCGCAAAACATCCAATCCAGCAATCTTTCCGGCATCCTTGGTGGCTTGACGTTGGGAGTCGTTGAAGTAGGCAGGGACGGTGATGACAGCCTTGCTGACAGTTCGGCCCAAGAATCCTTCGGCGGTCTCCTTCATCTTTCCAAGGACCATACTTCCAATTTGACTGGGGGAGTACTTTGTGCCGCGAGCCTCAACCCAAGCGTCGTCGTTGTGCTCACTCTTGACAATTTTGTAAGGAACCAAGCCTTGGATGGTCTTGACCTCCTTATCGTCGAATCGGCGACCGATCAATCGCTTGACAGCGTACAAGGTGTTTTCGGGGTTAGTGACTGCTTGACGACGAGCAGCTTGTCCAACAAGGCGTTCATCACCGTCGGTGAAGGCGACAACGGAGGGAGTAGTACGGGCACCCTCCGAGTTCTCAATAACACGCGAGTTGCGTCCTTCCTAAAAATCAGGGAAAGGAATGGTGAGCACATGTATTATAGCACATGTATTATATGGACAAACAGGAGAGAGAGAGACAATCCATCCCCAAAAGCGAAATTTACACAAAATACAAACGTGCGTGCGATGCCAAAAAGCGAACAAGGATTCACAACTGACACCATCTCAAGCACAACAAGGTCAACAGACACAAAAGCAAATCATTAATTTGTGTTGTGGTAGAGTCCCTTTGGTGCAACTTGGAGTGTGGATACAGTTGGACTACCTCTTCAGGCTGGTGTCGTTGGACGACGAGAATCTTGGATCTTCACGTAGATTTCAGTACTGAAGGTACGTACCATGATGGCGACACAAGAGTTGGTCGTTCCCAAATCAATACCGATGACATCTCCAGCGTCCGAGGATTTGAAACGGCGAGCGACGGAGTCCATCATGGTGGAGGATGCCAAAGTGGCAGGGGAGGCACGAGAGGCCATGGAAACGGCCGATCGGCGCAACATCATACTAGAAGCCAACATTTTCAAAGAGTCGTTTGTCAAATTTGTGAGCGAAGATGATGGGATCAAAAAGATCATACGTGCATCGCTCGTGATGGCCGCCTTTCTCAGAACCTCACAATTTTTGGAGAAGGACAGACGCATCGGGATTTTCGAAGAGCATCGCCCCCCCGCACAAAAGGCAGCACCAAGCTAGCCAGTAGCTATACGACGATAGCGCTACCTGATTGGATGTTAGCGCGTCATCGCGATACTAAAGCGACACGTGGCGATCCTCATAGTGTGGACGTTATCGCACTGCTGCCAGACGTGATCTTGCAGTAGAGGGTAAACTACCGGCAACATGATGATGTTTCTTCTAGCGGTAGCCCAGAGGCAACGGAAGGGAAATCATAATTTATTCTTGCTACATTTCCAAAAAAGACATTATCCTAAACACATTACACCAATGCACCGGCGGCTCGGAATGGCACTCTGATGAAGGTGAAGGTGTATTCTTAACTTTCCGCCTCTACTTCCTCTTCTTTTGGGGCTTCTCTAGCCTTCCTCCTTGCTAGAACACCACCACCTGTTCCCACTTCTTGGGCAGGAAACTTCACTACCAATGCAGTCATATTGTCCTTGCTGCCTAGCCACAAGCAAAAGTCAAGAATCTATGGGCACAGCATCATCAGCACAAGTCAGACCATATGCATATTCTCGCAAACTGGACAACACAGCTACTGCTTTCGTTCTCTTACCTCTTCGCACACTAGCCCCATGTTGGATTCTCCTTCCGAAAACATAGTTTCCACAACTTGGGCGCATTGTAGGTTGGAACGCACATCCCAAATACCATCGCATGCAACAACCAAAAACTTATCCGCTTCGAGGTCACGAGCGTACCATTGAAACTCAGGAATAGGACTTACTTTCTGGTCCCCGGGATGCATGAGAGGAGACTCTAGTTTTTCGGCATCATCTTCCATGCTATCCAACGAAGTTTCAATGTTGCGATCGGCAATTACGGTCGGCCAATGTTTGAAATGGAAATCTCCCAAACCACGCGATACTGCCAAGTCCCCTTGAACGCGACCACCCGTCACGTAGCCCCCAGCCTTTCGAATTCTAAGTTCTTCTTCTGCATTGTCCGGTTTGTGGTCAAAGCTGAGCGGAAGTACTGTATTTCCACCACCTGCTCCGTCTGTTTGCTTGTAGAAAATGGATCTCGAGTCCCCTGCATTGGCGCAAAGGACAAGGTCTGGAGTTACCAGGACGCAGCAAGCTGTGGTACCTGAGTCATCCTTTTCGGCTCCATTCATCGCTTCCAACGGTTTCTCAATAGAATGTTCTTCCAAAGTGTTACCTTCCGAGTCTTGTTCATTTTCAACATGGCCGCCACTGTCACCTCGAGGAGGAAGGACCGCGTCTTTTACTGGTTTACCAACAATGGCAACACCAATCTCGAAATCCAAATTCACGAAAGCTTGCTGGAATGCGATTTCCAGAAGGGGCAGCAATTTCTCCCTCATGTAGGCAGACTTTTCTGAACTATCACTGAATTTTTTGTCCTGCATTTCTTGTAGGGCGACTGCATACTTAGCAAAATAGGTTTGTTTAGACAATATTCGAACCAAATTCAAGCCCGAGTACTGGGCAGCAAAGGTTCCTCCATGACCATCAAACACTGCAAACAAACAGTGGCCAGGTAACTTTAGGTGAGTAGTAGACCCATCTTGTTGCACGGAAATTGCGGAGAGGTTCGTTTCGGCGATATGCGCATCCTCCATATGCACTCGCCATCCTTGCATGGAACTCAAGCCGAACTGCAGGTCACTAGTTTCACCCGCATGAGTCTCTTTCTCTGTCATCGGTTTGTCTAAAAGATTCCCCATGTTGTCGAACGAATGAAGTGCTTAGTTGCAGCACAAAAAATACGGTGTTCTTGGATTCCGCCTTGCTGGTCCTGAATGCTTTGTTCCTTAATGAATTAAGAGCAACAACTACTATCGGTACTAGTAGTAGCCAACGAGAAAGATTTCAAGCTCTCTGATCCTGGACACCAAACTAAAGCGTCGTTGGCGAGAAATGAAACCGGTTCTCAAGGAACAAACCAAAAATCCAAGCTGAGCAAAGAGCGATTTCACGCAGACAGAAGAGGATCACAATGGGTGGGTGCCGCTCGCGCCAGTCTTTCCTCCCCCAACTGCAAAGGGGGCCTTGGATGAGGACGTCGTTTGTTCTTACCTGGTACCGGCTGGTAGGAGATAAAAGGGGAATGAACAACTTTGTTGGGGATGGCCATACCTACGATGCAGCTTCATAACCCATTGACAGTGAAAAAATTGACTTCTTCTAAAATAGTAGTGTTAATAATACTACCAGTAGTAGTAGAGTATCTCTCTTGGTAATATATTTGTGTATACCGACCACCACGAGCATGTTGGCTCTACTCGTAGTAGCTTCTATGAGCTGTGTATGTCGCACCGCTTCTCCTCCCAAAATTCAGACGTTGCTGCGTAGTGACTTCGGAACGATACCTTTCTTGTTCTAATTCCTCCATCATGTTGTGTAAGTTTTTGAGTTCGTTTTGGCACATTGTGAGGATTTCCTCGGATGATGAGGCAAGTACGGGCTGATCCCCTCTTCTCTGCTGGACCTGTTGAACCTCTATGTATAGTCGAGCAGCATCCTGATAGGCATCGAGTGCATCCGTCCACTGGTGTGCTTGCCAATATACATGTCCCATCGCTACGCAAATGAGGGCCATTTGCATTCTAGCGGCAATATCCCCTTCTTGGACGTTGTCCGCATCAACGACGCCATCAGGGCCAACCATCGTGGCGGAAGGCAGGAAGCTGCAGTTGTGGGCCCGTACAAGTACATCTCTTGCTTGTCCAAATACTTGTAGGGCTTCTTGGAGGTTTCCAGTCTGTTGGTGGACATTGGCAATGTTATGCAACGTGCTGACAACTTGACTCTGGTATTCGTTGAATGTGGGGTCATTGGGAGGCCAAGTTGTTGTGCTAGACCCCCTTGCACTTCCCATGGACTCTTTGTATTGTTCCATCAAAACACAGCGGATGTCCAGTGCCAGCTGAAGAGCCTCGAAAGCTCCTTGAAAGTCGCCAATCTTGCCCAGTGCAATGCCTCGATTATTGTAGGTGTTGGCGACATCGACATGGTTGCGCCCCAACATGCAAAGTCGAATCTCCAAGGCATTTTCCCAGCATTGCAAAGCGTCAGACCAAAGACCTTGTTGGGCTTTTTGTAAGCCCTTTGTATTCCAGCCATTGGCCAGCCAGAGTGATTTTTGGTAGACAGATCGAGTGTTTTGTCCCGGCACGAGCAATGATTCTGTCTGGGTTGAAGCTGAAGCTGACGTTGATGGTGGTTCGTCTTCTTGACAGCGCTCCTCATCCTGGGGCATTGGCACCCCTTCAGTCTCTGTGTTGCTTTGTGCATCCCACCAACGAGAAGTGAAGAGACTCCTGCCTTTAAGAGGAGAAGTAGATCTTGGTCGAGTGGCTCGAGAGAGCCCTCGGTCTCGCCCTCTGTCTTTGCAATGATGATCAGGAACGGAATGGCAGAGCTTTCGAGTCCTGTTGGAAGACTTTGGCGTGCCGGGGTTGTCTAAAAAGGAGCTCTGAGACTCTAACATTTCACCCTCATCTGCATCGTTGAATCCATTGATAATATGGTTTGTATTGTTTGTAGTTTCCAGTTTTCGATTGGGAGTTTTTAGGAGACTGGCAAGTTTGTGCACATCCTGATCGGCTACCAAATCCTCCAGCCAATCCATAATGAAGAATGGCTTCAAGGTTACTGGTTCGTCCATGGCTGTCCGTTTAGTTGTGGGACTTTCTAGCATTGTAGAGGTTCCGAGGTTACTGTCTTGAGATTTGGAAATAGGGGTGCGAGATCCCATTTCCGAACCAACAGTGCGAAAGGCTTCCGCAACGTCTAGGTTTTTCTCTCAGCTTCTACGGTTTCGTTGGCCACTTCTAGAGAGACAATGCGGCAGCTATTGTCATTTCTATGTAGAGACGCAGGAAGTTACTTGTACTGTATTTCACCAAAGCCAAATACAGCACTTCGCACAACAAGCAAATTGGGTCGAAGGATGCTAGCCGTACGTACAACTCGCTCGCCCAACGATCGCCTCGGTGCACAATGAGACAAACTTTCCGTGGCATCGAAATCCCCTCGGTAGGGAAATTTCGGCACGCGTAATGCCTGCTGCCGTTGCATATACACTTTTACCTTTGGAATTAGTACTAACTACTAACCTTGGTACTAGTACGTGTTCGTGTGGAATATGTGGGTGCGTTATGCTATTTAAAGATACGACACATCAACAAGTTGGAGTCTCACCGAAAGTCATAGCCATGAGAACGCTTCTCTTTAAATCTTGCCCGTCATTACGACCTTCGGATTACACATGACGATGTTTCTCATTTGACGAATGGTGGGGTGGACGGACGAGGAGTGTGACGATGATAGTGGGTGGTTGTTGGTTGTTGCTCTACTCTTCGTACCTGGCTAGCTTGGTGGTGGAGAGTTGACAACAACGGCAGCACAGAAGAGGTTTCCTTTCGTTTGACTAATAATCCCCTTCTTACTAACGTTAGTACTAGCTTGAATTTTCGACAACGTGGAGAAAAGGATTGTTAATGAATTGTACAGTAACGGCAGATATAACGTCACAATCTATGAAAACGTTCTACTAGTAGTTTACAAGTGGTAGTCTATTCTAATCCTACCTAGCGTGTGAATGGGGAAATTTCTGGGTAATCGTCCGGGTACGTCAAGTTGAGCAAGGCCCAATTCAACTCTTTGCGAAAATGAACGGCATCGCCTGGCACATGCCAAGCGGCGGACAGATGTGTAGCCTGATATATGTCAAAGAAAGGTACTCCCAACTCAACCATGAGTTCCTTTTGTCGACGGTACAGAATATTCATGTATTCAGATGTCATATACTTGGTTCTCACATAACAAGACCGGGCTTCATAGCAACCTTTGTCAAAAACGACGTGCGGATTCATTGCCTGGGGGGACTTCCAGTATAGATCGACCTTGGGAAATTCTTGACGGAACCTGTCGACCACCTGCCTGACTGCCTGAATATGATCATCAAAATTGTCGTTTTTACGCCGTTCCACCCGCGGGCGGATCAAATCCCAAGCAGCAGACCCCGTCATTACCGCAATGGACTCATTCTGATGGGCCGCAAATTGCACTGTGAAGTTTCTCATTTTCTCGAGGAACTCATTCACGCCGGCCATGGTGAGATCCATCCAAAAATTGGTCGCCACGAACATGTTTGCTTTCCGGAAGTCACCCTTTTTCGGCAAATCTTTTCCACAAAGATGCCGAATCAAAGAATCTCCCATGCAGAGGACCTTGTCGTAGGATGAAAAATCGATTTTGCGCGTCTCGTCCATTGTTGGAAAACGGTATGGCTGAATATCCGTGGGAGTTGAAACGTTCTGAAGTACATGTGTAGCACGAGAAGACCCGTTGTTGAGCCACTTCCCTCTCCCATGCCTATCCCACCACGAACCCACGCCACAAGTGTATATAAAATGGATGGTCAACTTCCCTCTGCCATCAAGTTGGAAGGTTTGGTTTGGTGGTGGAATTGTATTCCTCAAGGGAGGCTGCACAAATTTGAGTTGATACCTACCATTTCCAAGGTAGATTGGAACACCAACTGCGGTGGGATCTCGAATAGTAGTAGTCCAATTGAAGGAGAGATCCCCATAGTCATCAAACGTCACGTAGAAATCATCTCCTCCTTCGGTTTTCGGAACTCCGTCACTCAGCGTTTGCAACACCCAGATGCTTGCTGTCGAATCTATTTCCAGCCGCACTTGATTCGTTACAGAGCAATCGTTCAAGGGACTGCTGGAGTTTTCACCTTTTACAATGGCCTGCTCTACGTGCTGGAGAATGAACGGATCTGGAGACTCAGGGATATGAAAAATTTCCAGTGACAATTCGTGGCCAACGATGGCATTGTCATTGCCACCCACCGACGAGGCTTCCAGAATATGACCTCTCCCGTCCGGAAAATCAAGCGTGGTATTGCTTTCAGCCGAGTGGTTTACATATTGGGTGACTGTAGTATAGTTAAAACTGGTATATTCCAACGTCGAATCATTGTCAACGTGTTTACTGGCAGCAGCGTCGAAGCTTGGTTGACCATTGGATGAGTTCGAAAGGGTCATGCCCGTAGATGTGCTTATTGTAGTAGTCACTTGACTGTGTTCCATTGTGTCAGTGTGAGTCTCTGAATATGCATTACCATCTGTACTCAACAATTCATTTTTTGTCGCGGGGTTCACCTCGGCGTTGTCTTTTGGTAAAACAGATTCTCTCGTCTTGTTGGTTAGCACACGATCGGGTTTTGCATCCAAACCAACAAATCGATCTTGATAGGTGGAAACTTCCTTAGGAGGAATAGGGCTACCGTCGTGAGGAACAGTGGAATTCACTGTGAAGTTCCCAAGGCCAACGTCGACGAATATAGCAGGAAGTTGATATTGGTTGTTGCTTGTACTGTGCAAATCCAATGTGAGGAGTGAAAGTACTGAAAATACAACAACATAGCGTAAAGCTCGAATGCTGGATTGGCTCCTTGGAGTGATGTCAAGTATCTCAACCATGTCCATCCACTTCGACGATTCGGATCGGTGGGAGAATGGAAAGGAGAAGGAACAAAAAAAGCGGCCGAGGTTCAACTTCATACGACGAAAATGATGACGTCATGGACTGTCTCCTCGACAAATTCGACCAAATCATTTCTCCATATTCCTGTTGCCGGCAACTCAAAATATATCATTGACGCATGTTTAAGACTTTTACGATGTTCCATATTTTAGACAAAAAGATGCCACGGCATCACTAGAAACCAAGGCGTCGGGGTTGTCGACTTGGTGCAACCGACGAACTTCCTCTAGCATTTCCACCAGGACAGCATCTACGTCCCCCGACTCTTGCGGGGAAGTACAGGCTCGGAGTAGATGCCCAATGATAACCTCTCGAGCATGGGGCCCCATCAAGAAATGACTCTCATGCAATCCTCGTTCACGTAATGTTGAAAATCCCTCTTCAGGATTTGACGCGTATGTTCGCAAAGCTGACACGAGCAACTTTACCATGACTTCGAGTTGACTTGAGCTCCCGACCTTTCCACAACAACCAACTAGCAATGCCGTTACCAGTTGAGCTCTTGAATGCGTCAGGACTTGTTCAAATGCCTTCTTTCCCTTCGAGAAAAGAGGATTTTCCTTGTTTGGCATTGATTGCAGCTTTTCGCGATACAGAAAGAACACCAACATTGAATTCAGAAATTCCATAGCTTTCAGAGAGGTTACCATGTCAAGCTCAACAATACTGGCTATTGCTGCTGATATCAAATGATGAATTATCAGCTCGCCATTTTCAGACAATGTAAGAAGGAAAACGGGGCATCGCTCGGCGCAAGCTTGGAAGACAGAGAAGATAGACCCAGCGATTGCTATGCGTGTCTTTTGTAGTTGTGATCTACTCTCGAATGCAGATTCTCCATTCCCTTGACTTTGATGGACCCCTGTAGTTATATGCCCGTCGACAATTGTCACTAACAGGAGTTTCTCCAAGCATTTCCCCATCATGGCTACATGCTCAGGTTCAGAGGCACCGTCATCTTCCCCGTTCTGGCTAATGATTCCATTCGCACAGGCATACTTACTGATCAAAAGCTCGTAGTTCTCAACGAAGACTGTCAAGAAATCATAGACAGGCATTATACTCCAGTCTTCTTTCGACTGACGCCCCTTCAGAATTGAATGAGTCAACTCGCACAGCTCCTGGACCAGTTTCATGGACACTTCTTGCTCACAAGTCAGGGGTAGACATTTGCAAACAAAACAACTCAAAGCGTCGGATATGGACTGAAGCCGTCGTAATGAGAAAATTTTGCATTGGAAGAGATGATGCACCAAGAATGTCATTCTTACCTCGGTATAGTTGTACTGTGACGCAACCAATGAAACTGACGACCAAGCTCGTTGGAGAAGGGACATAGCTGGTGCAATGACACTGGGTGTTGCATCTGAAGTGTGACATCCGCTTTCCATTCTTGAAATTGTGGCACCACAGGCATCCGAAAATGATCGATACATCGTCGCGACCACAACTATCTCAGATGCTATTCTCTCCAGCACCATGTCACGTTGTTCATCTGTGCCTGTTTGCAGCGCAGCATTGGAAAGCATGGTTTCCAAACAGTCCAACGATGGCATCGCCAGGGCCATCAACGACTTCGTTCGTTGGTTCTCTGGCATTCTCCCCAGCACCTGACAAATACCATGACAAAGTTTGCGTCTGTCTTCCAATGTAAGAACCCCTGGTCGATTTGCTGCCGCATAAGAAGATTCCCAACTAGCTGTTTATCCGAGAAATGTATGAGGAAAACATGCAACCGCTATCAACGCCCAACCCTGTAGCGACGTACCTCCCAGTGCGGCAATGGCCTCAGTAGATAAAAAATTATCTGGTACCAAACCCAATAACGTTTGCAAGGCATCTGCTGCATCACTGTATGGCGAAATGTCACCTTCGCGCTTCATTTCAACAGTAGCTTGCTGTTCCGAGAAACCTGTCCCACAAAGATTGAAAGTTACCAGTGCAAGGTCAGCGCACACATCCAACAGTTTCTTGTCTGGCTTTTTCGTAAGGAAACCAGCATACTGACATACACAGCACAGGTGAGAAGAGAGTGAAAAGACTACACAAAAAGGGAACATCTTCAAACGCACCAATGTCACAAAGCGACTAACGCTGACTAAAGTCAACGGATTGCACAATACACTCTCCGGTTTCACAGCCAGAGCTGTCAAACACTTGGAAAGATGCTTCTGTACTTCCATTTCGGTTCCTACTGGCAATGTCTCCACCTCTGGAGCCACAGCTCCAATGCAAACCAATGCAGCCTCAAGATGGAAACTTAAGGTTGCACTGGCACCACTTCCGCAAAACTCTTCAACCGCTGCTGTGCATGACACAAGATAAGCCTCCGGCTGTATTCGAAAGCAAGCACGCAGGACCTCTGCTAATGCAGTGCGCCGGAAGGAATCGAACTCGAGGAATCCTTCAAAGCTTGTGGATTCTGTGGGCAAAATACTGGGGATCGACCCATTGATGAATTGGTGAGGGACGATGGCCCGGCCCTGGAGAATTGGAAGAAGTCTCGAAACTACAGTTGGTTCTGTGGGCATTAGATTTGTGAAGGCGTCCAGTGCAATACCGCATACGTCATGAGCTGGATGACAAGTTGCTTTAAACAGCAAATCCAGCACACCTGGGCTAAGGGGGAGACGTTGTTCTGCCAACCGCACGCTTACACAGGCATCGCATATCAATGCAGCAATCCTTGTCAGGTTACGACAAACCTCGACATCACCTTTTACAATTTCGAAAATGGAACAGAGAATTGAGAGACCCAACCACGAAACCTATGAAGGAACGGGATTGACAGTTCACAAAGAGTTGCACGTACCACGTTCTTGACGCTCGATGAAGCGAAAACGCTGCAATCCAACGGCTGACATAATCTCTTCAACAATTGGTGCGAGCTCCTTCAACTCTATAGTTAGCAATTGATCTGATGACACGTTTGCCCTGAAAGAGGCCTCGTCCACCTGCATGATATATCGAGTTTGAGTCATTCGTCTAGACGAAATTTTGCTGGTACGATCATGATCCAATGTAACTTCAATGAACTCTGCCAGTGCATCCACCACTGACGGGGAACTTGAATACATAGTGTCACTTAGGACGTCCACGATATTGATCTGGAAGTGCAAGCAATGTGTGTGTTAGAGTGTGTGTACACAGGCAAAGGATCGCCAGCTGTCGTTTCAGTTTCAGGCAAGAACAACAACTCACATTAACTTTTCCACAGATGTGCTTGATTTGAGGCAGACTTAAATCGGTCACACTACACCAATATTTCATGGCTTGCAAGCACAACACGACTACTCTGCTGTTGAATTCTTGCATAGAAATGCCATTGGACATGGCGGTCGTTTTTGCTTTCTCATCCTCCGAATTGGATTCTTTGACGCTCTCCGCAAACACAGGTGCCACAACTGCTGCCACAACGACAGATGAGAGCTGTTGTAAGGCATCATATGAACCAACTGGGGCTGTTCGGCGTGCTGCTTCTTCCGCCAAATGCAATGAAATGCAAGATAAACAAAAGGGAGGGAGCGTTTTGCTGGAGGGCACAATCCATTCGGTAACAAGGTGTTTGATTGACGAAGGACCATTGGATACTGCATTGGCAGCGAGTACGGCGCAGAAGGTTTCAAGAACAACAACGTCGGCAAATGCGGAAGGTGCCACATCCGAGCTACCGGAACGGAGATGGCTGGGATCCAGAGCTAGAGCAGCCAGTCTTCCCATAACAATATCGCGGATTTCGACATTGATATCAATGAGACGTTGCGCCTCCTGCTGTGGGACATTGCACTGAGAGGCGTTTTGGATACAAGTGGCAACGAGTTGCTTGTCAACGGCGTTGGAACGACGAGCCACTCGAAGAGCCATGGTAGCCAGAAGCTGAACATAGGCGACGAGTCGAGGCCGAGACATGTGTTGCTGCTGTTCTTGTCCAGGGCGAGCTGTTCCCTCCGCACGCTCGACCTCATTCAACCCCCGATGGATAAAATTCCAGCAGCCATACGTGCGAGGACTGGAGGGATCTGTTGCATCCAACACGTAAATGGAGGAGGTCTGATCGAGAAAAGATCGAGCTCCCTCATCTCCATGAAGAGCTCGGTGAATGACGTCTAGAGCAGGTTCCATTGTGCTCGTAGTGCTTTTGGGTTTCTTTCTTTTTTACGAGCTTGTGTGTCTTCTAGTAGCGCTGCCGATACGTGTGTCAGTACCGTTGTACAGTACTGATACTGAGAATCTATCCCTTTTGGAAGAATTGAAAAAGATGCCAACTACCTGGTACACTGCCGTATCCACTTCCAATTGACACTCTTGATCCAAAGAAGGGGTTTGGGTGGTGACAACCGTGTTGCGATGTTGCAATCCAGGAGCAACAGTGATGGTTGATGGACACGAAGAAGTGCTACGACCTCGATGTGCACAACCCTCCCAAGGTGGAGCAAAATCCATCAAAATAAGTGATAGCTACCACCCACCGTAGGTGGTCGTTGGGCTCCCCTCTTGACACCTCTGGGAAATCAGGCCAATCGTAGCGGACCGGCCTTTAGTCGAAGATGTGGCGCGAAGGTCTTAAAGCGTCACAAGCAACTGCGACATCATCGGTTCCCAAGCACCCCTTCACCCAATCAGAATCCATAGCCAAGGTGAACTTGGTTTCCAGTCGGGTATATCTATTTGCCTACGACAACGCTCTACGAGCAAAAAAGGGGTTGTGGGAACTCGTGCAGACAATTTTCACGTATGTAAGAAGTATAAAAACATTTGTCCGACACCAATATAAAGTACATGAATGGATAGATCTTTTCTTATATTTTTCAACGGTATGTCGTTTACGAATGTCAAGTGACCAGGTGAAGAGCTATGGCACTTTGAATGTTCGGAAGAAGCGGTCGAATTCCCGAAACCCCTACCTCGTAGACCCAGTACAAATGCTACAGGAAAACCACAGACATTTTTTGGCTACACATCGGTTTTTTTACGCACACCCTTCCGCACCCCAAGGTGCATTGACCATGGCTGCACCATGCACCTCACAAGGTACGCCATTGATCAGGAGTATCAATGGCTGCAGGATCATTAGTAGGATGTTGTGGAGCAGGATCAACAGGCGGAATGACAGCAGGAGCACCAGGAGGAGGAGGAGCAACAACAACGTGACAACCAACAACAACAGGTTCTTCTTCAACAATTGGTGGTGGAAGGGCACAAGGTTCGGAATCCGGAGCTACATGGGCATTGGCAGGAACAGGTTCTTCTTCAAAGCCACCAACAACAGCCGCAAGTAGGTGGGGAGGACATCCGGCAGGTTCAATGGGCGGATCTGGGGATGATCGCCCAGCCCATTCCAGACAACGAAGGCGTTTGTCTTTGATGCTCTTAGGCATCCCTGGATCGCCGTCCTTCCGTTTATATTGCAGGAACACAGAACATTCTTTTGTTGTCCACTTGTCCACCGGTTTGTTGGATACCAGTGCGTGAACTTCTGACCGACGGCTCTCCCAACATCTCATATCTTTTCTATATTTTTTTGCAATATCTTCGTGATGCCTTCTCTCCCTGTGCAACAACTCCTCATGGTAAGGCCTGGAATTTAAGAAAGAATAATCGCCTGTTGCCCAAATGTTTTTGCCAGAACTCATTGACTTCACTTTCGACAGGAATTCCTTTTTGTCGACACCTTTCTCCAACAATTCTTGACGTCGTGCAAAACTTGCTTGCCTGTCATCTTCTCTCAAGATGGCATCCAAGCATTGAGCGCTCTTACCAGTCCGCATGTTCAGTTTGTGAGAGTCATCAGTAACGGTGCTTGGAGTGTTGCCTTCGTCTTGATCGGGGTGCTTCCCATACATTTCTTGGATGCTCGGGTGAGACAGTAGTTTCTTGGTTGGCGGATACCAACCACGGTCGGCAATGGCTGTTTTACTGCCCTCAATTGCAGCAAATGATTTCTCCCAGGCCCGATTCAACAACAGGACGATGTCTGTTGCGTTGAGTTTGTCACCAAGATTGAGTTCAGCTTTTCGCTTCATTAGGACATCCTTTGCCTGATAGAAGTGCTTTTTGAATTTCCCGTTCTGTGCAGAGGAGTCCCCAACTTGCCAGTAATGGGTAAGGTATGGCACCCCTAAATTAAAATACCACTTGTGTTCTTCAGTGTTAATGTAGTCAACAAAATCCAGCTTGAGGCGGCTTTCGTGACCATCAACGATGACGCAAGGTTGCTTGCTGCTGCCGGTATTGTTGCTCATCCTGTCTTCCTCGCTTCTGCGGTCAAACAAGTCTATGCTGTCAAGGTATTGCAGCACTTGGACCAAGATACCCGAGGTAATACTTCCTTTTGGTGATGTGAATGTCAAGGTTTTGACATCCTTGCCTCGAAATTTACAGCAAGGACCTTCAGGGAAGTATTTCCCTTTGCCGTAGTTCAATTCGTTGGTCATATCAGGTGTGTCGACACTACCTGGCACCAGGATAGGATCGACAGTGACATCAACTCCCAAATGCCACAAAGGTGGGACTGTGGGGCTATCCGACGCAAAGATAATCACACAAACCACTGGCTCGCCAGTTGCTGCTGTGAAAGGCAAAACAGTCACCCTGTGATCTGTGGAATTGGAAGCCAAACCTGGTCGGTCGCCCTGTCCAACAAGAAACTTACAATAACTGCCATCTTCCCGTTGGTTGGTGTTAATACCAGTTTCGTCGGCAAACAGGAGGAAGTCTGGATGATTGATGCGGATTTTGGAAGCTTCACCAAAATGGTTCTCTTTGCTTCCCTCAGTACCATCCGCATTGAAGTAGAAAACCTCACCTTCGTTGGCTTTTTCTGCAATGCCTGCCTCCACAAATGTTTCATACGCTGAATCAAACATTTCGTTTAACAACTCTGGGCGGTCCCACTTGCAACGGTCCAACTGGAATCGTTTCCCAACAGTGGATGAAAGAATGTGAGGGTAACGGGCCATGAAACCTTGGAAGTAGCCTTTGCCGACACACCCAAGAGGCACAACTTCACCACCATTCTTCAGGAGTCCAAAGTCGGAAGAGTAAACAAAAGAACAATGTTGCCGTTTCCACTCAATAAGCCTCTCCTGGTGGATTGTGCCATTGATCAGGGAATTGACAAATTCCACAAAATCTTCGGATGCCAAAGGCTGCCCAATACGTGCCAAATGGAGAATCAAAGGAATGATTCGCTGCTCAACTTCCAGCAGTGGAGACACCGGTCCTCTCAAACACATAGGCTTGTATGTACAATTGGAGAAACGAGAGGAGATTCGTCCTCGTCGTGAAGAAGGTGCACTGCAGGTCGTGGTGGTGGTGCTACGATGACCATCATCATCATCATGTGCCAGCCTGTTCTGTATTGTTTTGAGCTTGATTGTAGATGAATCTACACCAAACTCAGCCGCCACTGATTTGATTACCTTCGCCGCCAGTCCTGGAGCCAGCCTTGTGCTGCCGGCACGAGCCAGTTCCTTTTGTTTCTGAAAAATTTTCACAACTTCGTCACAAGCTTCGCGATGCCTGATCTGATCCTGAATCTTTTTGTACTTGGTACTCCCCTTGGGTCTCCCAAATGCCTTCTTTGCCGGTGCAGCTGGAGTTTGGTTGTTCTCCTTGTCTCTTTCGGGATCATCAGCATGTTCCTGGTGGTGGTTGTCCGCTTCTGGCGGTCGTTGCTGGTGCTCGTGGTTGTATCTGAGATCTTCAACACCCAAGGCACTCAGACTACTGATGGTAGATGTTTCCGCCATGTTTTTCAGCTTCAAAACTGTTCCGACTTTTGTGTTTGTTTCGGTGGCCATCTTGTCTTTCATCAGTTTCATCTGATGGTTCAATACTCCACGGGATACTTTGAACCCTCCTGGGGATACCTCAATAAAGTTAATCATCTCCTGCATGAAACCATGTGGAAGCCTCCCTCCTGATTCTTTAATCTTTTGGAGCATCATCATGACAGCAGCATCCAGCAAACGTTGTTGAGTTGGGTCTCTGTACGTCATGGTGAACGATTTCGGTATTTTTGCATTTTTCGTGAGCACCCCTTTCCTGCCAACCCAAATGTTTTGGCGCGTACATTTACGTCCGTACGCCGTACGAAATGTCAATGGATTGGATACACCTCATTGGTGGAAACCTTAACGGACGATTGGGCGTGCCGGCGATCTGTCTGTAACCGTTTTCAAACAATTTTCCCTATCGCAGAGCCGCAGCTAAACTTTGTCGAGTTGTTCTGTTTGCGCATGGATGTTTCAACGAACATGAATACTATCGTCGGAAAGCTTGTTAAATGTAGATACTGATATCACTTTTATTTTACAATTTCCTCCTAGCTGGGGACTTGCTGTGAGCCAACCAAAAAATTTGCCCCCGCGAGTTCCCACAACCTGTGCGAGTTCCCACAACCCCTTTTTTGCTCGTACCGGTACCGAACCTACGAGTACCGTACGGACTACGTGCGTACGATGCCACAACACCCCACATTCTCCCACCTTCAACAACAATCATCATGGGGACAGGGTTTGACCATAGGGTTAGGGATAGGGTTAAGGTTAATGCGAAGATTTATGGAATAAACCGTGTCTCCCTGAGGCCTGGAGACTTGACAATGGAGGTGAGGGGAGGAGAATACACTAAGGCAGAGCGACAGCGATGCCAAGGTGTAGATGATAAATGTTGTAGATGATTTGAAAGTCAATTTTATGAGTTAAAACTGTTAGAGCATCCGCAGCGGTGGCTTCATTTTGTTTTCATTTAAGAGCTCGTAGTAGTCAAATAGCGGAGAAATAGAAAAAACAGAATAAAGCCTCCGCAGCGGCGCATCCTTTCGAGATTCAGCCACGCCCATAACCCCGTTACGAAATAGACTCGGGTCCTAAGGGAATCGGTCGCCGGAGGCGAGGCATATGTTTCTCGCCCTTTCCACGTAGTGATCATGCCGGACCATGAAAAAAGGGCGCTTACGCGGGAGGCGCGGTGAGAGTTGATGAAAGTTGTTGGAAATTTGGGTGGCATATACACGGGAGGCGAGAAAAAATCGCGGCTGACGTAAGCAGGCAGGGGTTGGGGTGTGGCCACTCGTACAATCTGTACTACTTCCGATTTGAGGTTGCCTTCGGCTGCGTGTGGCACCCCAAAAACCTCGCCTCCGAGGTGCCTCCCAAACGCCTCCCAGGGGTCTGACGTCGGCATCAAATTTGTCGTAGTGACACAAAAAAGTCCTATTTTATTTAGAGAAAAACTACGTGTTCGTGTCGCAGAACCAATCGGTCAATTGTTTCTCGCCTCCGGCGTATACGCCTGACAAAAATCAACAATTTTCATCGACCCACACCTCGCCTCCGGTGTATATGCATTTTTTCAGGTAGCAGATCTACCACCAGTAGTAGCGTTGTAGATAAATCCACTAGCGTTGTAGATAAATCCACGGAAATGTTTTTTATTCGGTTTTTGAACATTTTATTATTTGAATATCGCGGGAGTTCAGTGCGGGCCCGAAGCTTTTTAGAAAAAATCATTTCCAAAGGTTTTTTGGAAGAAAAATGCATGAATATGTCAAGAGCTCCGTCTATGATGGTTAGCCAAGACGCTCGATGTCAAGAGCTCCTTCTGTGTTGTCCAACGAAAATTGGATATATGAATAATATCTGTTCAAACGTTCAGGTCGCAATGCCACTCTCAAAGCATCTCGTCCCCGACGGCTCATCGAATTGTTTCCATCAATATCCAACCATACAGGCCCAGCTCTGGCCTGTATTCCTTCCGCAAGAATGAATGCCTCTTCATCTCCCATGAGATTGTGGCTCAGATTCAATTTCAGAACATGCGTAGCTGTAGTGGATCTTATGGCGTCCGCAAGGGCATGTATGTCGCGACTGCTTTGCAAACGACAATCCCCAATGTCTAACACTTGAAGGGCGGTCATATCTTGTATCACTTCCGAGAGAGCTACCATACCACCACCCTCCCCGAAATGATTTGTCCGAAAATACAGCTTCTGAATCCTGCATTTTCCTCGTAACGCTTCTGCCAGGGCACCTATGCCTCCAACAGTATGTAATTCACAGCTGGTCACGTCCAACAGTTGGAGCAAAGTCATACCTTGTATCACTTGAGCAAAAGCTATAGCACCTTCCTCCCCCAGATGATTTCCATTTAGGTACAACTCTTGAATCTCATGCTTCCCTCGCAACGCTTGAGCAATGTCTCGTATGCCTGCATTAGTTTGTATTCCACAGCCGCTTACTGACAACACTCGAAGTGCGGTCATTGGCTGTAAGACTTCTGCCAGAGCCACCGCACCCTCTTCACGGAGATGATTGTTCTGCAAATACAACTCTTGGAGCCTTCGCGTCCTCCGCAACCCCCTGGTAAGAGCAAGCATGTCTCTACCAGGCTGTATCTCGGAACAACCAAGGTCTAACACTTGGAGCGAGGCCATGCGTCGTATCACACCCGCGAGTTTCTCGATGCCTTCCTCCCCTAAACGATTCCCGTATAGATACAGCTTTTGGATCCCTTTCGTCCTTCGCAATGCCTCAGCAAGGGCACTGATACCTGTATCCGTATGTATTTCACAACTGGCGAGGTGCAACACTCGGAGCATTCTCATGCCTTCTATCACACCCGCAAGAGCAACCGCGCCACCCTCCCGGAAGCGATTATTCTGCAAATACAGCTGCTGGACTAGAGTTTTCTCCCGCAATGCCTCGACAAGGGCCTGTGTGCCAATATTGGTGTGTATTTCACAACTGCCGAAGTCCAACACTTCGAGCTGTACCATGTCACGTATCACTTCTGCAAGGGCTACCACACCTTCCTCACCCAAATGGTTGTTCTGAAAGAACAATTTTCGAACCTTGTCTTTCCCTCGTAACGCCTCGGCAATGGCACCAATTCCTCTACTGGTATGTACTTCACACCGGCCAAGGTCCAACACTACCAGCGAGTTCATGTGTTGTATCACTTCCGCAAGCGCCAACGCACCATCTTCCCGAAGACGATTCCCGTGTAAGTGCAGCTTTTCGATTGAAGGTTGTTCTCGTAACGCATTGGCAAGAGTGTGTATGCCTGTACTGGTATGAATCTCACAGCTGCCAAGGTCCAACACTTTGAGCGGGCCCATGTGTCTTAGTACACCCGCAAGAGCCACCGCGCCTTCCTCGCCAAGGTGGTTTCCGTAAAGAAACAACGAATGGGCACATTTCTTCCCGCGCAATGCTTCGATAAGGGCGCGTATGGATCTACTTGTGCGAATATTGCAACATCCCAAATCTAAGACTTCGAGTTCAGTCATGTGTATGTGTTGTATTGTTTCTGCCAGATTTACCACAGCATCATCCTGAATATAATTTCCGTAAAGGTAGAGCTGTTGTATCTCAGTCATTCCCCGTAACGCACCAGAAAGTGCATGCATACCTGTACTGGTATGTATATGACAGCTGCTAATTTCCAGCACTTGGAGTGCCGTCATGCCTTGTAGCACTTCGCCAAGAGATACCGCGCCATCTTCCCGGAGAGGAATTCCGTAGAAATACAGCTTTTGGATCGCAGTCTTTCCTCGCAACGCTTCGACAACAGCACGCATGCCTGCAATGTCATGGATTCCACACCCGCCTAGGTGTAACACTTGGAGAGCGGGCATTTCTTGTATTACTCCTGCAAGAGCCAAGGCAACATCCCCTTGAATAAGATTCTTTTGCAAAAACAGCTGTTGGATCTCAGTCTTATTCCGCAATGCCCCAACAATAGCACGTATGCCTGCACTGGTATTTATTCCACAGCTGCCAAGATCCAGCACACGGAGATGGAACATCTGTCGTATCACTCCAGCAATGGCTATCGCACCTTTCTCCTGAAGGTGATTTCCGAAAAGGTATAGCTTCTGGATTGCAGTCTTTCCCCTTAGAGCATTGGCCACTGCACGGATGCCTTTACTGGTACGTATTTTACAACTAGCAAGGTTCAGCACTTGGAGGGCGCTCATGCCTTGTATCACTTCAGCAAGAGCGACCGCATCCTCCTCCCGAAGCTGATTCTTCTGAAAATACAGCTGCTGGATCTCAAAATTACTCCGTAGAGCATCCGCAATTGCACGTATGCCTGTTGTGGTGTGAATTTGACAATTGCCAAGGTCTAACACATGGAGCGAGACCATGCGTGTGAGATGCGCAAGGGCTACCGCACCATCCTCCCTGAGAGGATTGTTCTGTAAATACAGCTTTCGTATGGAAGTGTTTCCCAGCAACGAATCGACAAGAAATCCTGTACCTCTGACGCTTATGTCGTTGCTACTGAGGTTTAACACTTGTAGAGATGTCATACCACGAAAGGCTAGAGCGAGAGTAGCCGCTCCTTCGTCCGAAATGAAGGTGTTCTCGAGGTACAGTTCTCGGACCAAAGTCAAACCCCGCAAAGTGGCAGATAGAGTACGGACACCTTGCGGTCCAATTAGATTGTTTGATAGATGTAATACTTCCAGCTCTCTCACGTGTTGCAAAGCTCGGAGTAGAACAACCATGTCGGGAATCTGCAAGTCATTGCTATCCAGATGGAAAATTTGAAGAGTCGTCAGGCTTGGCAAGACATGAGCAAGGGCGGAAGCTCCGCTTGGTCCGATTGAATTGTTGTCAAAACTCAGTATCTCAAGCGCACGAAACATTGGCAGCATTGTACTAGCCAGTATTTCAGCCCCCCTGGGTCCCAACGCATTGTGTCCAAGATTCAAAACTTGCAGGGGGCTAGGCTCAGCAGTCATCGAGTCAAAGGCTTCAGCCAAATCGGAGGCTCCAAGTTCACCGATAGAGTTGTGTGCTAGCGACAATACTTCTAGCTCCACCATATCTTGTAGAGACCCAGCCAGCGCTTCAACTCCACTGTCGCCAATGTTATTGTTATCCAAATTAAGCACCCGAAGCCCATCAATCGTGTTCAAAGGCATCTCGGTCAACATTTCTACTTCACCAAGTGCGCAACTCCCTGACTTCCAATCGAGTTGTTATCGAGATTCAATATTCGAAGCCCCGTCATACGCACCATGGATCTACCAAGGGCAATGGCACCTTCCTCACCAATCCGATTGTCATCCAAATACAACTCCTCGAGGGAAGTCATTCCTTGAATCGCTCCTGCCAAGGCAATAATACCAACGTCACCAATCGAATTGCACGACAGAATCAATCGAACTAGACGTCTTTTCGGACAGTGTTGAAGGGCATCGGCTAAAATCACTGAACCTTCATTACCAAGGCGTCCATTGGTAAGATCGAGCTCGGCTACATCTGGATTTCGTCGCAGTGCTGCCGCCACTGCTCGAGCTCTGGCGAGGTTGTTTCCATCCATTCTTGGAGGTGAGAATTATAAGTGTAACAGAAACAAAATTACAGTGGCTATGGTCTGGTCATGTCAACAATGCCATTTGTCAGCCGTAGTTGTGGGCCTTGTGTGGTAAATGCAATGTAAAAGCGCACACCAGCTGCCCTTGGCAATTGGGAATTGACTAGCGTGATTAGTTCTGTGCGTTTGTATGTCAACCGCGAGAGCTTTCTCGAATGCACGGAGCAAGGAGGGAGTCGATACTGCCATCAAGGGAACACTTTCCTTGCTTTTTTCATTTGAAGAACAATTTCAGCTCCATCATTGATGATGAATCCACCTCAAGTTGTTGGTATTGCTCAGTGAAAAGCGTAATTTTGACGTCCGGATTGGTCATTGTTGCCCATCATTTTGAGATGTTGTGTCCGGGCGGGGCTGCTGCTGCAACAAAGGACGCGAGACCCGTGCGGTGGTTTGTCGGAGCCCGTGTCCCATGACTTATGAGCCTGGCTGTCTCTAATGTCAACCTGCCACAGCATAGCAGAGATTGTTTGTTTGTTGTTCGAGAGAGAGATGCTAAACGTATTATTGCGTTACGTTATGAATTAGAGTAACCCACTCCACGAGTACGTTCATTGATGTGCTAACCCCATTCTTTTCATGGCGCTCGCCATTTTGGAGGGGATACTTTCCATTCTTCCAATATTACGGCCAATGGAAAGGTGAACCCCGTGGCAATCCACTAGCACTGCAAAAAATATTGTACCATGACTCCAACAGTTTGTCCAGTCAATGTCGTGCTACGGAGGAGTAAGGAAATTGGAAACACTTCCTCCATGTAAATTTGGTCCGTCACTTGCACCGCTGTATCAACACCAATGCAATTGATACCTGGACTATGTATCTTGAGTTTCGATGTCCTACATTTGCTGCCTGAAATCTCCACTGGTATGACCAACTCTTGAACTGAGACGTTGGTCCACAGATTCAAATACACAATAAAACAACAGTGGACAAAGTATGTCATTGAAGCATTAGGTTTTCTGGGGTCAACACGACACATGAAACGGATGACCACCGGGACTCGAGAACCAGTGCCAACAAAGCAATCAGCGTCATGAGGCTTCCTCCATAGACTCAAGCCTACGAGGACCAATGACGTTTCCTCTGAGCTCCAACTCCTGAAGAGCAGGCACCCTTGGCAAAGCTCCTGCAAGAGCAAACGCACCATCGTCACCAATGGAATTGCAAGCAAGACGCAACTCTTGGAGTGAGGTCATGGTTAGCAAGGCTGGAACTAATGCAGCAATACCCTGATCTCCAATTTTGTTGTTGTTCAGATTAACGCTTTCCAGCAAACAAGGGTGTTCTTCACTAAACCCTGTTTGTATCGCCGTAGCAAGTCCTGAAATGCCACGAACTCCAATGGAATTATTCGCCAGCGACAACACCTGCAGCCTGCTCATATTTGGTATTGACGCTGCCAAGAGGACAATTCCATCGTCGCCGATATCATTTGTGTCAAGATGCAATGCTTGAAGCCCAGCCAGGGAATTCCAAGCTTGGCCCCAACTCTCCAAGCCCATGTTAACCCCTATCGAATTATCGAGATTCAGTATTCGAAGCGTAGACTTCCCTACCAAAGCTCTTCCTATCGCAGCTCCACTCTCCTGCTCCTGAATGGAGTTGTGGTCGAGATACAACTCCTCTAAGGAGGTCATTTCTTGTATTGCTTCGGCCAAGGCAAGGAATCCTCTTGTACCAAAAGAATTTCGTGTCAGCACTAACGTCACTAGATGAGTGCAAACACTCCGAAGACCTTGTGCAATCTGTTGAGCACTGTCATCTTCCAAGCAGTAATGACTGAGAACAAGCTCCCGAGTGCGGTCAGGCTCCCAAAAGCCGCAGCCAACGAACGCCCACCCGTCACACCAATTTCACAATTGCATAGATTCAAAACTTGGAGGCTATTCATGCCTTGGAGAACGACACCCAGAGATACCGCACCAGTAGGATAAATCAAATTGTGGTCAAGATGCAACTCCTGCAAAGCTGTCATGCCTTGCAGTGCACTAGCGAGAGCCGTCATTCCCGTGTCACCAATGGAATTGCGCGTCAGCACCAACTTCACGAGTTGATTCCTTTCATAGCGACGAAGGGCGTGAGCTATAAGTTCAGCTCCATCATCGTTGATTCGGCAATGGCTCAGATCAAGATTAGCGTCCCCATTCCTCAGAATGGAATCCGCCAACGCACGAAACCGTCCAAGAAGATCATCCGGACGATCCATCGTATAAACTGAGCCAGTAGAGAGATTAACAAGAACTAGGAGAAATCCAGATATTGAGGTCCACTCAACCCTAACATGTCACAACAGAGATGATGATGGTCCTGAACATTTGCTGCGGAATAGTCGTTGTGAGAATGTACAGTACAACAGGTACTGTACGACTCTTACGATGAATGGCATCGATTGAAAAGCGATGCTGCGAACTCGGTGTCTGGCAGGCATGAAAATGATACCTGGTAATTAATGGGGGTGATCAGATCTGACTTTTTCAAAACTTATGGCAAATTCTACTTATGAGCGCTTGACCTGATTGGCTTTTTCGTACAGCCTGACAGGCCAAGTCAAATTCAAGTTGTGGAAAGTCAAATTCAACTTACGCGACCGATTTGGGGTCGCCTAATAAGTTAAAATTAAAATTCATGTTTGCCATATAACTTCACATCAATTGACTTGCCCCTCCGTCGTCGATGGACACACATGAAAACCCCGCCATACTAGTACTAGTGTCCAGGAACATCTGTCGTACCTTGAGACACGCAGAAGTGAAAAACGTGTGGTGTTATATCTACCTAGAGAAATGAATATCAAAATAAAGCTCTCACTTAGACGAATTTTTCTATGTATATATTCAATGTTCGAAAACAGGATCTGACGGAGATATCATCTGTTGAATGGTTCCATTCACCCCCCAAAAACAGGCACTACTTTAGGCAAATTTTTTTCCAATGCCAAGGAAGCAACGGCAACCACAAGGAGAGGGAGTGAAAGAGCTTGAGTAGCTTGACGATGTCAAGCGGGCAGCAATTGTTTGCACCCTCCTGGAACGTTGCAGGAGCGCAGGTAGTAACACACTCCCACCTGGCTCAACACAGGAAATGGCCACGACATACAACGTCTCGAGCCGGACAGTCCAACGAATGTGGAAGCGCGCCAAAATTTGTGACGCAGACACGAACGAAGTCCTAAGTGTCAATCTAGACTCAGCAACAACCAAACGGTCAAAAAACTGTCTCCCATCTAAATACAATGTTGATGAAGCAAGATTTTGGCAATCGTGCGAACAATTTAGGACACCTGCATTGCCAAATGACCGGCTTGCGTTGTATGTTCACTTAAATAATCATGTAGTTGGCATGGCCTGTACATTTTCTACTAAACCCACAACAAGCCACACGCAAACGCAGAAACGGACGACATACAGGTACGACAGATGTTCCTGGACAGAGTAGTAGTTAGTATTAGAACACCACACTTCGCACTCACAATGCCTATGTAAACCAAATCACATTATCTCAAAAATATGAATAGTACGAAGTTTCAGAACGTTTAGAACCACAAGCCGAAAATCAGTGTAAAGAAAGCTGTATACTACTAGTAGTAGAAAAAACTGAGAATGGGTCATTTTAAGAAGTACTAACATCATCCTTGAGGAACTTGGAATGAAATAGGTGTTTGTCTTTGACCAAATCAACCGAATATTGGCGACGCCTGCTCACACCACTGTGAAAGACATCGGTCATCTCCCCTTCCCATTTGACATGATGAAACGATTGCAGAAACCGGGTCGTATTGTTGAGGAGATATCTCACATAGATAGCCACCAAGGTTTTGAGGAGTTTGAACATTGTTCAGAATTTTCACGAGATGAGGCGAAAATGGTGCTTGAGTGCTGGAATACATCATGTCCCGAAACCGATGACAAGTGGGAGGAGTTCTTTGACGAGGCCAAAGTTTTGTCAGGACTGGTACCTTTGTACTTGAAAAATTGGCTGAAAAGTCGTTCTACGTATGAAGATGACACCCGTAATGAAGTGAATAAATCATTGGGCAACTTGAAGGATAGATTGGCAAACAAATTGGCCGATGTTGTCAACTCTGTTATGAGCTGTTTGCTCGAGACACCTCTTCGAAATTGGGAGGGTAACATGGACCGCAAATTTTCACGGATTGTCACGCGTTCTAACGAGAAGTACGTACAGGCTTTATTTCCTTTGGCGAAAGGAGAGTATCGCCTCTTTTTTTGGAAAGATCTCGTGAAATACATCGAGGACCATGAAGAAGACCTTTTAAAAATATGCATGAAGAATCCTAAAAGCAAAGACGTACATGGTCGATTCTTTGAGAGTATTGTGCTCGCACGCTTGCAACTGCGCAGTATAACATTGGATGAAGCGAAGGAGCTGCTAAAGAACATGATTCTGTGCGCAAGGTTCTAGAAGGAAGAACAGGGAGCAAACTCTTTGAGAAACATGACTTTACACAGGAAGCAACCAAGTTCCCGACGTTGTTTGCGAATGATGATCCAAAACTATGGGTTCCGCGTTCACCCGTTTTCCCTGCTGTAGATGCAATTATTCATGTGGGCTCCGTCGTGTTTGCGATACAGATAACCGTGTCCAAAGATCACAAGTGTGTGAAGGCAAGGATGATCCAGCATGCGAAACACGCCAAGTGGCATTCCAATGGCATCACCGACATCGTATTGGTGTATTTGTGTCCCGACAGTGCGACGGCAGAGGATCTTAAGAATCATATTACAAATGGTAAAGACGGAGGGGAGCAAGGTCCTGGGGATTCTTTTACTGTCATCCAACTGTTTTGGAGCAAGGAAAATCTGGTCTGTCTCCAAAATATGCAATGGCCTTTAGGAGAGACGAAAACGCCAACAGCAGGGAAACCCGCGAAGATGGCGACAAAGGAGCCAACATAGCCTCTCAGGAGAAGTCAAGGAAATGCGACACAACAGAATGATGACGAAGATAAAAATGGGAAGAAGAGGAAGGCGTCACCAAAGAAACAGGGGAACTAAAAGAAGCAGAGGCAACATAAAATCATGTAGTACTGTACTAGTAGTACAAAGCTCGCTACTGTCTCATGTTTCCCAGCAAGCCGAAGACAAGCACGGTCTCAAAAACTCGGACCAAAACTGTAGAAATAGTCCATCTTCGCAGCGTTTCCATCATCGGTCAAGGATGCAAAGAAGGCCCTCAATTCTGAAGTATGCAATGGTCAACGGAAGGAGTCCCACGATCGGTGACTCACTCACAACACCACCATTGCCTTGGATAGATAGAACTTGTCCTGCGGACAATGCAACAAGAACAACACAATAATCGTAGCACGGATGAGCGCATGTCAATGTGGCACAACACATCATGACGCAATCCAATCCACACATATATACCTTCTTTGGAACTTTATATTTGTCATGGAGTCCTGTAGCTGGCCTTCTTCTTGTGTGCAATGCGACGTTGGGATCTAAACAGCCACAAAACCAAGCATGGACGCAGCCACGACAGCCATGTTCGATGTGAGGAGGGCTTGACTGGTACGGTACGAGTAGCGTCGGAGCTCTCGTCGTCACCATCCATAACGGAGGTTCTGACTTGATACTTGTTGGCAGTACGGTACTCGTAGTACGGCATACGCCTATCGAACCGCGGTATCCAAGGTACTACTAGTACTAGTAGTACCTTACTAGTAGTACCTTACGGTACACTCAGAGTCCTCACAACAATCAATCAAACCGTCGTTGTCATTGTCAACAACACCAAGTCGATTGCTTTGAGATATCTCGTGGTGTCAATAAAGGATGAAGGGGTGTAAAAGAGCGAAGTGACTCAGGACTCAGGACTCAGGAGTCGAAGGAAACACCGACTTAGTGGACTAAAGTGATTGACGCAGTGGCCTTGCCGGCGCCGTGACATTGCTGCGTGGTGGCTAGCTAGCGCGAACATGGATACATGTATCCATGTTGTTGTATTGGACATAACGTTGACCGTTGCTACGCTCTTTTCTCTTTAAAGAAAGGTTCTTGGAAATACTAACGGTATACGTGAACATTACGATACTTTTTGGAGAGGAAAGAAACGTGTTATTTCATGGTGCTTGTTGGTGATGCGAACGTGGGAATTTTGTGCGCTTGGAGGCAACCAACAGCAAAAAAAGGCGACAAGAGGAACAACGAAAAGACAACAACAGTAATAGCAACAACAACAATGACTACTCCAGCATCTTCTGTCTGGGCTCAGGTCTACTACGATGGGCTGGAGAAGCCAAGGGGACAAGCTATTGAAATCTTACCAGTACCTCGAAATGTTGGTGCTTTGACGGAGGCCGTTAAAAACAAGAAGCCAAACGCACTCAGCCATTGTGATGCCTCTGACCTTTACGTCTACTCCCCTGGCACTAAACCACGATGTTTTGATACAGGGAATTCGATTAGGCCTGGAAGGAATTTGCAAGATTTGATTGCGGAATATAAGAGTAATCAGACTCCACCCACATCCGATGAATATCCCTTGATTGTGGTGGCACCTCCTCCACCGCAACAGCCGCCAGCAAATGGTGAGTAGAATTCTGGATTGGGTTCGTTGGTTTATTGTTGAATTTATTCAGTTTGTTCACCTTCATTTTCCCCATCATGTCCTTGGTCAACAATTGATCGGCCGCTCGGTGCTTTTTGTCGTGTTATTCAACATTTGTTCACTGTTGGATTTGTTCAAATGGTATTGACTCTATTTCCGCAATTACCACCCAATACAGTGGCTATGCTAGACGGAATGGTGAAAGACTATTCGAGGAAGAGAAGAACAATTGTGCTCTCTCAAGCAACACAACAAACGAAGGACGGTCTGATGGACATGTTGGGTTTAGAGGAAAAAGGTGTCTCTTGGCCAAACAAGCCTTCATTGCCGCCGTGCTCTGGATTCAAATGGTTTTGCAGCCAGGAGGATTCTGATGAGAATCGGAAGGGGTACATGGCTCATCTTGGACAAATGTTGCAGCTTCCGCAGACCCACCAATTGGCAGATGTGCAACCAGACAGGAGGCTGCTTTCAGTGGAATTCTGTCCCACAGTGACAGAGAGTCGAACAGTGCGTGGAACTACGGATGTAGCCATTGCAAAAACCCAGCACGTTTGCAATCATGCAGTTCGGAACAACATCGAAACTTTACTGGAATTGAAAACAACGAAAAACATGGAAGGTGCTGACCACTGTCCGCAAACAATTGGCGAACACATCGCTGCATCATATCTGAACCGCGGTCATGCTGTGGTTTCTGTGTTGACAGATCTGAACACGAAGTGGACCTTTTTTTGGTTTGCCGTCTGCGATGGAGAGATGTCCCTCTGCAAGCTCTTCCTCCAAGGTGAAAATGCCGCAGCGGAGGCAAAGCACCTTCTGGACAGCCTCTATGACAACTCAGATAGGCGTGACCTACCAGACACTTTTACCAACCGTCAATCTCTTCGAGCTGTTCTGGAAGGCCTCGACCAGCGAAAGAAGGCGCGAACTGCTCCTGATGGCGACAATGAGGACGACCCCAACCAAGATTGGAAACCGTCTTCATCTAGCGGTGGGACACAGCCTCCTGGTTCAAATGATGACTCCTCGTCAGAACAGAATGATAACTCCGGGCAACAGAGCAACCAACATGGCACAGGCAATGGTGGAAGTGCACCAATGAACATGGCATCCATGTTGAGTCTTTTTGCTCCTCCAGCTGACAGAGATGTTGCTAACGAGCTCGATCTGCTAGATATGTTGGACCCAGACGAGCAGTACGACATTGTTAAGTCATTTGCCATGAAGCACATCGTCCCACACATGAGGGGTTAGAAGTGCGATTCCATCGTGCTGACGTTGAGTTTTCCTTACCAAGAATCTTCTTTGGCTCGATTACTCTCGCTTCTCGTGGGCAATCCTACTTCCAACATCCGTTCCAATCTTGTACCCATCGTGTATCTTCATCGGGCTTTAAGGATTGCAAGGAACTATGTCATTGGCAAGGAGCTATGTTGGCACACAGCTTATATCTTTTGAAGAGCAGTATATGGACCGGAACATAGAATAGTAACCATGATGGAAAATGCCTTGAGAGTTTGTCATTTGGCATGTTGCATTCGTGACTGCCCTAGGCTAGCTGACTGAGGGTGCAAAAGGATACAAAGAGTAGCTGTAAAGTAATTGTGTGTTAAGTTAGGAGAGCGCAAGATCTCACCTTGAGAAGGAGAAGAGAATCTTGCTTCATAGTACTAGGCGCCGGCGCACAACTTGACTCTCTCGAAGAGCAGTATTATGCAGCTTTCTGGAAGCTGGCGTAGGACACACGTACAACTAGTACATAATCATGTCACTACTACTTAATCAGTTTGTCACGCAAGATGATCATCCCCAGAAGAAATGACCACGTTTTTCTACTGTCGTCCACAAAGGCGAAAATGATGGTCAATTGCTTGATGCTTGTTAGTCGGTTTGGTCGAACCTCACCTCGGTCCCCCTTCCGAATCTCAGGGTTAGGGTTAGGGTTAGGTGTAGCAAGTGCGATACGTAGCCTAGGTAGTAGCCACCACCACCACCAGTTGTCCATTTCTAGCAAAGATGAAGAATCATGGGTGTCATTGAAGAATCCCGCCCAACAGAGAAGCATCCAATCAAGCAAGCAACTCGTGGTGGTCGTGATTTGTTTGACATACTAATATCATTGTCGTCTTAATGATCGCTGCACCAGTTACTTGGGAAGAAAGAAGTCAAACAGCCAGAACAACATGTTCTTCAGCGTTGCTTCAGCATGATCCTTGTTTGTGGTGATGAAGAGTTCGTCATTCTTCTTGGCAAGTTCGACAGAAACAAATTGACGACTTGCTATTAGTACTGCAGTAGTAGTTCACATTCATCTTGAGGAGGAGACCCTTGTTCCTTTCTTCACCCTTGATTGAGAAAGCAATGTTCCCCATTTATACTAGTATTGGCAAACTTTTTCCTTTCCATCATCGACAGAGTGAAAGGTAGTACGGTACTACTAGTTCACATTTCGCCACCAGCACGAGGAGGACGGGAGGGCGAGGACGACTGGTGCAGCAACTTCCATGGGGCGTTTCGTTTCGGACTTGATGTATCGTTGCAGTATTTTACCAGTATTTTACTACTAGTAGTAGTAGTAGACGAGAATGGAATTGTCGTGATGGTTGGTTGTCATAATATCGTCATCAGCGTCATCCCATTACCAGGCACTAACTATCATCATCACGAGCAGTGCGCAAGCAACAATTTTTGTGACTACTACGAGTACTTGAGACGAGAAAAGAGTGTGGCTGTTGTTGTGGAGCAGGAAAGTGGAAGGACATGGGCTCATGGACTACAGGCAGACGCGGAGGCGGATGTGGATTCCACGTGGAGAAGGATTCACAACAGTGACGACAAACAGCGAATGTTGTGTTCTGCTACAACAACGTACAACGTGCACCAGATGACCAGATGGGCAACAAGCAGTACATTGACAGCCCATCCTACTAACGTCAACAGAAGGACCAACAACCTCGAGAAGCATCAAAGAAAGAATTCAAGAAGACATACATTGTTTCTAACCAATTCAGACATGTTGTTATTGTTGCGTGGGTGCCACCACCACAGGGGGGTGTGGCATCTCCTTCTTTCTCGAATCAAACTGCTCGACACCTACTACCGGTACTGTACCGGTAGACGAGGTCTCAAAAACATTCAGCAGTGGATGAAATAAACAACAATCTACCTCTCCAAGCAAGATTTTTTGACAACCTCATGTTGATTGATTTCGCTCATCTCTCATTGATGCTATTTGGTAATGTCAAAGCAGCTGACGGAGGAGTTCTTTGCGACATTCATTATCTGCAAGAAGGTTTCTGCCTTTTTGGATTGACTTTGCGTCCATTGGATAATTTTCGACAAAGGAAGTGGTCACCACGAAGAAGTCATTGATTATATTGTATCACGAAGTATCTTGGACTTGGAAGTGGTTTGTTCCCAATGGGATGAAGACAGACACCAAGGTAATTTGGCTTTGCAGTCCGTGGTCAAATCACTTCTCGTCGCCCGTTGCTACTACGAGCTGGGGTTTGGAATGAATGATCACTCAGAGGAAATTCATCGCATGTTTGGGAGCCTATGCCATTAATCAAGCCACCAGCCCCAGCGATGTGCTTGCTGTCCTTTTGTTGCAACTGGATGCCGGCGTGAAGAAACCTTTGCGTGTTGCTCCGCTATTCGAAACCCTTGATGACTTGAACGGCGCCTACAACAACACAATGAAGAAGCTATTCAGTCTTCCAGCTTACATGGGAATTATCAATAATAATGGAAAACAAGAAGTTTTGATTGGATATAGTGACTCTGCAAAGGATGCCGGACGCTTGAGTACTGTGGTGTATGCTCAATCTCAGACAGAGAGAAAAGGGCGTCGACATGACCTTCTTCCACGGAAAGGGAGGTACTGTACTGTACTGTACTGTTGGTCGTGGAGGAAACCCTGCTTGGTTCAAGGCAATCATGGCTCACGCACCAGAAACCATCAATGGCCAATTCTGAGTGACAGAACAAGGAGAGATGATTCAAAAGAATTTTGGTCACGGGGATCGGGCCCAACGCACTATGGACATCTACACTGCCATCCTTCTTGCTGAGAAGTTGACAAAGAGACCACCCCCTCCCAAGGAATGGACTGATTTGATGACTGAACTATCTGACGTCAGTTGCGAGGCATACCGCAAAGTTGTGAGACTCGACGAACGCTTCGTTCCATACTTCCACAAGGCCACTCCAGAGCTCGAACTGTCCAACTTGAACATTGGTTCTCGTCCTGCAAAGCGAAACCCAACTGGAGGCGTTGAAAGTTTGCGAGCAATTCCATGGAACTTTGCCTGTACCCAAACTCGAAGCAACCTGCCCACATGGCTTGGTTTGGGGGGTCAGGCCATTGAGGCCACCTTGGCTGACGAAAAGAAGGCACCAGTATTGAAGGATATGCACAAGGGATACGATTCGTTCCGCACCATAATTGACTTGTTGGAAATGATTTTGGCCAAGTCAGAACCTGCCATTGCCAAACACTACGATGATATGCTTGTTGACGAAGCCAAGGCAAAGGAATTGGGCGAAGAGGTTCGCATTATTCATCGAGCCACGGAACAGGCCATTATGAATGTCACTGGCCATTCTAGCTACCCTAGGCGAGGACGACGAGAACTTGCAGCGTGCACTCAAGGTGCGAAAGAAACCCTTACGTCGACTGTCTCAACATCTTGCAAGCAGAAACATTGAAGCGCATTCGAACGGACTCCAAAGAGGAAGACGTGGTCCTCAAGGACGCCTTGCTCACTACAATCACTGGTATTGCCAATGGAATGGGCAACAGTGGTTAAGCACTACTAGTATTGGTTGGTGTAGAATTACATGGTATTAGTACATTTCTTTTTTGAGAGAATCCTGTCAAGTAGACCAACCGAACAATTGGAGAGAATTTTCGTATGAAGCCTTGGCGACTTGTTCTGTAGTGATCCCTTTCACCCCAGCAATTACTTCAGCTACTTGAATAATCTGACAAGGTTCATTGCGCCCTTTCACGAGTTTGTCAGCTTCATATTTCTTCTCGGCCTTCTTTTCCCAGGTCGTTTGGATGTACTGTGCCCCTGCATGCGTATTGCGAATATCACAGTAGGGACTATCCGTTTCCAGCAGGATTCTATCCAATGGCAAGTCTCGCACAACTTGCAAGTTTCCCTCAGATTTGAGAGAACATCCGTTGAGTCCAATAAACAAACCATAGTCCATGAACTTTTGCGCCAGCTCTAGGGTATCGTCAAAAGAATGCACGACCCCTTTCTTTCTGCGTTCATGGCGTTGCAGAACCTGTAACAGATCTTCGCCCACATTGCGATTGTGTAGAAACAAAGGTAGGTTATTCAACTCGGGACAACAATCCATGACATTCAGTTGCTGTTCCAAATAGGACAACTGGGTTTCTTTGTCACAAAACTCTAAACGATCGTAGTCTAGACCAATCTCTCCCAACGCCACCACTGCCTTGTCTGATTGCCCATCCAAAGCGAGCTGTTTCAGTTGTTCCAACACCTCGGACGGAGACAGCTGGTCTTTGTTGTGGAGAAATTCTTGCGAGCACCTCGTCGGGTGGACTCCAACCGTACAGCCTAAATGGAGCCTGGACAAGCCTTCCTCTTGTCCAAGTTCTCGGACTTTGTTAATGGCACATCGAACATTGACTCTCTTCTAGACTTCCAGCTGTAATGACCAACTTGGATACACCTGCCTCTTGTGCACGCTTCAACACCACTTCCAAATCAGGTTCATGGCGCGGAGTGCCTCGGTAGCTTCCTTCCGTGTATCTTTCATCTAGAAGATTGGCACCAATGTCCACATAGGAATGTTTCGTGGAATCCACTGACATTTTCCTTTCCAATGTACACGTTAGTACTAGTACATGCACCTCTACTGGGAGTGCTCCAATTCCTTTTACTGAACTTGCCGAACGAGAAATTTGCACAACCGAGGCGACGAGGAATGTAAAAAGGAACCAGAAAACCCCAAAAAAGGGGAGCGATGCAGTTGGCTTCCCTCACAGTGACAACTACGGAAATAACAAAAAATAACAGAAGTAGTCGATAAAAATACCGACAAAAGCCAAGCCAAGAAGCGCGCCAGGAGAAGAGACAAGGCACTGATGGCGCGAAGGGATGCTCTGCTACGGTACTACAAACACGTAGATTTTACGCAGCAGTGGCTCCAAAAAGACTTGCCGGCGCGTTGCTGCGTGGTGGCTAGCGCGTGCGTGGGTGTATCCATGTTGTTGTCATGGACATAACGTTGACCGTTGCTACGCTCTTTTCTCTTTAAAGAATGGTTCTTGGAAATAATATCGGTATACGTGAACAATGTTACTTGGTTTCGATATTTTTTGAGAGGAAAGAAACGTGTTATTTAATGGTGCTTGTTGGTGGTGCGAACGTGGGAATTTTGTGCGCTTGGAGGCAACCAACTAAGAATGACATAAACTCGAACAGTTCCGTTCTGGTACAAATCCTACGCAAATCCACTGCCATAACTCGAACAGTTTTGCGATGTTTCAACTTCAGAGGGGTGAAATGGGACCATCCACGAAGTTTCTAAGCCAACAAAAACGTTGAGCCTTTACAATAGCGATCAAAGAAAAAGTAGGTCCAAGAGGTGAGGGAAATGTCCTTTGGATTACAGAGTAACTTGCATTTTAGAAAGGTGCTTTTTTAGACCTTATCCAATTCTACGGGATTTGTACGCACCGTTTTGTACGGAAAACGGAAAACTACCTAGAGACAAAAAGTCAAGTAGTAAAAGACCCAACTGAAATTTTTTTGCTTGAACACTTGAATTACATGCAAACAAAGACAGTCTCAAAAGTTTTTGTCTTTTGAAGGTTTTCTCTCGTAGTTGACAGCAGTTGGTATGTTTCTCAGGATTTTAGAAAAATTGCACGATCCACCGCGCGAAAACGAAACTGTGAAAGTACCGTTTTTGGGTGTTACGCTGCGTGTTACCGCGCTAGCACACAAAACCACGCCATAGGGTACCCGAAAAAATGCCGAAGTCCACAAGCCTCAATATCGAAATTAATTTCTGCTCAATTCGTTCGACTTTTCTGCTCTAGAACTAAACCAAAACTACTAATGAAGTTTGGTTTCTTCCTCCAGAAGGCTGCTCTCCTATTGCAGCATTAGCAAAAACTGTACTAGAATACTATTATCATCCAGAAAAAGTACGACTACTCTAGCCTGGTGGCATTGCTGCTACTACGAGTACTACCTACTACCTAGCACTAATAGGTAGTTCTAGCTACATCTCCTTTGTCGACCTCAAGCCTTTGCCTTCAAAACTCAAAATGTTTGCCACACTACTAGTTGTATAATCTGGTGGACCTTTCCATCAACCACCACATCATTTTTTTCTCTTTGTGGGTACTACTACTAGACTGCGGCTATCTGCCATTGTGTCGATGGAGTCTTTCAATTTCGTACCCCCCCCCCCCAACATATACTGCAGATACATTTAGTAGTAGTTCATCTTTTCAAAGAGGTTAGTACAAACCCATCCATCTCCTTGATCAGTAACTACCGGTACTGTAGCAGTTGGGACGACTCGTCGCTCGTCGGTACCATACCTATATTTTTGTTACTCGATTCGCCAAAAAAACGGTCATCGTGCCCAATACCCTTGATAGCGCTGTCCCAAAACGGCGCATTTGTGGGTCTGACTCTGTTACAAAAGGCTGACACATACCCCTCCGAATTCCGTGTAAAATACTTATGCGACATGAAAGGGTATGGGAAATTGTCGCGATGAAGCACGGAACCATACCCTACTTTTGTTATTGCAGTAACAAAAAATACATATTGTTCGAGTTTAAAACTGTTCGAGTTTATGTAATTCTTAGCCAACAGCAAAAAAAGGCGACAAGAGGAACAACGAAAAGACAACAAACAAACAACAAGAACAACGCCGACAACAACAGTAATAGCAACAACAACAATGACTAATCCAGAACCTTTTGTTTGGGTTCAGCTCTACTACGAGGGAAAGGAGGAGCCAGATGGACAAGTTGTTCTGATCAAACCAGATGGACGAGCTTTTAAGATCACACCACTACCCGAGGATGTTGATGCCTTGACGGAGGCCGTTAAAAACAAGAAGCCAAACGCCCTCAGCCATTGTGATGCCTCTCACCTTTACGTCTACTCCCCTGGCACTGAACCACGACATTTTGATAAAAAGAATTCGATTAGGCCTGGAAGGAATTTGCAAGATTTGATTGCGGAATATAAGAGTAAACAGACTCCACCCACATCCGATGAATTTCCCTTGATTGTGGTGGCACCTCCTCCGGAGCCTCGGAAAGGTAAGAATCATCTTATTTCTTATTTCGGATAGATTATTGATATTCCATATTGCTCCATTCTCAGCGCATTTCTTTCTCCATCCCTGTATAGACCTCGTGGATACTGAAACACTGAAAGGGCTTGCTAAGGAGGTTTTGCAGCTTACAAACAATGGTGAGATTCATGTTAGATTTTCATGTGTACACTACTTGATGAATCCCTTGCATCTTGTATTTCCGATCATGCTTTTCTAACATTCGATGGCTTTGCAACCCACTCTTCTACACCAACTCCACTTCCGCCATTGCGCGGTGACACAGCTGTCCCGGTCCCCTCCGACGATTCTTGTTGGGAAGAAATAGTGAACACGGAGGATTTCCACAAGCTGCGTGTTGTCGAAAACAATAAGGTTACAACGGGTTGGCGAAGAGAACGCCAGGAAACAAAATTGTCAAACCTATTTCTTCGAAAGGAACTGACCGACGCAAAGCAGAAAGTGGACGACTTTTTATCTGAGAGTCAAGAGGATTTCGAACGACTCTTTGTAAATGGTGCTCCTGGTTGTGGAAAAACAAGTTTCTTTCTATGGTATGCATGCCAGAGCCGGAAAAACAAGTATCCCAGAGTGCTTATTGTGCAGTACAGGGAGTCGGGGTTAAACGAAATCATGGTTGTTGACCACCAATCAGAGAATATCTCACGCTTTCGTCGACCAGGAGAAACGAACAGCGATCTCCTTGGAATTCTTCGTCAGGTACTTGTGGATGACTTCTTTCACAACTTGGAATTTATCATTTTTGATGGTGTTCGGCAACAGCAAGGGACATGTATGGAAATCCTGAAGCTGCTGACAACCCTCGGAATCACAAACAAAAAGAAATGCATTTTTGTGACTTCATTGCAATTCGACATTCATATGGGAGACGGCATCTTGGAGACAGCTATTAGCATGACCATCTACTCGTGGAGCCTGCAAGACTACAAAAAAGCTGTTCGTGCAATGAAGCTCGATGACAACAAATTGGATGAACTTTTCAGAAGTGCTGAGGATGATTCTGAACTGGAATTGGGTGACCATGCTGGTAACCTCATAGAAAGAAAGTACCATTATACAGGTGGAAGTGCACGTCTCATGTTTGATTTCTCGAAAACGAGGGCCATTGAGATTCTCGAAGTGTCCCTGCGTACAATGGATGAAAGTTCATGGCAGAGTTTTGCAGAGTTGAAGATATCTGATAAAACTGCGTCCGCTGTAAACAGATTGATGCAGCTCATCCCATCCAAGCATTCTGGGGGGCAGGCATTGCCTCTAAGCAAATATGTTCTCAACTACGCCTACGAGCAATGTGGAGACGCGTTAGTCCGCAGTGTCAAGGCAGCTGCCGCACAGACTAATAACCCTGTTTTCGACGGTTGGGCCTTTGAATTGCACCAGCTTCAAGTTATTGAAAACGCAAGGAAGTCAGTCAGATTTGTTGCAAATTCTCTAAAGAAAAAGGCACTTGTCCCCACGTCCGCACTGGTATTTGATGGGAAATCTTTGAGTGAAAAGTCAGTTCCTGACTCGGGCTGTGTTATCCGGTGTGAAAAATGGAATCAGGGTTGCTTTGACATTGGTTTCTACAAGGAGGGTGTTCTTGTAACAATGCAGTTCACGATGGCTAAAGGGCACGACATGAAAGTAGAATACATCCGAGATGTGAAGAGTGCTCTTAAAAAATGCGGTGTAGAGGTTATAGATGTGTATCACATTTTTGTGTTGGGGAAGGCGGAACCAGCAGGCTTTGGATACACTGTTAAGGGACAAGGCTATGCTGGGGGTGATCTGGACTTTCGTATCATGATTGGAACGTCGAAGGAATTGGACGTCGCTGATGATGACGGAACTGGCACTGTTGGTGCCATTTCTGAATTGGGACTCTTCAGGGAGACCGTGGAATGTTTCAAAAATCGACGCAGCAAGCGACGGGCATCCGACACCCATGACGGTCACGCCGATCAACCAAACAAGCAACCGAAGACTGGCAAATCTTGAAATGCTTTTTTTCTGAGGACTTGCGACGTGTAGCAGGGATTGCCAACAGGTCTACTCGTACGGTAGCAAGGAAGCAGTATACACCGTTGCCTTGCCAACTAACACTACTAGAAACCATCATGACAACCAGAATACAGTCCACACAAGAGGATCAATGGAATGAAGACGAATAGGACGAAAGTGTAGATGATTCCTTAGTGGATGTCCACGAGTTGGAAGACGCTCAATTCATTTCGAGTTCGGACACAGCCAATCTCAGGCCGAGCTACGACAGGAAAAATGATGATGAAGATGACAACGATGAGGACAACGACGATGATGATTGTGAACATGATACTGAAGAAGAGGCTTCGGAAAATGATCAAGTCTCCGAATCTGCTGCTAGTGACGAGAAGGCGTCTAAGAGTGAAGTTGAAGATTACAGTGAATCGCTATAAAAACGATGACGATGATTATGGCAACAATCATTCCACTTCTACTTCTTTTCATGAAGAAGAAGATGACAACGGTGTGAGATTTAATCCAATGCTTCATCCGATGAAACAGGGATAACCCCAACAGGTTACGACAGGATTCAGATCAAGAGTCGGAAAGTAGCTTTGACGACGAGTATGATGAAGACGAGGGTGATGATGATCCTCCAATCAACAGTGACGACGACGACTCTGAGGAACACAACCACCTTTCTGACTAGGAAGACTCTTCTCGACATGACCATGGCCATGACGACAGTGAGGACAACGACAGTGACGATGCTGATCCGATTCTCCCTTCTCTCCTTTGCCAGCTCCCAAGCGAGAGCGCCAACCGACTCCTCGAACTAACTAAATGAGTGGAAGTCTCCGCCGTCGTCAAGAAGTCAGTCAGCATCATTGTTCCAAGCACGGTTCAAAACATGCGTCGGAATCCCCAGCCACCGAAACTTGTGACGAAACCACCAATGATCAATGATGCTGACAAGTTGCTTGCAGACGTAAAAGATGAGGAAGACGATGATGACGATGCTTTGGCAGTAGCAGATGTTTGAACGTATCGCTAAAACTCCTGGTAAACGTAGATACTGATAATGGAATCTATTATTTCAGCTCTCTTACCCGGTAAACGTGGACGAAGCTGTACGAGTACGTACCGTACGTACCTGTACCCGACTACTGTACCACCGTACCTGGGAAGGTAAACAACGGCCAACAAACAACAACACAACAACACATCAACACATCAACACATCAACACATCAACACAACAACACAACAACACAACAACACAACAGAAACAACAGCAGCTTCCCAAACCCAAAAACAGTTTGCCACAACAGCAGCGTTGATTGGATGCATGCTTCACTGTAAGATTCCTGTGACTAACATGAGAGCTTGTCGTGGTGCACATTTACTTCTGAGAGTAGCACAGGTAGGGCTAGTGGGACTACTCCTACTAGCAGTCTTTCAATCTCCTTCTTGGTTTGCTACTCGTGCAGGCACAGGTTCAAGTGCAGGTACAAGTACTGGAGGAGGTACAAGTACTGGTAGTGAATTCCAACAGGTAGTTGTGGATGGTTGGTTGTTTCCTTTGTTGGGCTCTCGTGGTTCAGTTTGTCCGTTGCAGTATGCGGCAACGGTCGAGAAATCTGCTCCCGAAACGACGTGTCCAGCATCTTCTGTTTGGGTTCAGCTCTACTACGAGGAACTGGAGGAGCCAGATGGAGGAGCTATTAAGATCAAACCAGTACCTGAAGATGTTGCCGAATTGGCCAAGGCCGTGAAAACGGAACTCGAGCTCGACGCTCCGTTGAACAAGATGAACGTCTACTCCCCTGGCACTCAACCACCTTTCCACCGAGGCCAAGCCATCAAAGCAGACCAACTAGTGCCCGTCGATACTACCTTGGCGAATCCTTTGATTGTGGTGGCACCTGTTGCACAACAGCAGTTGGTCAAGGTGAAAATGGACATGTTGATAAAGCAGATAAGACGGAACCTAGAGGCACACCAAGCGATGGACCGCTCGTCACAGCAGCCAGACTCACAAACTCCATCGTTGTACCAACTGGTTGAAGGCTTTGTGGAACGAGATCGCTACTGGTTTGATCATACACGGACAACTAGAATCGACTCAAGCTCGCAAGTCCTTTATAGACCCCAAGTAGTCGAGAAGCTGGAAGAGTTGCTCAATAAAACCTTTGACGCAAGCAAAGGTGCTAAAGGAATCATGGTGAAGGGGCCACAGGGCGTTGGCAAGTCATACACACTGGTCAACCTTGTGCGAAAGCTCATGTCAAGCAACAAGTATCTTGTCACATTCATTCCAGATTGTGAACGGTGGGACAGAGCAACTGATTTGGTCCAGGTGATACTAAGGTCGGTTGGAATCACTTTGGATCCAAAGGAGATTGTAGAATTGGGATTAAACATTCCCGACGACCTTGAAGCTTTCATTGGCAAGATCGACGCTATTCTCAAGGAACTTGGAATGAAATGGGTGTTTGTCTTTGACCAAATCAACCGAATATTTGCGAGGCCTGCTCACACCACAGTCAAAGATATCGGTGTACTTCCCTTCCCATTTGACATGATGAAACGATTGCAGAAACCGGGTCGTATTGTTTCCATCATTTCCGCGTCAGCCAACAACGAGGCATCTTACAGAGAAAACCATGAAGGTTTCGAAGACTTCGAGCATTGCTCCGAGTTTACGCGGGATGAAGCTCTTCTATTGCTTTCGAACAATACTAAGCCATCGGACGAAGAAATCTTGAAGTGGAATGTAACACTGGACGAGTCCAAGTACTTCTCTGGACTTGTGCCACTGTACTTGAAACGATGGCTCTCAGAAGGTGAGGAGTTTGATGGGCGTTTAAACTCCGAGATAGTGTTCTCTTTAGACAAGCAAAAGAGAGAAAGAAAGGATGAATGGGATCGAATAGTCAGCTCTATCATGAGTTGTGTACTGAAACAGCGAGGACTGCTAGAAGAAGTTGGGCTACATATGGACCGCAAATATACGTTCTTATCAAAGAGAGATGATGGTGAACCAGACTATTACTATGTGGAGCCCCTTTTCCCATTGGTGGAGAAGGCATATCGAAAATACTTTTGGAATGATCTCATGAAATTCACTGAAAGAGATGAAGAAAAGTTCCTGGAGGTTGCAAGCAACCAGCTTACCCCCAACGATGTTCGTGGTCGTGTATTTGAGATTGTTGTACTGCGACGCCTGCAGCTCCGCTTTGTGTCATTCGGAGAGGCAAGGGCGCTGCTGCAGGATGTGGGACTGAACGCTACTCATATTTTCAATAACACACTCTTTGAAGATGATTCGAATGCAATCTTTAAAGAGACGGAACGTATTGATAAAGCCACGAAGTTCCCTGAGTTGAGCGGAGAGTCATCAAAGCGAGCTCTGTGGATTCCAACTTCAGCCGTCTTTCCGGCTGTGGATGCTATTATTCATGTGGGTTCCGTTGTTTTTGCACTGCAGCTACACGTTTCCAAGTCTCATGAATCGGTAATGGAAACGATGATCAAGAAGGCCACGGACGCCAGATGGCATTCCCATGGCATAACTACAATTGTGTTGGTGTATTTGAGTCCAAATGCAAGAATTGCTGGCGATACCAAAACAAGCATTGAACGTAGTATGAGGAAAAAAGAAAATACTCCTGCACTGGCAACTGTTCTGAACGAAACGAAACCAGGTACTGCGGTCCTTGGGAATACGACGGCTGAGTTGGGAAATTTTACCGTGAAACAGACGTTTTGGAGCATCGATAGATTGGATTGTCTTCGTGGCATTCGGTGGCCATCATAGGAGTCTCCGTCAAAGGCCCACTCCAATGAGCAGAGAGGGACTTTTACGTTTTGACAACCATAATTTATTATTGTAGAAAGTTGACACTACTAATAAGTACTAGTACTAACTAACTCACTGATTATTTCCTTTAGGCGGAACAATCCTACGGGGAAATGTCAACAGACTTTAACGTCGTCCCAACAACAGTCAGTGGGGTGCCCATTATTTGGGGCCCAAGGACCTGAAAAAACCGACGAGATCCTTAGCTGGACTACCCCGGGAGGCGAGAATTCGGTCTGCGACAAGAATCCCCCAGAATTCTCTTACTAGTCGGAATATCAGGCGCTTGGATTTGCATGTCAATACGACCGTCGCATGACGCCCTGGGAGGCGGAAATCTGATCGTCGTGAAATCCCCGGGAGGCGGAGCCCGATGTCCTAGGAGGACGCCCTGGTGGGAGGCGGAAAATTTGATGCGACATGTAGGTGTGACAGACGCCTTGGAACTATTAACCGGCGGTTGGTTGCACAAAACTCTGCGCGCCAGGATTTTTCTGCTGTGATGATGATGAAGCCAGCAAGAGCGGATCTGATACAATGACAAGCGTTGGGGCCGTCCAACATGACACGTTGGAGTTTGCCTCAGTACCGTTGTCCCTTGCATCTATGAAGAAGTTGGAGGTGCTAAGAACAATGGATTTTAATTCAACCATCCAAAGCTACGATGAACGTCTTTCTAGATTTTACATCAATACCTCAAGCGACGAATCATTTTACAGTTCTCTTGACAATCATCCAGTGATGTTCACCTACTTTGGAATGTCTCGTAAGGGAGATGGAGTCTTTGTTGTTTGTCCGGACCTTACTGTCACAGGTGCCGAAAGTTACTTCACTTTCCTACTCCGACGATCCAACCTGAATGGCGATTGCTTTGCGCCTGGATCATGGAACGTTGGAGACAGCATTGAACAAATTTTGACCCTCAAGTCCACCACCGGATTTTGACCTTGGAGCAAGTGACTGAGCGTGTCAATGTGGTCGGAAAGAATCAAATCGAGATGAGCAAGCCCACTTTTTTACCTGTTTGTACAAGGAACTGGCCAAGCCATTCTATACCTACCAGTCTTTCATGGTCTGGTCGGTAAGTTAGCTTGTCATTGCATCATGTACCGCCTCGGCACCCATCACACAGTTCTAACCTTCTTTCCATGTTTCTTTCGCTGCTGTGTTCTACCCGCAGTGGTTCCCCTTTTGGTATTTTTACATGGCGATCGTATGGACATTTTTTGTCATCATGACTGGTGCCCTAACTGCAACTTCTTTTCAATATCGAAACGAAGCCAATCTCTATCGAATCACCAAACAAGTAGGCCAAGTGGAAGTTGTTCGAGATGGTAGGAAGACAAAAGTTGCTTTTGAAGAATTTGGTCCCTGGTGACTTTTTGTGCCTTTCCAGTGGTATTGCATTCGCTGATATGCTTTTGGTTGACTCTGAAGCTACGTTGGTGGATGAATCAGCTATCACCGGCGATGAGGAAGACGATGATGACGATGCTTTGGCAGTAGCAGATGTTTGAACGTATCGCTAAAACTCCTGGTAAACGTAGATACTGATAATGGAATCTATTATTTCAGCTCTCTTACCCGGTAAACGTGGACGAAGCTGTACGAGTACGTACCGTACGTACCTGTACCCGACTACTGTACCACCGTACCTGGGAAGGTAAACAACGGCCAACAAACAACAACACAACAACACAACAGAAACAACAGCAGCTTCCCAAACCCAAAAACAGTTTGCCACAACAGCAGCGTTGATTGGATGCATGCTTCACTGTAAGATTCCTGTGACTAACATGAGAGCTTGTCGTGGTGCACATGCACTACTAAGAGTAGCACAGGTAGGGCTAGTGGGACTCCTTCTAGTAGCAGTCTTTCAATCTCCTTCTTGGTTTGCTACTCGTGCAGGCACAGGTTCAAGTGCAGGTACAAGTACTGGAGGAGGTACAAGTACTGGTAGTGAATTCCAACAGGTAGTTGTGGATGGTTGGTTGTTTCCTTTGTTGGGCTCTCGTGGTTCAGTTTGTCCGTTGCAGTATGCGGCAACGGTCGAGAAATCTGCTCCCGAAACGACGTGTCCAGCATCTTCTGTTTGGGTTCAGCTCTACTACGAGGAACTGGAGGAGCCAGTTGGACAAGTTGTTCTGATCAAACCAGCACCTGATTTTGTTGCCGAATTGGCCAAGGCCGTGAAAGTAGAGAAACCAAACGCCCTCAGCCATTGTGATGCCTCTGACCTTTACGTCTACTCTCCTGGCACTCAACCACCTTTTGCTAAAGGGAATTCGATTAGGCCTGGAAGGAATTTGCAAGATTTGATTATGGGATATAATCAGACTCCACCCACATCCGATGAATATCCCTTGATTGTGGTGGCACCTGTTCCACAACAGCAGTTGGTAAAGGTGAAAATGGACATGTTGATAAAGCAGATAAGACGGAACCTAGAGGCACACCAAGCGATGGACCGCTCGTCACAGCAGCCAGACTCACAAACTCCATCGTTGTACCAACTGGTTGAAGGCTTTGTGGAACGAGATCGCTACTGGTTTGATCATACACGGACAACTAGAATCGACCCAAGCTCGCAAGTCCTTTATAGACCCCAAGTAGTCGAGAAGCTGGAAGAGTTGCTCAATAAAACCTTTTGACGCAAGCAAAAGGTGCTAAAGGAATCAATGGTGAAGGGGCCACAGGGCGTTTGCAAGTCATACACACTGGTCAACCTTGTGCGAAAGCTCATGTCAAGCAACAAGTATCTTGTCACATTCATTCCAGATTGTGAACGGTGGGACAGAGCAACTGATTTGTCCAGGTGATACTAAGGTCGGTTGGAATCACTTTGGATCCAAAGGAGATTGTAGAATTGGGATTAAACATTCCCGACGACCTTGAAGCTTTCATTGGCAAGATCGACGCTATTCTCAAGGAACTTGGAATGAAATGGGTGTTTGTCTTTGACCAAATCAACCGAATATTTGCGAGGCCTGCTCACACCACAGTCAAAGATATCGGTGTACTTCCCTTCCCATTTGACATGATGAAACGATTGCAGAAACCGGGTCGTATTGTTTCCATCATTTCCGCGTCAGCCAACAACGAGGCATCTTACAGAGAAAACCATGAAGGTTTCGAAGACTTCGAGCATTGCTCCGAGTTTACGCGGGATGAAGCTCTTCTATTGCTTTCGAACAATACTAAGCCATCGGACGAAGAAATCTTGAAGTGGAATGTAACACTGGACGAGTCCAAGTACTTCTCTGGACTTGTGCCACTGTACTTGAAACGATGGCTCTCAGAAGGTGAGGAGTTTGATGGGCGTTTAAACTCCGAGATAGTGTTCTCTTTAGACAAGCAAAAGAGAGAAAGAAAGGATGAATGGGATCGAATAGTCAGCTCTATCATGAGTTGTGTACTGAAACAGCGAGGACTGCTAGAGAAGTTGGGCTACATATGGACCGCAAATATACGTTCTTATCAAAGAGAGATGATGGTGAACCAGACTATTACTATGTGGAGCCCCTTTTCCCATTGGTGGAGAAGGCATATCGAAAATACTTTTGGAATGATCTCATGAAATTCACTGAAAGAGATGAAGAAAAGTTCCTGGAGGTTGCAAGCAACCAGCTTACCCCAACGATGTTCGTGTCGTGTATTTGAGATTGTTGTACTGCGACGCCTGCAGCTCCGCTTTGTGTCATTCGGAGAGGCAAGGGCGCTGCTGCAGGATGTGGGACCTGAACGCTACTCATATTTTCAATAACACACTCTTTGAAGATGATTCGAATGCAATCTTTAAAGAGACGGAACGTATTGATAAAGCCACGAAGTTCCCTGAGTTGAGCGGAGAGTCATCAAAGCGAGCTCTGTGGATTCCAACTTCAGCCGTCTTTCCGGCTGTGGATGCTATTATTCATGTGGGTTCCGTTGTTTTTGCACTGCAGCTACACGTTTCCAAGTCTCATGAATCGTAATGGAAACGATGATCAAGAAGGCCACGGACGCCAGAATGGCATTTCCCATGGCATAACTACAATTGTGTTGGTGTATTTGAGTCCAAATGCAAGAATTGCTGGCGATACCAAAACAAGCATTGAACGTAGTATGAGGAAAAAAGAAAATACTCCTGCACTGGCAACTGTTCTGAACGAAACGAAACCAGGTACTGCGGTCCTTGGGAATACGACGGCTGAGTTGGGAAATTTTACCGTGAAACAGACGTTTTGGAGCATCGATAGATTGGATTGTCTTCGTGGCATTCGGTGGCCATCATAGGAGTCTCCGTCAAAGGCCCACTCCAATGAGCAGAGAGGGACTTTTACGTTTTGACAACCATAATTATTTATTATTGTAGAAAGTTGACACTACTAATAAGTACTAGTACTAACTAACTCACTGATTATTTCCTTTAGGCGGAACAATCCTACGGGGAAATGTCAACAGACTTTAACGTCGTCCCAACAACAGTCAGTGGGGTGCCCATTATTTGGGGCCCAAGGACCTGAAAAAACCGACGAGATCCTTAGCTGGACTACCCCGGGAGGCGAGAATTCGGTCTGCGACAAGAATCCCCCAGAATTCTCTTAACTAGTCGGAATATCAGGCGCTTGGATTTGCATGTCAATACGACCGTCGCATGACGCCCTGGGAGGCGGAAATCTGATCGTCGTGAAATCCCCGGGAGGCGGAGCCCGATGTCCTAGGAGGACGCCCTGGTGGTGGGAGGCGGAAAATTTGATGCGACATGTAGGTGTGACAGACGCCTTGGAACTATTAACCGGCGGTTGGTTGCACAAAACTCTGCGCGCCAGGATTTTTCTGCTGTGATGATGATGAAGCCAGCCAGAGCGGATCTGATACAATGACAAGCGTTGGGGCCGTCCAACATGACACGTTGGAGTTTGCCTCAGTACCGTTGTCCCTTGCATCTATGAAGAAGTGGAGGTGCTAAAGAACAATGGATTTTAATTCAACCATCCAAAGCTACGATGAACGTCTTTCTAGATTTTACATCAATACCTCAAGCGACGATCATTTTACAGTTCTCTTGACAATCATCCAGTGATGTTCACCTACTTTGGAATGTCTCGTAAGGGAGATGGAGTTCTTTGTTGTTTGTCCGGACCTTACTGTCACAGGTGCCGAAAGTTACTTCACTTTCCTACTCCGACGATCCAACCTGAATGGCGATTGCTTTGCGCCTGGATCATGGAACGTTGGAGACAGCATTGAACAAATTTTGACCTCAAGTCCACCACCGGATTTTGACCTGGAGCAAGTGACTGAGCGTGTCAATGTGGTCGGAAAGAATCAAATCGAGATGAGCAAGCCCACTTTTTTACCTGTTTGTACAAGGAACTGGCCAAGCCATTCTATACCTACCAGTCTTTCATGGTCTGGTCGGTAAGTTAGCTTGTCATTGCATCATGTACCGCCTCGGCACCCATCACACAGTTCTAACCTTCTTCCATGTTTCTTTCGCTGCTGTGTTCTACCCGCAGTGGTTCCCCTTTTGGTATTTTTACATGGCGATCGTATGGACATTTTTTGTCATCATGACTGGTGCCCTAACTGCAACTTCTTTTCAATATCGAAACGAAGCCAATCTCTATCGAATCACCAAACAAGTAGGCCAAGTGGAAGTTGTTCGAGATGGTAGGAAGACAAAAGTTGCTTTTGAAGAATTTGGTCCCTGGTGACTTTTTGTGCCTTTCCAGTGGTATTGCATTCGCTGATATGCTTTTGGTTGACTCTGAAGCTACGTTGGTGGATGAATCAGCTATCACCGGTGATGAGGAAGACGATGATGACGATGCTTTGGCAGTAGCAGATGTTTGAACGTATCGCTAAAACTCCTGGTAAACGTAGATACTGATAATGGAATCTATTATTTCAGCTCTCTTACCCGGTAAACGTGGACGAAGCTGTACGAGTACGTACCGTACGTACCTGTACCCGACTACTGTACCACCGTACCTGGGAAGGTAAACAACGGCCAACAAACAACAACACAACAACACAACAGAAACAACAGCAGCTTCCCAAACCCAAAAACAGTTTGCCACAACAGCAGCGTTGATTGGATGCATGCTTCACTGTAAGATTCCTGTGACTAACATGAGAGCTTGTCGTGGTGCACATTTACTTCTGAGAGTAGCACAGGTAGGGCTAGTGGGACTACTCCTACTAGCAGTCTTTCAATCTCCTTCTTGGTTTGCTACTCGTGCAGGCACAGGTGCAAGTGCAGGTACAAGTACTGGAGGAGGTACAATTACTGGTAGTGAATTCCAACAGGTAGTTGTGGATGGCTGGTTGTTTCCTTTGTTGGGCTCTCGTGGATCCGTTTGTCCGTTGCAGTATGCGGCAACGGTCGAGAAATCTGCTCCCGAAACGACGTGTCCAGCATCTTCTGTTTGGGTTCAGCTCTACTACGAGGGAAAGGAGGAGCCAGATGGACGAGCTTTTAAGATCACACCACTACCCGAGGATGTTGATGCTTTGGCAGAAGTCGTCAACGCGAAACTCCCAAACGCCCTCAGCCATTGTGATGCCTCTGACCTTTACGTCTACTCCCCTGGCACTGAACCACCTTTTACTAAAGGGAATTCGATTAGGCCTGGAAGGAATTTGCAAGATTTGATTATGGGATATAATCAGACTCCACCCACATCCGATGAATATCCCTTGATTGTGGTGGCACCTGTTCCACAACAGCAGTTGGTAAAGGTGAAAATGGACATGTTGATAAAGCAGATAAGACGGAACCTAGAGGCACACCAAGCGATGGACCGCTCGTCACAGCAGCCAGACTCACAAACTCCATCGTTGTACCAACTGGTTGAAGGCTTTGTGGAACGAGATCGCTACTGGTTTGATCATACACGGACAACTAGAATCGACTCAAGCTCGCAAGTCCTTTATAGACCCCAAGTAGTCGAGAAGCTGGAAGAGTTGCTCAATAAAACCTTTGACGCAAGCAAAGGTGCTAAAGGAATCATGGTGAAGGGGCCACAGGGCGTTGGCAAGTCATACACACTGGTCAACCTTGTGCGAAAGCTCATGTCAAGCAACAAGTATCTTGTCACATTCATTCCAGATTGTGAACGGTGGGACAGAGCAACTGATTTGGTCCAGGTGATACTAAGGTCGGTTGGAATCACTTTGGATCCAAAGGAGATTGTAGAGTTGGGATTAAACATTCCCGACGACCTTGAAGCTTTCATTGGCAAGATCGACGCTATTCTCAAGGAACTTGGAATGAAATGGGTGTTTGTCTTTGACCAAATCAACCGAATATTTGCGAGGCCTGCTCACACCACAGTCAAAGATATCGGTGTACTTCCCTTCCCATTTGACATGATGAAACGATTGCAGAAACCGGGTCGTAATTGTTTCCATCATTTCCCGCGTCAGCCAACAACGAGGCATCTTACAGAGAAAACCATGAAGGTTTCGAAGACTTCGAGCATTGCTCCGAGTTTACGCGGGATGAAGCTCTTCTATTGCTTTCGAACAATACTAAGCCATCGGACGAAGAAATCTTGAAGTGGAATGTAACACTGGACGAGTCCAAGTACTTCTCTGGACTTGTGCCACTGTACTTGAAACGATGGCTCTCAGAAGGTGAGGAGTTTGATGGGCGTTTAAACTCCGAGATAGTGTTCTCTTTAGACAAGCAAAAGAGAGAAAGAAAGGATGAATGGGATCGAATAGTCAGCTCTATCATGAGTTGTGTACTGAAACAGCGAGGACTGCTAGAAGAAGTTGGGCTACATATGGACCGCAATATACGTTCTTATCAAAGAGAGATGATGGTGAACCAGACTATTACTATGTGGAGCCCCTTTTCCCATTGGTGGAGAAGGCATATCGAAAATACTTTTGGAATGATCTCATGAAATTCACTGAAAGAGATGAAGAAAAGTTCCTGGAGGTTGCAAGCAACCAGCTTACCCCCAACGATGTTCGTGGTCGTGTATTTGAGATTGTTGTACTGCGACGCCTGCAGCTCCGCTTTGTGTCATTCGGAGAGGCAAGGGCGCTGCTGCAGGATGTGGGACTGAACGCTACTCATATTTTCAATAACACACTCTTTGAAGATGATTCGAATGCAATCTTTAAAGAGACGGAACGTATTGATAAAGCCACGAAGTTCCCTGAGTTGAGCGGAGAGTCATCAAAGCGAGCTCTGTGGATTCCAACTTCAGCCGTCTTTCCGGCTGTGGATGCTATTATTCATGTGGGTTCCGTTGTTTTTGCACTGCAGCTACACGTTTCCAAGTCTCATGAATCGGTAATGGAAACGATGATCAAGAAGGCCACGGACGCCAGATGGCATTCCCATGGCATAACTACAATTGTGTTGGTGTATTTGAGTCCAAATGCAAGAATTGCTGGCGATACCAAAACAAGCATTGAACGTAGTATGAGGAAAAAAGAAAATACTCCTGCACTGGCAACTGTTCTGAACGAAACGAAACCAGGTACTGCGGTCCTTGGGAATACGACGGCTGAGTTGGGAATTTTACCGTGAAACAGACGTTTTGGAGCATCGATAGATTGGATTGTCTTCGTGGCATTCGGTGGCCATCATAGGAGTCTCCGTCAAAGGCCCACTCCAATGAGCAGAGAGGGACTTTTACGTTTTGACAACCATAATTATTTATTATTGTAGAAAGTTGACACTACTAATAAGTACTAGTACTAACTAACTCACTGATTATTTCCTTTAGGCGGAACAATCCTACGGGGAAATGTCAACAGACTTTAACGTCGTCCCAACAACAGTCAGTGGGGTGCCCATTATTTGGGGCCCAAGGACCTGAAAAACCGACGAGATCCTTAGCTGGACTACCCCGGGAGGCGAGAATTCGGTCTGCGACAAGAATCCCCCAGAATTCTCTTACTAGTCGGAATATCAGGCGCTTGGATTTGCATGTCAATACGACCGTCGCATGACGCCCTGGGAGGCGGAAATCTGATCGTCGTGAAATCCCCGGGAGGCGGAGCCCGATGTCCTAGGAGGACGCCCTGGTGGTGGGAGGCGGAAAATTTGATGCGACATGTAGGTGTGACAGACGCCTTGGAACTATTAACCGGCGGTTGGTTGCACAAAACTCTGCGCGCCAGGATTTTTCTGCTGTGATGATGATGAAGCCAGCAAGAGCGGATCTGATACAATGACAAGCGTTGGGGCCGTCCAACATGACACGTTGGAGTTTGCCTCAGTACCGTTGTCCCTTGCATCTATGAAGAAGTTGGAGGTGCTAAGAACAATGGATTTTAATTCAACCATCCAAAGCTACGATGAACGTCTTTCTAGATTTTACATCAATACCTCAAGCGACGAATCATTTTACAGTTCTCTTGACAATCATCCAGTGATGTTCACCTACTTTGGAATGTCTCGTAAGGGAGATGGAGTCTTTGTTGTTTGTCCGGACCTTACTGTCACAGGTGCCGAAAGTTACTTCACTTTCCTACTCCGACGATCCAACCTGAATGGCGATTGCTTTGCGCCTGGATCATGGAACGTTGGAGACAGCATTGAACAAATTTTGACCCTCAAGTCCACCACCGGATTTTGACCTTGGAGCAAGTGACTGAGCGTGTCAATGTGGTCGGAAAGAATCAAATCGAGATGAGCAAGCCCACTTTTTTACCTGTTTGTACAAGGAACTGGCCAAGCCATTCTATACCTACCAGTCTTTCATGGTCTGGTCGGTAAGTTAGCTTGTCATTGCATCATGTACCGCTCGGCACCCATCACACAGTTCTAACCTTCTTTCCATGTTTCTTTCGCTGCTGTGTTCTAACCCGCAGTGGTTCCCCTTTTGGTATTTTTACATGGCGATCGTATGGACATTTTTTGTCATCATGACTGGTGCCCTAACTGCAACTTCTTTTCAATATCGAAACGAAGCCAATCTCTATCGAATCACCAAACAAGTAGGCCAAGTGGAAGTTGTTCGAGATGGTAGGAAGACAAAAGTTGCTTTTGAAGAATTTGGTCCCTGGTGACTTTTTGTGCCTTTCCAGTGGTATTGCATTCGCTGATATGCTTTTGGTTGACTCTGAAGCTACGTTGGTGGATGAATCAGCTATCACCGGCGATGAGGAAGACGATGATGACGATGCTTTGGCAGTAGCAGATGTTTGAACGTATCGCTAAAACTCCTGGTAAACGTAGATACTGATAATGGAATCTATTATTTCAGCTCTCTTACCCGGTTAAACGTGGACGAAGCTGTACGAGTACGTACCGTACGTACCTGTACCCGACTACTGTACCACCGTACCTGGGAAGGTAAACAACGGCCAACAAACAACAACACAACAACACATCAACACATCAACACAACAACACAACAACACAACAGAAACAACAGCAGCTTCCCAAACCCAAAAACAGTTTGCCACAACAGCAGCGTTGATTGGATGCATGCTTCACTGTAAGATTCCTGTGACTAACATGAGAGCTTGTCGTGGTGCACATTTACTTCTGAGAGTAGCACAGGTAGGGCTAGTGGGACTACTCCTACTAGCAGTCTTTCAATCTCCTTCTTGGTTTGCTACTCGTGCAGGCACAGGTGCAAGTGCAGGTACAAGTACTGGAGGAGGTACAAGTACTGGTAGTGAATTCCAACAGGTAGTTGTGGATGGCTGGTTGTTTCCTTTGTTGGGCTCTCGTGGTTCAGTTTGTCCGTTGCAGTATGCGGCAACGGTCGAGAAATCTGCTCCCGAAACGACGTGTCCAGCATCTTCTGTTTGGGTTCAGCTCTACTACGAGGAACAGGAGGAGCCAAGGGCACAAGTTGTTCTGATCAAACCAGTGCCTGATTTTGTTGCCGAATTGGCCGAAGCTGTCAACGCGAAACTCAAGCTCGACGCTCCGTTGGACGAGTTGTACGTCTACTCCCCTGGCACTAAACCACCTTTTACTAAAGGGAATTCGATTAGGCCTGGAAGGAATTTGCAAGATTTGATTATGGGATATAATCAGACTCCACCCACATCCGATGAATATCCCTTGATTGTGGTGGCACCTGTTCCACAACAGCAGTTGGTAAAGGTGAAAATGGACATGTTGATAAAGCAGATAAGACGGAACCTAGAGGCACACCAAGCGATGGACCGCTCGTCACAGCAGCCAGACTCACAAACTCCATCGTTGTACCAACTGGTTGAAGGCTTTGTGGAACGAGATCGCTACTGGTTTGATCATACACGGACAACTAGAATCGACTCAAGCTCGCAAGTCCTTTATAGACCCCAAGTAGTCGAGAAGCTGGAAGAGTTGCTCAATAAAACCTTTGACGCAAGCAAAGGTGCTAAAGGAATCATGGTGAAGGGGCCACAGGGCGTTGGCAAGTCATACACACTGGTCAACCTTGTGCGAAAGCTCATGTCAAAGCAACAAGTATCTTGTCACATTCATTCCAGATTGTGAACGGTGGGACAGAGCAACTGATTTGGTCCAGGTGATACTAAGGTCGGTTGGAATCACTTTGGATCCAAAGGAGATTGTAGAATTGGGATTAAACATTCCCGACGACCTTGAAGCTTTCATTGGCAAGATCGACGCTATTCTCAAGGAACTTGGAATGAAATGGGTGTTTGTCTTTGACCAAATCAACCGAATATTTGCGAGGCCTGCTCACACCACAGTCCAAAGATATCGGTGTACTTCCCTTCCCATTTGACATGATGAAACGATTGCAGAAACCGGGTCGTATTGTTTCCATCATTTCCGCGTCAGCCAACAACGAGGCATCTTACAGAGAAAACCATGAAGGTTTCGAAGACTTCGAGCATTGCTCCGAGTTTACGCGGGATGAAGCCTCTTCTATTGCTTTCGAACAATACTAAGCCATCGGACGAAGAAATCTTGAAAGTGGAATGTAACACTGGACGAGTCCAAGTACTTCTCTGGACTTGTGCCACTGTACTTGAAAACGATGGCTCTCAGAAGGTGAGGAGTTTGATGGGCGTTTAAACTCCGAGATAGTGTTCTCTTTAGACAAGCAAAAGAGAGAAAGAAAGGATGAATGGGATCGAATAGTCAGCTCTATCATGAGTTGTGTACTGAAACAGCGAGGACTGCTAGAAGAAGTTGGGCTACATATGGACCGCAAATATACGTTCTTATCAAAGAGAGATGATGGTGAACCAGACTATTACTATGTGGAGCCCCTTTCCCATTGGTGGAGAAGGCATATCGAAAATACTTTTGGAATGATCTCCATGAAATTCACTGAAAGAGATGAAGAAAAGTTCCTGGAGGTTGCAAGCAACCAGCTTACCCCCAACGATGTTCGTGGTCGTGTATTTGAGATTGTTGTACTGCGACGCCTGCAGCTCCGCTTTGTGTCATTCGGAGAGGCAAGGGCGCTGCTGCAGGATGTGGGACTGAACGCTACTCATATTTTCAATAACACACTCTTTGAAGATGATTCGAATGCAATCTTTAAAGAGACGGAACGTATTGATAAAGCCACGAAGTTCCCTGAGTTGAGCGGAGAGTCATCAAAGCGAGCTCTGTGGATTCCAACTTCAGCCGTCTTTCCGGCTGTGGATGCTATTATTCATGTGGGTTCCGTTGTTTTTTGCACTGCAGCTACACGTTTCCAAGTCTCATGAATCGGTAATGGAAACGATGATCAAGAAGGCCACGGACGCCAGATGGCATTCCATGGCATAACTACAATTGTGTTGGTGTATTTGAGTCCAAATGCAAGAATTGCTGGCGATACCAAAACAAGCATTGAACGTAGTATGAGGAAAAAAGAAAATACTCCTGCACTGGCAACTGTTCTGAACGAAACGAAACCAGGTACTGCGGTCCTTGGGAATACGACGGCTGAGTTGGGAAATTTTACCGTGAAACAGACGTTTTGGGAGCATCGATAGATTGGATTGTCTTCGTGGCATTCGGGTGGCCATCATAGGAGTCTCCGTCAAAGGCCCACTCCAATGAGCAGAGAGGGACTTTTACGTTTTGACAACCATAATTATTTATTATTGTAGAAAGTTGACACTACTAATAAGTACTAGTACTAACTAACTCACTGATTATTTCCTTTAGGCGGAACAATCCTACGGGGAAATAATGTCAACAGACTTTAACGTCGTCCCAACAACAGTCAGTGGGGTGCCCATTATTTGGGGCCCAAGGACCTGAAAAAACCGACGAGATCCTTAGCTGGACTACCCCGGGAGGCGAGAATTCGGTCTGCGACAAGAATCCCCAGAATTCTCTTACTAGTCGGAATATCAGGCGCTTGGATTTGCATGTCAATACGACCGTCGCATGACGCCCTGGGAGGCGGAAATCTGATCGTCGTGAAATCCCCGGGAGGCGGCGGAGCCCGATGTCCTAGGAGGACGCCCTGGTGGTGGGAGGCGGAAAATTTGATGCGACATGTAGGTGTGACAGACGCCTTGGAACTATTAACCGGCGGTTGGTTGCACAAAACTCTGCGCGCCAGGATTTTTCTGCTGTGATGATGATGAAGCCAGCAAGAGCGGATCTGATACAATGACAAGCGTTGGGGCCGTCCAACATGACACGTTGGAGTTTGCCTCAGTACCGTTGTCCCTTGCATCTATGAAGAAGTTGGAGGTGCTAAGAACAATGGATTTTAATTCAACCATCCAAAGCTACGATGAACGTCTTTCTAGATTTTACATCAATACCTCAAGCGACGAATCATTTTACAGTTCTCTTGACAATCATCCAGTGATGTTCACCTACTTTGGAATGTCTCGTAAGGGAGATGGAGTCTTTGTTGTTTGTCCGGACCTTACTGTCACAGGTGCCGAAAGTTACTTCACTTTCCTACTCCGACGATCCAACCTGAATGGCGATTGCTTTGCGCCTGGATCATGGAACGTTGGAGACAGCATTGAACAAATTTTGACCCTCAAGTCCACCACCGGATTTTGACCTTGGAGCAAGTGACTGAGCGTGTCAATGTGGTCGGAAAGAATCAAATCGAGATGAGCAAGCCCACTTTTTTACCTGTTTGTACAAGGAACTGGCCAAGCCATTCTATACCTACCAGTCTTTCATGGTCTGGTCGGTAAGTTAGCTTGTCATTGCATCATGTACCGCCTCGGCACCCATCACACAGTTCTAACCTTCTTTCCATGTTTCTTTCGCTGCTGTGTTCTACCCGCAGTGGTTCCCCTTTTGGTATTTTTACATGGCGATCGTATGGACATTTTTTGTCATCATGACTGGTGCCCTAACTGCAACTTCTTTTCAATATCGAAACGAAGCCAATCTCTATCGAATCACCAAACAAGTAGGCCAAGTGGAAGTTGTTCGAGATGGTAGGAAGACAAAAGTTGCTTTTGAAGAATTTGGTCCCTGGTGACTTTTTGTGCCTTTCCAGTGGTATTGCATTCGCTGATATGCTTTTGGTTGACTCTGAAGCTACGTTGGTGGATGAATCAGCTATCACCGGCGATGAGGAAGACGATGATGACGATGCTTTGGCAGCAGTAGCAATGTTTGAACGTATCGCTAAAACTCCTGGTAAACGTAGATACTGATAATGGAATCTATTATTTCAGCTCTCTTACCCGGTAAACGTGGACGAAGCTGTACGAGTACGTACCGTACGTACCTGTACCCGACTACTGTACCACCGTACCTGGGAAGGTAAACAACGGCCAACAAACAACAACACAACAACACAACAGAAACAACAGCAGCTTCCCAAACCCAAAAACAGTTTGCCACAACAGCAGCGTTGATTGGATGCATGCTTCACTGTAAGATTCCTGTGACTAACATGAGAGCTTGTCGTGGTGCACATTTACTTCTGAGAGTAGCACAGGTAGGGCTAGTGGGACTACTCCTACTAGCAGTCTTTCAATCTCCTTCTTGGTTTGCTACTCGTGCAGGCACAGGTGCAAGTGCAGGTACAAGTACTGGAGGAGGTACAAGTACTGGTAGTGAATTCCAACAGGTAGTTGTGGATGGCTGGTTGTTTCCTTTGTTGGGCTCTCGTGGATCGTTTGTCCGTTGCAGTATGCGGCAACGGTCGAGAAATCTGCTCCCGAAACGACGTGTCCAGCATCTTCTGTTTGGGTTCAGCTCTACTAACGAGGGAAGGAGGAGCCAGATGGACGAGCTTTTAAGATCACACCACTACCCGAGGATGTTGATGCTTTGGCAGAAGTCGTCAACGCGAAACTCCCAAACGCCCTCAGCCATTGTGATGCCTCTGACCTTTACGTCTACTCCCCTGGCACTGAACCACCTTTTACTAAAGGGAATTCGATTAGGCCTGGAAGGAATTTGCAAGATTTGATTATGGGATATAATCAGACTCCACCCACATCCGATGAATATCCCTTGATTGTGGTGGCACCTGTTCCACAACAGCAGTTGGTAAAGGTGAAAATGGACATGTTGATAAAGCAGATAAGACGGAACCTAGAGGCACACCAAGCGATGGACCGCTCGTCACAGCAGCCAGACTCACAAACTCCATCGTTGTACCAACTGGTTGAAGGCTTTGTGGAACGAGATCGCTACTGGTTTGATCATACACGGACAACTAGAATCGACTCAAGCTCGCAAGTCCTTTATAGACCCAAAGTAGTAGAGAAGCTGGAAGATTTGCTCAATAAATGCTTTGACGCAAGCAAAGGTGATGGAGGAATCATGGTGAAGGGGCCACAGGGCGTTGGCAAGTCATATACACTGGTCAACCTTGTGCGCAAGCTCATGGCCAGCAACGAGTATCTCGTCACTTTCATACCAGACTGTCAGCAATGGGGAGACGCGGACGAATTGGTCCAAGTGATATTAAAGTCGGTTGGTTGTAGCTGGAATGAAGATGACATTAGAAAATTGAAGCTAGACACTTCCACTGGTAGCCTCAATTCTCTGATTGACAATATCGACGCTATTCTCAAGGAACTTGGAATGAAATGGGTGTTTGTCTTTGACCAAATCAACCGAATATTTGCGAGGCCTGCTCACACCACAGTCAAAGATATCGGTGTACTTCCCTTTCCCTTTGACTTTATGTTCAAAGTAAATAAGCCAGGTCGTATTGTTTCCATCATTTCCGCGTCAGCCAACAACGAGGCATCTTACAGAGAAAACCACGAAGGATTTGAGGAGTTTGAACATTGCCCAGAGTTTTCACTAGATGAGGCTAAAGCAGTGCAGGAAAACAACAACACACAATGTCCCAGTAAGGAAGAAGAGTGGGAGAAATTTTTCAAAGAGGCCAAGTACTTCTCAGGACTGGTACCTTTGTACTTGAAAAATTGGCAGACAAATCGCAACGGGTACGAAGGTGACACCCGTGAGGCAGTGAAAAACTCTCTTGTGAAACTGAAAACCGATTTGACAGAAATCGAATGGGATGAAGTTGTCACTTCTGCGACGGCTTGCTTACTCCACCTTCGAGGAGATAGAAATGAAATTGCGTTTCGCATGGACCGGAAGTTCTCATACTTATCTCAAGAAGCTGGCGAAACAGACTACTGTGTAAAATCTCTGTTTCCTTTAGCAGAAACTGAGTATCGCCTCTTTTTTTGGAAAGATCTCGTGAAATACGTCGAGAACCATGAAAGAGACCTTTTAAGAATATGCATGAAGAATCCTAAAAGCAAAGACGTACATGGTCGATTCTTTGAGAGTATTGTGCTTGCACGCTTGCAACTGCGCAGTATAACATTGGATGAAGCGAAGGAGCTGCTAAAAGAACATGATTCCGTGCGCAAGGTTCTAGAAGGAAGAACAGGGAGCAAACTCTTTGAGAAACACGACTTTACACAGGAAGCAACCAAGTTCCCGACGTTGTTTGCGAATGATGATCCAAAACTATGGGTTCCGAGTTCACCCGTTTTCCCTGCTGTAGATGCAATTATTCATGTGGGCTCCGTCGTGTTTGCGATACAGATAACCGTGTCCAAAGATCACAAGTGTGTGAAGGCAAGGATGATCCAGCATGCGAAACACGCCAAGTGGCATTCCAATGGCATCACCGACATCGTATTGGTGTATTTGTGTCCCGACAGTGCGACGGCAGAGGATCTTAAGAATCATATTACAAATGGCAAAGACGGAGGGGAGCAAGGTCCTGGGAATCCTTTTACTGTCATCCAACTGTTTTGGAGCAAGGAAAAGCTGGTCTGTCTCCAAAATATGCAATGGCCTTTAGGAGAGACGAAAACGCCAACAGCAGGGAAACCCGCGAAGATGGCGACAAAGGAGCCAACACAGCCTCTCAGGAGAAGTCAAAGAAATGCGACACAACAGAATGATGACGAAGATAAAAATGGGAAGAAGAGGAAGGCGTCACCAAAGAAAGGGGGGAACGAAAGGAAGCGGAGGCAACATAATATCAAGTAGTAGTACTAGTAGTACAAAGCTCGCTACTGTCTCATGTTTCCCAGCAAGCCGAAGACAAGCACGGTCTCAAAACTCGTACCAAAACTGTAGAAAAAGTCCATCTTCCCAGCCTTTCCATCATCGGTCAAGGATGCAAAGAAGGCGCTCAATTCTGAAGTATGCAATGGTCAACGGAAGGAGTCCCACGATCGGTGACTCACTCACAACACCACCATTGCCTTGGATAGATAAAACTTGTCCTGTGGACAATGCAACAAGAACAACACAATAATCGTAGCAAGGAAGAGCGCATGTCAATGCGGCACAACACATCATGACGCAATCCAATCCACACATACCTTCTTTGGAACTTCTTATTTGTCATGGAGGCCTGTAGTTGGCCTTCTTGGTGTGTGTGCAATGCGACGTTGGGATCTAAACAGCCACAAAACCAAGCATCGACGCAGCCTCGACAGCCATGTTCGATGTGAGGAGGGCTTGACTGGTACGGTACGAGTAGCGTCGGAGCTCTCGTCGTCACCATCCATAACGGAGGTTCTGACTTGATACTTGTTGGCAGTACGGTACTCGTAGTACGGCATACGCCTATCGAACCGCGGTATCCAAGGTACTACTACTAACGTTGGTAGTACTGTACTAGTAGTACCTTACGGTACACTCAGAGTCCTCACAACAATCAATCAAACCGTCGTTGTCATTGTCAACAACACCAAGTCGATTGCTTTGAGATCTCTCGTGGTGTGAATAAAGGATGAAGGGGTGTAAAGTAGTGTAAAAGAGCGAAGTGACTCAGGACTCAGAAGTCGAAGGAAACACCGACTCAGTGGACTAAGTGATTGACGCAGTGGCTCCAAAAAGACTTGCCGGCGCCGTGACATTGCTGTGTGGTGGCTAGCGCGTGCGTGGGTGTATCCATGTTGCCATGTTGTTGTCATGGACATAACGTTGACCGTTGCTACGATCTTTTCTCTTTAAAGAATGGTTCTTGGAAACAATAACGGTATACGTGAACATTATTTCTTGGTTTCGATACTTTTCGGAGAGGAAAGAAACGTGTTATTTCATGGTGCTTGTTGGTGGTGCGAACGTGGGAATTTTGTGCGCTTGGAGGCAACCAACAGCAAAAAAAGGCGACAAGAGGAACAACGAAAAGACAACAACAGTAATAGCAACAACAAAAATGGCTGCTCCAGCATCTTCGGTTTGGGTTCAGGTCTACTACGAGGGAAAGGTAGAGCCAGTTGGACTAGCTATTAAGATCAAACCAGTACCTGAAGATGTTGCCGAATTGGCCGAAGCTGTCAACGCGAAACTCCCAAACGCACTCAGCCATTGCGATGCCTCTCGCCTTTACGTCTACTCCCCTGGCACTAAACCAGCTTTTGCTAAAGGGAATTCGATTGACCCAGGCAAGTTATTGGAAGATTTGATTGCAGAATATAAGAGGGAACAGACTCCACTACCCACATCCAGTGCTCATCCCTTGATTGTGGTGGCCCCTCCTCCGGAGTCTCGGAAAGGTAAGAATCATCCTATTTCTTATTTCGGATAGATTATTGATATTCCACATTGCTCCATTCTCAGCGCATTTGCTTCTCCTTCCCTGTAGACCTCGTGGATACTGAAACACTGAAACGGCATGCCCTGGAAGCAGCGCACCAGGTTCAGCGCGCCAAACACGATCCCGCAAGAACCCTCTCCTATACTTCGAAAAGCGAAGCCTTTTTGGATTCCAGGACCAAGGAACATTTTGTATTTGGGCAAGATTTCTTCTTTGATCTGGTTGACCCGGTTGAATCAACAGCATTCGCAGATCCTGCACCAAAGTCCACAGACGACGAAAACAAAGTGCACCACCATTATTTTTTACGAGAAGTCACCAAACTGGTCGACTCAGCAATTGCGGCTGGAAGAGAAGTACATCAACAGCTGCTTTGGACAAAGGCGGGGCACTGGCTCAGTTTAGACGATGGCCGTGCTGCCGGTGTTGAGCCGGATTTTGCAACAACTGCTGTGGATAGGTCCCGCAAGAACGCTGATAGGAGCCAGTTCTACGTGGGCAATCCAGAAAATGGCGCAGAGAAGCCATCAAAATACGACGTTGTGTTGGTATTTGAACAAAAGAAGACGTTTTCCGAAACAGATCAAATTGAGGCCATTGACTACGCAGAGCGAATACTTCGCGTACAACGCGGTCGCGGAGTTGCCTACGCTGCACTGTTTCATTGCTGCGTGAACGAAAAAAGCATCCGCTGGATGAAGGTGACTCCTCTTGATGGTCACTATTTCACAGAAATATCGAGACCCGGGACCTTAGCTCCTGGTGGGGTGGGTCAGCGGCAACTTCTTACAATGCTGTCAAAGACTTCTGAGGCACTTGGAAGAGATGTTCCAAATTTGGGGCTCTCTAATAGTGGGGCCGAAATAAAGATCTCTTCTCGTTTGGGCTCTGGAGCTACTGCTGATGTTTTCCTTGGATCTGTAGGCAAATCTCAGGGTGTACTGAAAGTCTTGAAACATCATTTCGAAAGCTATGGTGATCATGAGGCTGACATCTTACTCCGTCTAGTTTCTTGCGGAACTCCTTTTTTGTCAAAGTGCACCGTTATCAAGGATGGTGTTCTATTTTTTGACGAAGTTCTAGGGTCAGTTCAAACCATAACGCCTGTGCATGTTGATTGCCTTCTCCAATGTCTGAAGCATGCTCATGAAGTAGCTAGAGTGGTGCACAGAGACATTCGTCCAGACAACATGATGGAGACGGCTGGTGGCGAAATACGAATTATCGACTGGGGGTTTGCCTACCTTCTTGGCAACCCAGCCCCCAGCTTTGAAGGGACATTTCGATTCGCATCGGACGATGTCTTGAATGCAGCAAATGATGGGGAGCTGCGCACCCCAAAGCCAGAGGATGATTTGGAATCTTTTGTTCGGGTTGTTTTTGCAATGGGTGACAGGAAACTTTGGAGAATGTTGGTCGAAGTCAACGATAGAAATTTTTCTGAAGTGATGGAGCTGTGGCAGAAGTTCAAGGGCCAAAACCGCAGACAAGCAGATATGTTCCGTGCAGCAGCAAACCTGGACTATGAAGCATTGCGAGAGATTGTAGCTGGTATGCACTAGTACTGTACACGTTAGCAAGCTGTGAAATCATCGATAGGGTTGGTGTGAAGCTTACTAACTAGTTCAATGAATTTTTCTTAAAAGGGCAGGAGGCACTACTGCAGAAATATCTTGGGACTTTAGCGTCATCTTCCTCGCTACAATCGTTTCCCAGCAAACCTTAGACAAGTAGTGCAACATCGATAGGGGTAGGCTAAGGCCAACCCTAACCGTCGACGAAAACGAGCACGAAACGCGCGGTTGTGATTCGTTTTCGTTTTCGTCCCGTCCCAAACGGCGATTGGGGGCGAATCCAATACATGTCGGATTCGTTGCCCTTTTCGGAATCCCCAATCGCACCCCTACGATTCGTTGAAAACCAATCGAGCAACGAATTGCAAAAACCGGGGACAGTAGGGTGGGCGCTTTGCCCAATGCAAATCTAAAAACTTTTCCGACCCTGCGATTCCCTATTCCATTATCAAAGTACCGCGAACATTTCTGGCATCAGCAACATAATATGTATTATGCCTTTATTAGTACCGAACTTAAGTTTGTCATGGTTTCAATATCAATAAGTAGAAGGAACGCAGGAGCAATACTCAAATATGCCCCTTTTTGTAGGAAAACACTTACTACTGCTCGCCGGGCTCGATTTCTCGAAGCAAGCCACGTACTTAAGGGAAGTTGCCAAGAAGCCGCGACATCTGTCCCCTTCTCAGTATCTGCAACGTATGAAAGCCCTAAGTGCCTATGCTATGTGCATGCCGAATGTCGATCCAGACAAAGGAACGGCAACATCGGCCCTCACACAAAAGGAGCTTGTCACGTCGTTTTTGCGCTCGATGCCCAAGGCTTGGAAGAAATCAATGATTGCCAACGGCAAAGACCCCAATCAAGTCGATATCTCCGAGGTTGTGAAGGACATGGACCTACAGTACAACAACCAAGACGACGACGACGAAACAGGAGGCGATCGAAAGGATCGAAGTGGTCAAAGAAGGTCTCAAAAGCCCTCTAGACCAACTACTGGCGATGCAAAGAAGTCAAGCCAAGGCAATTCCAAGGATCAAAAAGCGGACACAGTCAAGCCAGATGATCCTTGTCCAATCCACAGGAGTGGGAATCACAAGTGGAGAGACTGCTACCAGAATAGGTTCAGAGACCAGGCTCAGAATGCGGAGAGAAAGTCCGAAAAAAGGCCAGATTGGACGCCATCTGGAGGTTCGTCTCAGCCCTACAAACCTCGAGAGACTCGATACTACACTCGTTCTCAAGCAAAGGAACGTGGAGAAAGTCATGCGGCGGCTCAGAATGCTGTTCCGGTCGAGCAATCGAGTTCCAAAAAGTGCCCTTCGGAGGCCAATTGCAGTGATTCCAGTCCGATGCATTCAGATCTGAATTGGTGCAATCCAGTGACGGGAGCTAGTCTCAGTTCGAATCCTGAGAGCCTATTCAATCAGGTTGGAGAGTTGGAACCAGAGAGATACGAGATAAAAAATAGTTTCAATTCTGATGTTCATCCAATCGCCGAGTTCAATGAAAGTGATTTATCTTTTGAACCAGACCTTTTGCCAACAACCCTGGCTACATGCAGCAAGATGGGTGAATTGCGGGGTCAGTTTGTCTTTCGGGCCCTCCTAGATCACGGTGGTTCCAACACAATGATCAATCGTAGGTGTGTCCCGAGTGAGCTCGAGTTGATTGATGAGAAGAAAACGACCTTTGAAACGACTGCTGGACCTGTATCCAGTAGCCATGTTGTCTACTTATATGATCTACAACTTCCTGAGTTCGCCTTGACCAGATCAGTTCGAAAGGTCAAGTGTCATGTCTTTGATGCTCCAGGTGTGGAGCATGATATCATCTTTGGCAGGACGTTCTTGAATTCCTGCAAGATTGATGTTCTCTCAAGCAAGCTTGCGAGTTCATGGTGTGGAAAAGAGGTTCCTTTCCATCCGCACGGTCACTTCCATGATAATGAAATAGTAAGAGCCATTTTGGAGGTCCAACCCATTTGTGTTGAGAGACTTGTGGTGAGTTTCATGGCTTCGATCCAAGAGAGCAAGTCGACGAAGGCTGATGTGAATGTCGTCGCGCGAAGCCAATTCCACTTAACTGAGGATCAGAAGGATGAGCTTCGTCTGATTCTCCTCAAGTTCGACAAGCTGTTCTCCGGCAAACTTGGCAACTACCCTCACAGGAAATTTCGGATTCAACTCAAGCCAGGGACGAAACCGTATCATGTAAAACGTCCGTATCCGATTCCTCAGCAGTTGCTGAAGGTAGTCCAAGCAGAGCTTGACAAACAAGTGAAGGAAGGCACCTTGGAGCGAGTTTATGACACTGAATGGGCAATGCCGATGCTTGTAGTCCCCAAGAAGAATGGCGAGATTCGCCTCGTGGACGATTTGAGAGAACTCAACAAGGTGATTGAGAGACCCAAGTATATGTTGCCGAGGATCCAAGACATATTCCGTCGGCGTGAAGGCTATTCCTTCTTCACGAAGGTTGACTTATCCCAGTGTTTCTACACTTACACACTGGAACATCTGGGGGGCGTTTCACATGCCTGTTTTTGTGACACTGCCATAGCGCTTGTAGCTAGCATAGTACCAATCAATATATTGGGAAAAAACCGAGACGTAGTAAAGTAGTCACAATAGTCCACTCAGAGATGACATCAGAGGTTGCCAGACTCCTTCGAACATGCAGATACTACAAATCGCACTCAATATATTACAAATCACTTGCGAAGATTACGGTACCGCTCAATATATTGGTTTTGCATGTGCAACTATTGCTTTTTGGCATGGCCATCTCGCGAACCAATGTCCGCCAGCCATATTGGCACCATGCACACGTAAAACCGACGTTGACGATTAGGCTAAAGAATTAGTTCTAGGCTATATGAGTCTTATCATTCGCTTCCGCCTAGCACATTTCCGAACCGCTCCAAATTACTATGATCGAAGCTGTGCAACCAAATAAGAATAACAGATGAGTGACACCTACTCCAAATTTTTCAAGCCTTCTTACAGAGACATTTGGCTGTAAATGCTAATATTGTATGTCGCTGTATCTGACTGACAGGCGTCATCAATTGGAGAGTTCGTCAGCCTGACAAGCTTCGCCCAGCTCACCAGACTCGATAGTTAGGATAGGGATGGCACACTCAACGGTTTATTCCTAAACGAAATAATCCAAGAGCAGGCCAAGTCCCACTCCTCAAAACAGCGACTCTTGAATCAAGAAAGCTGTACCGTCAGAACCCATCGAAATCACACCCAAACGCAACAACAACAACAACACACCATGACACATGAGCGTTCACTCCAAGGAAATCGAAAAAAAAACCGAAGAAAACATGCCAGGAGACGACAAAATATTAATCAACGAACCACCCACAACCTGAACCAACAATTTCGCCTCAATTGGGTCCCTCCAAATCGCCCAGCATCACATCCAACAGATGCAATTCTTGATGAGACTTCCGCCGTTGGTGCTAACGATGGCGCTTCCGCATTGAGTGGGGGCGATGTTGGCACCACGGTTGTCGCAGCTACTACTACTACAACAGTAGCTCCATCTACATCTACGAATGATGGCGCTTCCGCCTTGTGTGGGGGTGAGCAAAAGAAGTCTTCTCGAAAATCATCCACACCATCCAACAAGAAGTCTCAGCGCCGCTCAACAGCTGATGATGACGCTTCCGCATTGAGTGGGGGCGATGTTGGCACCACGGTTGTCACAGCTACTACTACTACAACAGTAGCTCCATCTACATCTACGAATGATGGCGCTTCCGCCTTGTGTGGGGGTGAGCAAAAGAAGTCTTCTCGAAAATCATCCACACCATCCAACAAGAAGTCTCAGCGCCGCTCAACAGCTGATGATGACGCTTCCGCATTGAGTGGGGGCGATGTTGGCACCACGGTTGTCGCAGCTACTACTACTACAACAGTAGCTCCATCTACATCTACGAATGATGGCGCTTCCGCCTTGTGTGGGGGTGAGCAAAAGAAGTCTTCTCGAAAATCATCCACACCATCCAACAAGAAGTCTCAGCGCCGCTCAACAGCTGATGATGACGCTTCCGCATTGAGTGGGGGCGATGTTGGCACCACGGTTGTCGCAGCTACTACTACTACAACAGTAGCTCCATCTACATCTACGAATGATGGCGCTTCCGCCTTGTGTGGGGGTGAGCAAAAGAAGGCTCCTCAAAAATCATCCACACCATCCAACAAGAAGTCTCAGCGCCGCTCAACAGCTGATGATGACGCTTCCGCATTGAGTGGGGGCGATGTTGGCACCACGGTTGTCGCAGCTACTACTACTACAACAGTAGCTCCATCTACATCTACGAATGATGGCGCTTCCGCCTTGTGTGGGGGTGAGCAAAAGAAGTCTTCTCGAAAATCATCCACACCATCCAACAAGAAGTCTCAGCGCCGCTCAACAGCTGATGATGACGCTTCCGCATTGAGTGGGGGCGATGTTGGCACCACGGTTGTCGCAGCTACTACTACTACAACAGTAGCTCCATCTACATCTACGAATGATGGCGCTTCCGCCTTGTGTGGGGGTGAGAAAAAGAAGGCTCCTCGAAAATCATCCACACCATCCAACAAGAAGTCTCAGCGCCGCTCAACAGCTGATGATGACGCTTCCGCATTGAGTGGGGGCGATGTTGGCACCACGGTTGTCGCAGCTACTACTACTACAACAGTAGCTCCATCTACATCTACGAATGATGGCGCTTCCGCCTTGTGTGGGGGTGAGAAAAAGAAGGCTCCTCGAAAATCATCCACACCATCCAACAAGAAGTCTCAGCGCCGCTCAACAGCTGATGATGACGCTTCCGCATTCTTGAGTGGGGGTGAGAAAAGGAAGTCAACTACTTCCACCAAGAAAAGGAAGGATCCTAGTTTACCTTCAGAGTATGTCCAACCTATCAGTAAGCGGTTGAGACAACGCGGAAAGGCCCACCAGCACCACCAGCAACATCACCATCGTCACCATCCCCTTCTTCATCACAGTATACCATGGATGATATGTCAGTTGCAAAGGATAGCAACTACACTCCCGAAGAAGGTGATGATGGTTGGGTCACAGCAGAACCTGATGTATCAACGCAACCAAAAGTTGTTAGAGAGGTATTAATGGAATGGCGAGATGGAGAGACAGTGACAAATCATTTCATGACAAGTTTGCAATTGGATGACCCCATGATTGATATGGAGCTGGCAATGAATACAACAGAAACAGTGAAGGATGTTTCAACCGATGGTCCCATCAATGCAACGGAACAAAGGGAGGCCACTCATATTGCCGATTCACCAACGGAGGATTCCATGCAGGCTGCACCTCCCAAGAAGCATCCACAGCGATCATCAAAGAAAAAAGCAGTCCCCAAACCACCCGAAGCAGAAGCACAAGAGACCTGTTCGGCTGCCTTTCTCTCTCGAAGATCCTCGTCACAACGAACTCTTGGAAACAAAAGCCGTATTTCGAGAAAGGGAGATCCAGAGTTGATTGTTGACAACCACGTCTTCTCATTCAAAGGCTGCACACTCTCTTGGGATGTCATGTTTGGCTATGGTAAACACTGCGAAGAAGATGATATCCGAAATATTGTTATGGTATATGAAATTCCAAAGGATATGGCAACTGTACAACCTCAAGAAGTGGATGCAACTGGAAGATCACCGTATGCCACCAATATATCGGTCCTTAACAAGAAAAGGTTGCTAAACGAAACCCGTCACATGTATGTTGTTGTACAAGATGACTATCAGATCGGGTGGGCCAAGGACCTGTCCAACGTTGTCCACTACCAAGTGCATATTCGAACTCTTTGCAAAGAAATGAAGTCATTCTTCGATGCGCACCCTGACAGCCCCCTTGGTTTGACCTGTATCGGAGTTGGAGGCCGGATCGATGATCGTTTTTTGGCAGTGCAGAACTTTTCGGCTGGTGATGAGGAAATTGAAAATCTACCCTGGGATATCACCAACAAGCAGTTGGGAATGTTGTTCGATGAGGAAACCGGCAAAAGAAAGAAGCAATCATACAGGGGACTGAACAGACAAGCTGAATACAAGGATCTGGGATTCACATCCGATATGAGCACTAGCAGGAAGTTCTCGGATATTGGGATGACAGGACCCAATCTGCTCGAAGGGAGTCTGACCCCAACAGGCGAAGAGATCTTTGGCTCTGTGACCGACTTCGTTGACCACATGGACAAATGCCTGGGCGTTGGTATCTTCAACTCAGCTGATAGACGACGGAAGTTTGCGGGACAGCTGGGGATGGGTAATCGAGTCGAGACTACCCGGGCGGCAGCTTACAGTTGCAACCCTTCCACATGGCTGAAAGCCCACGTTGACAACTCAAACGGCAGAGATGTTGGATATACCCATGTGGTATGGGCCTCCCAGATATGTCAAAGAGAAAGTTTGCACCCAAGTATACTACGCAAAAGTGGAATCGATGATCCCAAAGATGAATCCTGGCTCGACAAGGTAGATGATCCAGTCCTTGATGAGATGCCTGAGTATCGGTTGTGCCAAGTGATGTACAGTCGGCGTTCTGTTGAACACTATCTAGAGCATCTTCTCAAGTACGGTGGCTCCATCGAATTCTTCAAAGAGGTTTACGCAGATGCTTTCTCTCACGGCACCCGCTTCTTTGGACCGACCACATTGTCAGAGGCTGTACCTCTAACCCAACTCGAAGAGGATTCGATTTGGCAACTCGGTGTGATACAAGGGAACATGCAATTGGAAAGCCATCTCCAACAGTACATTACGTTGGCGAATCTCGTCATCACAAGGTTCAAGCTGGGGTATGCCGGGGCGTTTGGTGTTGCTTTTGTCCTGTCGCTCAACTCAAGTTCAGCTCTATACCACACCATAGCCTGTCACCTTTTGTTCAGTGAGAAAGACAAACATGGAAAGCTACAGAAAGAAAGGTCGCACTATTCAGTTGCAAAGAGATTTGTCCAGTTACTTGTACATGTATCAAACGTTGGTGTTGGTCACATATTCCCGGAAGTCGGCGGTGGTGCAAAGGGAAAGGCGTTTCCTCCCGGTGACAGATATTGTGATGCATGGGTTGAAGAAAGGTTTCTATATCAGCCGGAGGAGCGACACTATGAACAATTGGTGTATGAGCGTTTTGATCTTGGTAACTCTTGAATTCAGCTGTGCTTGCAGCCGCGGATATGTGCAAAAGTGAAGTCCCCAAGGATCCGAAGGAGCTCAGAGGGAAGTTGGAGAAACTACAAGCCAACTTTGAGAGTAGCATCTTGATGTTCAAAGAGGAAACCAAGGTTGTTTACACCATTTCTTGTCTTTGCTCTCTATGTTGGGATTGATTCCTTTGGCATACTATCCCATCATACATCTACACCAACATACATGCACGCCAGTCTATCACTACTTCTCTGGTATCTACACTGACAACGGAATGAAATGTCCCACAAATTGGGAGAAGACGTTGCTGCAGCTATCAAGGCCTATCTGGAAGATAAGCACTTCAACTTCGTTGGCTATGCAAAGTCAGAACAATACGTACAAGGTGCTATTGAAATGGTTGGAAACAAACTGAGGGCAAGGACGAACAAAATCGTCTCCCAAGGACTGATCAACTTTATGGCTCCGAATTTTGTTGTGAATAACGGCAATCTTTCCTTTTTGTCGGCGATATACAACAGTATGTTTCTATTGGCCCAAGGGGAATCTTCACGCCACCCAAGGATCTTCTGTTTGGTGAGGAATATGAGCAGCCGTTGAAGAGTTGTTGGGACGACAATCCTGGGATGTTGAATGAGTTGAATGTGTTGAGACAAACATATGCAAAGAAACTTCGAAGACCAAAACTGAGATGGGGGGCAGGGCGTCCAAACCGATACAACAAGTTGAATTCGGAACAGCCCAGACTGGGCACTTCCATACCTTTAATACATTGGTAAGGATTTTCCACCACTATTTTCATTTTAAGTTACACTATATCATTCTCATCTCCTTTTTCTGTTTGCCACTTGAACACACCAGTTATAGAATAATGTTGGCCATTCTTCTCGAGGTGCAACTACAAGGACACGTTCCTTTGCAAGGTCAGTTGGCAGACGCACCGGTTTGGGTTCACTGGAACCCTTTTGGGGGTATTTGTTGTGTTCGAATACCAAAACACCCTTTTTGATCGAAGATATAGGAACCTTGGTCAACACTGGATATCCATTCCAATACTCTTTCTGCCACTCCTTGAACACAAGATGAGATTTGTTGACAGCACTTCTTGCCACCGGATTCCAACCAACGCCGTGAACTAGTGCACATGGGACGTTGCCGGTATCTCGATAGAAAAGACAACACTTCACTGGCAAGTACTGGCTGTTGTTGTCGCGATCTTCAAAGTGAACCAAAGCCCAATCGTACCAAGCAGGCTTATCTTTCCCGAATGAAGGATGTGCCCTCAGGATTCGACCATCACTGTCCTGAATCTCTGCCCAAACATCTATGGATGTTAGCTCTGGCTCTATTTCTATCAACTTCTGGACAACGTATTCTTGTATACAGACTGGTGGTGCTTTGGTGTCGTCCTTTCCAACTCTTGTCCGTTGTGTCAAGGTAGCCTGTCTTCTGTTGCCTTCATCTATGCGCTCAAGGCAGAAATTGGGTACATTTCTTGAAAAGAAAAAGTCTCCCACGGGCCGTTGAGGGTGTCTCCGTTTGCATCTACTGCAATTGCAATCAGCCGCTCATGCCATATGTTCACATACAATGGACTGCCATCACCTGTTTTCTTGGATTCTATCTCTTTCCGGCGCTGTGTGGCTTTGTTCAATGTCATGGAATCCGATATTCTGGAAGCAGTCTGCTGTGTGAAGGTGTCCACATCTTTGTTCTTTTGAGCAGTGTGCGATGGTTTCTTTGCCCAATCCTTCAATCCCCTTTCACAACTCCCGGCTTCACTTTGCGAAGGGTCTCCAAAGATTGGAATCTGATAACTGGTTCGGACATGGCAATGAAACTTGCAGATGGCCCAGTCTGTTGTTTTGTCCCCTCGATAGAAACATGCGTCCACCATAGACATAGCTTCACGGATACCAATCTCAATTATCTCAAGTTGCGAACGTTGTTGAAGGTCCAGGGTCTGGGAATGGTGGAGGTAGTCATGATGCAGAAGACATATCTCCAAGACACGGCACATCTCGTCAAAGTTGTATAAAACTGCAGCAGTCGAGGAGTATTTGGATACTGAGATTGTTCTTCTTTTGCGATGTTTCAATACAGTTGAATCTCGAATCAAGGATTTGCCCACAAGAACCCTGTTTCCACCTTTGGGTTCAACTACATCCCTTTGTTGTGTTTTTGCTCGTTTGCCTCCATGCTTGGAGCTTTGGAGCCGGGTGGCAGCTTCTCGTCCAGGGCTGTGACTATCTTCTTCAAGGCATTTCTTTCCATTAAAGAAGATTCATCGACGCTTCCCTTATCTCTTCTTCTCTTCTTTTTAGGATGAGAAGGAGGCTGGAGTACCTTTTGTTTGAGATTTCCTGGCAAAACATCCCATACTTCCTTGATTAGATGCATTGTCTGAAGAGCGTCAAGGTCAAGGTCAAGTATGAAGGCAAGGTCTAGTCTCCTCAAGTGTTCCACAATCTCGCTAATTGCATTTTGTTCCATCATTTTGTTTTCAAACACTGAGGGGAGTTTTCGAGAGACCAACATCTTTGTAATGTTTGAATATTATTGAGATGAAATGGACTTTCGTTGTTTTGGTTTGTGTCGCGTTCATCAAATGTGATATAACAATCTTGTGACACTTTGATTGCCTTACTGAAATTGGCTTGGAGTTCTTTGTTCGTCAACAGCGTCACGAGAAGGCTGAATATCATTCCAACTTGTTCTCCAGCTGTAAGCATGGTCACATTTGAAAACCCAGGTTTGATATTGATTCGGGGATAATATTGTTTGGCACTGCTACGGAGACCTGAGAATGTTTGGGTAACTGCATCTTCAATTTGACTCTTTAAGATTTCACCTCCCAGGCCACTGTACAGGAGTTGAGATAGATATTTGAAGAGACCTCCCTGGTTGAAATGCATGATGTCATCAAGAGTTGCTGTATGAATCCCACCTTTGTTTTCTCCAAAGTCCACTGTGTCGAATGCATTTACGATTGGGTACAGAGCAAAAGTGCTCTCCAATATTTTGGTGGCAAGCTTTGATCGATCGTCTGAGTTTGCTTTTGTCCCATTTGGAATAGCTGCTTTGAACAATGAATTAACTGTCTCCACAGGAAACGGTGCGCATTTGCCCGTACTATTCTGCATCACAGAATAGTGACTACACATGCATGATCTGTGGAGTCGAACTGCACCCCAAGTACCAGGGTTTTTCTTTCCACACAAGGCATCTTGGCTCTTTTGATCTCCCATCACAAAAGCCACTGGCAGATGAACTTCCACTGTCTGTCGAACTCCTCCAAGATTGACTTCTAAGATTGGGGGGGACTTTTGGTATTTGTAAACTTCCTTCAGAATCAATGATAAGAGTTCATGATATGTGGATATATTGGTCTGGGCTGGTGTGCTTCTACCACTCTTTGGATCTCGTCGTTGCTCTTGTCTGTTGGGGTTTGGTGCATATATAGATGGAACCAATCCCAGGTGTCGCCATGCATTTGCATTTCTGCGGACATGGTTGCGGAAAATTGCAGTTGTGAACATCAGTGGTTCGAGATTGTATCGCTGGTTGTTTGATATTGGGGTGCTGTCTATGTATAGGATCAGTGGCATCAGGTACTTTCTCACACCACCTGCATGTATTGCTTCGGTTGCTGTCATTCGCTGGTGTGTGTTCTTGTACCATTGACAAGAACATACCTCGGTGAACTGGTCTCCTTCTCTACCTTTGTACTCCTCAAATCTCATGTTGATATCTTCATTGGCACAGATGTCATCCAGTTTATCGAAATATGAAGTGCTTAGCATATCTTTCAGTTGGTCGAGAAATGAAAATGTGGTCACTTCAAACATCACTCCGGTGGATGATTTGTAGCTCTGGGTTTCTGGCATAGGAGGAAGAAGTGTTTTTCGTAGTTTGTTCAAGAACGTCTTTCTTCGAGGCAACCTTGTGAGATCTATCTCCAGACCCTCCTTTTTGAGTTTCTTTGTATTTCGTTTCAATAAGGATACAATTTCGTCATAAAGATACAATGGCGTACGCCCTTGTTGGCATAATGTCAACAATTCAAGTGCGATTGAGTCTTCTGGACGGGCAAAGATGTCTTGTTCCTCCTGTTCGATAGATTCCTCTCTTCTTGGTCGAGAAGTACCGGTGGACAATGGGTCAGGAGGATTGACTTCAACATCCTCTTCTTCGCTGCTGTTGCATATACTAGCATCCTCGTCACCCTCTTCTTCATCCAGGAAATCAATATTTCCACGATCTACAACAATGTCATTGTCGTGCTGATCATCCTCCTCTGTTTCGAGACACTGGTGGTTTTCGTGGCTTTCTGACTCATCTACATCAGGATACTGCTGGATATCGCTTTGATTGGGAATGCGACTATCTTCTTCGGATGGAGATGTCAATGGGTTTATTCCTGTTGTTGGCGCTGGTCGTCTCAAGTGTGCTAGCCTTTGCCTGCCTGTGCGGTTTCTCATACGCTTTAGAAAACTTCCTTGCATGTCGATGTCTTGGTTGTCCAATTTTTCCAGATTTTGGTATTGCCAATAGAGTGTGCCGCTATTGTTGGAGAGCTACAATTGCACTGTATTGAGTACATTTTGGTTTCAAAGTATTACAAATATATTAGGATTGAGTACGCGTTGTTCATGAAATATTCCACATTCTGACGTTGGGGATGTCTTTGTGCCCCTTTTGTAAATGGGGGACAGGTTTTGTCCCTTTCACATAATTGTGGCGCGCGCCAGGATTTTTGGGCAGTAGCCTCCTACCTTTTCTGGTAGTCTACTATCACATATTTTTAGTAAGAGTAGGCCGTTGGATCACTTTCGTCTGGCATGATCATCTCTGACTTCCCCATGGAGTTGAGCACTGGTTCTAGAGTTAACACTCAAAGGAATAAGAACCCCCAACGAGAATGTCCATCTCCTGCATCAAGGGGAACCACCAGTGTAAAATGATAGTTCTATTTCAACTAACCACACTAACACGGCAGTTTCTGCTGTCAGGCCACCAGCTGGTAGTCGGACTAATGTGTCACCAGCAGGTGCTGCTGTGACAGTGCCAGGTCGGGGTGATGGTGTGGTAGAAGGTACTAGTAGACGAAGTGTTGGTGGTTTGTCACGAGTCTCGCGGAACTCTTCCTCCAGTGTTGTGACGACCCTGGTCAACAATAAGGATCAAGTTGCAATTGACTTGCTTGTACTGTCCAATTTTGTCAAGGATGAAATGTATTATTTTGCTAAGTTTGTTTTCAGTGCGGAAATAGACTTGGTCACAGAAGGTGAAGGTAGTGTTTTGTACCATCATTTTGTTGAAGCTTGTCTTCATAAAGTTGCCTCGGGTATTCTCCGTAAAGACGAGGATAAACTTGCCTATTGCAAGTTTCTTTGGACTACTGCTACAGCGAGACGACTTCAAATGGACTCACTTGCCATGAAACGAAGTGCAGTTTACACAGTGATGCAGAATCGCTTCTTTTGTAAGTCAAATGTGACTGTGTTGTGTTATATGATCGTCTAGTATTACTACTACTACTACTAACTTTGTGACAAAGATTTGTGCCAACAGTGTTCTGAAAGCAATGCTTACATGATTGCTTTTGAATGTTTCGAAGAAAGATGGAAATTTCCAAAGGTTTATCATCTGTTCTATGATTACTTTTATCGAGCAGTCATGGGTGAAAAGAAATGGCGTGCAAGTTTGGAGAACGAAACCCTTTCTTTTGGTGAGTCTAACTCCGAGGCATTTGCTTTGTTGTTGCTCAAAAACAATTACAAGGCTTGGCTTGCCCAGGCACTTGTTGATTTGGATTTTGAAACACAATACAGTATTGAGTTGGAACGGAAACGTGAAAGCAACGGAAATGATGCGGAACGTACATTGTCACACAGAGTTAGCTTGTTGGATGTGGCTTTACCGCATATGGAGTACACTAGGAGGAGGGTTCTTCCACCTTCTACGCATAATGCAGTGGAAGAAGATGAGGTTGCAGGCATTGGCATTGTTGGACAACAAGATATAACAGGTGATGATGGCGATGAGGATGAGGAGGCCATCCAGGCACGTCTTGACAGAATGATTAATCTTGACAGAGAGGAAGGACAAAATGGTGTGGTGGCGGCAACTACTGGTACTATTAGTATTGAAAATCAGCCTTGGTGTATTGTGGAACCACCAACAGAGGACGATGGTGAAGATGATGCTGATGATCAGGATGATGATAGTGATCGGCTCTATCGCGAAGCCAATTCTGAAACAATCAAACATTTGGCAGAAATTCAGCAACAGTTGAGCCTGGATGAGTTGTGTCAATTCGAAAAGGATGTTGACCAGCTTCGTGCAATGTCGGCCAAATTGGTGGAGGATGATACCTCGTCGATGCCTCCACCTAGTAAGAGGAAAAAGGGAAATGATACCAGTTCTATTGTGAGTAAGCGTGGAACCAAAGAGACAAGGAAATTGCTGAAAGAGATGAAAGCTTTCACAAGTAGAGCGGGTGAAGATGATGTGAAACTGAAAGGATGGACAAAGTCAGGCCATGAGTACCTTCGCATTCAGAAAAAGTTTCAGATTGAACCAAATCTGGCAAGGGATAGACCATTTGAGAAGCTCTACCGAAATTACACCAATGGAGAAGCCCAGCGCTCTTCCAAAAAGCAATCTGCTGAGAAATATATTCCAAACCGGATGGATATGTGGCAATATGAGTATTAGATTGTTGCAGGTGTCTATCAAGTAGAAAATAATTGGGAAATTTAGATCCAGTATTATGTGTGAACGTTTGTCACCACGAAGTGTAAAAGACCATATCATTTCATTAGTAAAATGAAGAGTTAAAACCAATCAATGGACTTGGAACAAGTCTACTCACTGTGTAGAGGGATGATTTGGTCCAACACCCTCAATATTGTACGAACAGGTTGGGATATTGATCATTAGTCAATATATTATGATCCCCTCAATATGCTGCAAATACCACGATACACTATGATTGCCTCAATATATTACAAATCGATCAGATATACTACGAATTGGTTGATATACTACGGAGAAATGCATACATTCAAAGGTTGTCACTGTGACAAGACACACATAAGTATACTACGCCGAAGGTGCTGCATCCAATAGCAAACATATTGGCCATAAATGAATTGGCGCGCATGTGTCGCAGTGGATCATTGAGATTTGTGGTAGCTAATTTTTTGTTGTAGTCTTCTAACTCAGAGTTTACTTGATTAGGGAGTTGTAGTTGTTACATTTCTATACTACGTTGGCTGATTTGATGAATCGACCCCCAGATGAAGATGAGTCTACATGGTACTGTGTGATTGCGACTCCATGCGGCAAGTATCGTCGTTTGCGGTTGCCGATGGGTCTAACACCTTCACCCAATTGGGCGCAAGCTACTTTGGAGGAGGTTTTGAGTCCAGTGATGGCAACCAGAGGAGTAGAAGTATACATTGATGATATAGGGATCTTTTCGAATACATGGGAGGAACATGTGGAGACTCTTGAAATGGTTTTGAAGTTGCTACAAGAGAATGGCTATACAGTGAACCCTGCGAAGTGTCAGTGGGGTGTGAAAGAAACGGATTGGCTGGGCCATTGGCTGACCCCTACTGGTCTCAAGCCATGGCGTACCAAGATTGATGGTATCCTTGCTTTGGACAGGCCTCGAACCCTCCGTCAACTGAGGGGTTTCATCGGTATGATCAATTACTACAGGGACTTTTGGAGGCATCGCTCTCACATCCTTGCCCCTCTTACTGCTTTGACTAAGGTTTCACCAAAGCAGTTCCTTCGACATTGGACCAAGGAGTGTGATGCAGCTTTTGATGAGATCAAGGCTGTTATTGCTGAGGATGTTTTGTTGCGATACCCTGATCCAAACAAACCTTTTGTGATCGAAACCGATGCCAGTGATTTTCAGTTAGGGGCCGTTATCAAGCAGGACGATATGCCAGTCGCGTTCTATTCACGTAAGTTAACTGATGCCCAGCGGAGGTATCCAGCAAGTGACAAGGAAGCGTTGTGTATTACTGCTGTTTTGGAAGAATTCCGCCCTATTTTGTATGGTGGCCGTATCACCATCTACACGGACCATCAGAATCTGACCCAGCGCGATCTTAAGAGCCAACGTTTGATGCATTGGAGATTGCTTATTGAAGAGTTCGCCCCCCAAATCATCTACAAGCTGGGCGAATCCAACGTTACTGCCGACACTTTATCGCGATTTCCTCTACGTCCTCGCGATCCAGGGGAGAAGCAGGATGACATTCAACAAGATCAAGCTCTTGCTGAAAGTCTTATGTTCTATCCTTCGAAGTTGCATGTTTTCCCATTGCGTCTTGATCGTTTGGCTCATTCTCAAGAGAGAGATCCAGGGTTGGAAGATTTGCTTCGCTTTGATCACTTCGATAGGATTACCATCCATGGAGTTGATGATGTTGTTGTTCGATTCCCAGAGATTGGCAACCGAAACAAATATCAGTTGTACGTTCCACCTTCATTGGAACAAGAAGTCATAGCATGGTATCATGCAATGACTGGCCATGCCGGACAAGATCGAATGGAGAAGTCGATGCGTCCCTTCTTGTACTTTCCAGATTTACGCAACAAGATCCAAGAGTATGTTCGGACTTGTGATGCTTGTCAGCGGTGCAAGAATGTTGGACAAGGGCAAGGCCATTTGCCTCCTCGTGAGGATGTTTCTGATCCATGGGAAGAAGTTGCAGTTGACTTGATTGGTCCATGGAAAGTCAATGTTGTGAACATTGGAGAAGTGAGTTTCTATGCTTTGACTGTCATTGATACAGCTACTACATTGACAGAGATGGCGAGGATGGAAGAAAACACTGCGTTTTATACGTCAAAGTTGTTTGCCAACCTTTGGCTGAGTCGTTATCCAAAGCCACTTCGATGTATCCATGATCCTGGAACACAATTTACTGGAGCTGAGTTTCAGGCTGGTCTTGTGCCTGAAGGTATTCAAGCTGTCCCAACTACAGTGAAGAATCCTCAAGCTAACGCTGTGATCGAGCGTATGCACAAGACAATTGGTGATATGCTACGAACATCTCTTCGAGCAAACATTCCTCAGAATGTCCGCAATGCTGTGGAGCTTGTGGATGATTGCCTTGCGGCTTGTGTTCGAGGATTGAGAGTTGCAGTTCACACTACTATGGGAGTGTCGCCTGGCGCGTTGGTATTTATTTGTAGCACGCAGCGTAGAATTTTGGCCACGCGCATTCTCGTGTTAAATTCTTCCACACGAGTCGAATCATAAGTCTTCCGGGTGTGAAGGTCCGTACCTCGCCCAAAGAGCAACTACAAGCTGTTAGGATTTCATGCCTTTCCTAACTGCTGGATTAATAAATTTAGGAATACTTTGCTGAAAGAGAAAGTGGCGCTCCAAAGGATTAGATCCTTCTTCTTATTGATTATGTTGTTCTGTTTCTACTTGTAGTACAAGGTACGGCCAGTAGTACTACTAAGAAAGCGGTTGTGGTGCTGCTACTACTGAAGAGGGAGTGCACCAAACGTCAAATACAGCCAAATATTGCTTGCTTGTTACTCTTTGTAGCTAACCAATACCAGTACTAGCCAGTAGTTTGGATACTATCCTCGTCAATGCTGCTCCAGTACTAGCCAGTAGTTTGGATACTATCCTCGTCAATGCTGCTGTTCCTGGTTCGAAAACGTGGATGATGTGTCGTAGTAGTAGTAGTACATTATCGCAAAAATACTACCGAAGTAGTATTCATAAGCTTTATGCGAGACCAAAGCATCAAAATACCCCTCACACGAACACAGGACTCGTAAAAAAAGCTACTCGTGTGTAGCACGCAGTGTAGAATTTTGGCCACGCGCATTCTCGTGTTAAATTCTTCCACACGAGTCGAATCATAAGTCACCCGGATTGGAAACAAAAACTTGGAATATTGCTTTTTCTCTATCATCTATAGAAAAAGTCTTCAAAGTTTGGTCTTCATCAAATGGAGTTTCACCAACTTAGGGGTCGTCTAGATTCAAAACCTTTGATTTTCGTCCTCCTGGGCGTACAAAATGAACCAGGTCTTACCGTGTAACCACGTGGTAACAGCCCAATATCGGAGGCTGGCGCGGTACCCGAAGAAGGCCAAAATCACCAGTTCCGGACGAATATAGCATCTATTCAAAAAACCCTTCTATAGAAAAATTTACCTAGGCATAAACTAGAAGACAAGCTCTACAACATGAAAGAAGAAGCAAAGAAAAAGGTCTTGTAGAAAAAAATATCTGAGGTCACAAAGTCTGGCATTCGTGGGGTGTAGTAACCAATACGTACCACAACCCGGACTAGTCACTAGTAAAAAAAGTAGTACTAGTACTGTAGTTCTGAATGAATGATCGTCAATACTACTACTAATAGACCAATACTATCTGGATAGGAGCAGTTGGTAGTACAAGTACGCTGCCAATTGGTTTTAAGACCACCGTTGTTGGCTTTTATTATGATTGCCAATGGATAACGTACTGATGGTGATTCACGGGATTCGATCCATGAGTGGCAACGGTAGGGTTCTACGAGGTTCTACGGGGTTGCACACAGAATCGAATAAAAAAGCGGTATGGTCACATTACGTAGTAGCGTGCTTTGGCTATAGTAGAAACATGGTGTAAAGTAGTGGGATGTTGTTGTCGTAAATGCATTTTTTGCATAAACCTGCGTATGCATAAACCTCCGTAGTTTTGCACTAGTACCACAACTCCTACGGAGCGAGGCGTAGAAATCCCAATTTCCCGTAGTCTGGGTTTTGTGCGTGTTTACTCGTGGTAAGAGAACTACAAGGTCTCAGTGCCATTACTACAAGAGAAAACTGTGAAAAGACAAAATTACTTCAGAACATGTTTTGTTTGATTGTTGTTTGATAAACTAAGGCATTGAAACTAGAACAAGTTTGAAGTAGGACCATCTACTACAAGAGCGTCTGGCAAAGATTTGCGATTCAACTCCCGTAGAAACACTGTAATATTGCATAGGGTCTAAGAATGTACTATTCTATTATGCTTGCTACGTAGTGTTAGAACGGATTATCGACTCCCTCTTGCTATGTCTATATCTTCACTCACCATTGCATGTGATCAACTATTATTTGTATCTTTGGAATAAGGGCTCGATTGAAAGATATTACCTCCCAGATCCCAGAAAATGGTGCACGCAAAAGATGGCCAAAACTATGCAGGTTTTTGTGCGTGTTTGTGTAGAAAATGTACCAGGATCGGAACGATTATTGAAGTAGAATTTTCAAGTCGTAACGGCCCAATTTATCTTACGGTAGTAGGCACGTGTGCTCTTTTTGTAGTAAAGAATGTAGTAATATCGTAGAAGGAAACTTTGTAGGAAACTTTCTGCTACATTCTGCATTTACTACAGTGCAATCTCCCGCCACAGATTCTTAGGATCTGTGAAAGGAATCGTCCGATCGCATTCCCACCAACATGGGGTTGTCTGGGTTGCCGTCGTCACGACTAACCAAGAGTCCGCTGGGAGTCCTACGACATGGGGAGTGGGAGTTCTGGCCCTCGTCGGTTTCTACATGTTTCCCTACTTTAGTTTAGATGATACTTCCACCTGTGGGAGTACTTCAGAAAGATATTCCAAGACCAAAAACAATCAGAAAAAGACAGTAGCGTAATCTCACAATATTTAGTTCTTTACTTTGAACACCCGGGCTTACTGCACTTTGCGCAAAATTGTAAGACGTTCACTTCCTTTCACCGTGTTGAATTGGAAGCTAAAGATCTCTGTCCGTTCTTTCGCAACGATATTGCGAATCGAGTTTTCAATCATTCAGTTCATTACCTTCGTTCCTTTTGACTTCGCCCTTGCTTTCAGCAGCCATGAGTTCTGCCAAGGTCGTCACCCTGTTCGATCCGGACAACATGTCCGATCCAACAACTACCATCCGGTACAAGGCCGTCATCAAAGACGACGAGGCCAAAACCGAAGAGTCTGTTTCCGAGGAAGTCCGAAAGCTGGTCGCAAGGCCAAATCCGATCCAAGTCATCGAGTTTCTCAAGGAGTTCGACTCGGTGTCCGACACTCTCAAGTGGCAAAACCAAAAGTTGTTCGACCGATTCAAGAAGCATCTCGTCGGTTCCGCTCAGGAGAAGTGGCAAAAGGCGGTGGTCTTGAGTGTGGGATCAGCCAAGCCAGGTTCAGCAAACAGGCCCAAAGAGTTTGGAGAAGCTCAGTGTTGGAAGAGTACGACTACCAAAACCAGCTGGATTACATCCGAAAGACCGTAAGCAAGCCAAGAAGTTTCAGCGCAATCGAGTATCTCGATCGTCATCGAACGCTGTTGAAAATCGCAAACTATCTTCCAGGTGCTCCAGTGGGGTTGGAGGAGTCTTCAACTGTCGGGATCAAGGACGACGAGCTTGTGCGTGTGTTTATCCAGGGAATGCCTGCAAGTTGGCACGAGAAGTTCGTGGATGCAGGCAACGATCCATTGAAAGTCGATATGGCCAAGGCGCTCGAGTATTTTCAAAACTTGAGCAAGAACGAACCCAAGGGGAATGCAAGCCGAAGCAACAACAAGGCAAGCAACAGCAACAATGGAGGAAGCGGAAGTTCCAAAGGTCGGGACCCAAAGCCAAGTCCCAACAACGATCCATCATCTGGTAAGCCAGCGCGTCTCAAAGGTTCTGACCCTTGTCCTTTGCCAGGTCATGAGGGACACATTTGGGAGCATTGTTACCAAAACAAGTTTGGAAATCCGCCTACGAAGTCTGAAAAAAGTGGCAGCAGTCAACGCAGTTCGGGCCATTCGCATGCCATGACGACTCGCTCTATGTCATCGCGTGCCGGTCAGAAGTCTGGCTCTCCAAGCAAGGCGAGCCCTGAGAAGTCGACTGCTCAAGCGGAAAGTCACTTTATTGAAGTCGAAGAAGTCGATGACGACACTCCAGCTACTACAGTGGGGTCGTCTACTTTCGAGTCTACCAATGTTTTTGATGTATTGGGCAATCCAGAGAGCTTCTTTTTGCAGGAAGAAGATCTCGAGGTCGAGCGCTACGATCCTGAGGTGCAAGCGGAGTTGTCAGCCATGGTACAGTTGGATGAAGATGCTGTTTCCAGTGAGGTTCTTACTACTGGGGCTACCACTACTACTGTGGAGAATACTGCCGATTCTGAGGGTGCTGAGGATCCATTACATCCCTACTACGCTTGCTACTTGCCGGAGTCTCAATGATCGGAAGGGAGCGTATGTGTTTCGGGCTTTGCTTGATCATGGGGGATCGCATGTGATGATCCAGCGGCGTGCGTTGCCGAAGGATGTGGAGTTGTTTGACAGTCCATTGAACTTTACCACTGCTGCGGGGAAGGTTTCTGATCAGAAGATGGATTTTTGCATGATTTGAAGAGTTAGGGTTAGGGTTTTCTTTGACCCGTACTGTTGGTACTGTCCGTGCGTTTGTGTTTGACTCTCCTGGCACTGAGTATGATTTGATTTTGGGCCGTGATTTCCTCAATCAAGTCAAGATTGATGTTCTCAGTTCGGAGCGCCAGTGTCGTTGGTACAATGATTCCATTCCATTTCATCATCCAGGGTATTTGAAGGACAAGATTGCTCTTCGTAAAGTATTGGAAGTTCCCCCAGTCAAGGTTCTCAGGCTTGAAGCTCATGCTCATCAGCAGATCGCGGCTCACAAAGCCACCGTTGCAGATGTTCAGGCGTTGGCTCAGGCTCAGGGACACTTGGATGTGGGGCAACGAGACCAGCTTTACCTTGTGTTGAGAGAGTTTCCTTTGCTGTTTGATGGGAAGTTGGGAACGTATCCACATCGAGAGTTCGAGATTCAGCTCAAGCCGGGAGTTGAACCTTACCATTGCAAGCGATCTTATCCTGTTCCACATCATCTTGCGCCGATGGCGAAGGCTGAACTTCGTCGCCAATGTGATGAAGGGATCTTGGAGCAGGTCTATGACACTCTTTGGGGCATGCCAATGTTGATCTTGGCAAAGAAGGACGGAACTATTCGCACTGTGGACGACTTTCGCGAGTTGAACAAGTGTATCGTTCGTCCTCGATACATGTTGCCGAGAATTCAAGACATTTTCCAGAGGCGTCGTGGAAATCGCTATTTTACCAAGCTGGATTTGACCCAGTGCTTCTACACTTACAAGTTGACCGAGGAGTCGAGTTGGTTGTGTGTTTTGGTAACTCCTTTTGGCAAGTATCGTCGTCTACGACTGCCAATGGGCCTTACTCCAAGTCCTGATTGGGCTCAGGCAACGTTGGAGGAGGTGTTGAGGGATGAGCTTCACGAGAATGTTGAGGTTTTTATTGATGACATCGGCATTTTTTCCAACGACTGGGAATCGCATATCACTTGTATCCAGCGGGTGCTTGGCTTGTTGCAGGCGGCTGGATACTCCATCAATCCAGCCAAATGCCAGTGGGCAGTTCGAGAGACTGATTGGTTGGGCCATTGGCTTACTCCTGAAGGATTGAAGCCTTGGCGCAAGAAGGTTGAGGGTATTCTCCAGTTGGCTCCTCCGAAAACCTTGCGACAACTTTGTGGTTTCATCGGCATGGTAAATTACTACCGTGATTTCTGGAAAAATCGCGCTCACATTCTTGCGCCTTTGACGGCTCTCACAAAAGTTTCCCCAAGACATTTTCTCAAGCACTGGACGCCGGCATGTGACAAAGCCTTTCGCGAGATCCAGGCTGTGGTCGCGCAGGATGTGTTGCTTTACTACCCTGACCCGAATGTGCCATTCGTGATTGAGACTGATGCCTCCGATTTTCAATTGGGTGCTGTGATCAAGCAAGAAAATCGACCTGTGGCTTTCTTCTCTTGCAAGTTGACTGATGCTCAAACTCGATACCCAGCCAGTGACAAAGAGGCTTTGTGTATCACCGAGGTTCTGGAGGAATTTCGCCCTATGCTCTATGGAGGATGAATTACCATCTACACTGACCATCAGAACTTGACTCAGCGAGATCTCAAGTCCCAGCGTTTGCTACATTGGCGTTTGTTGTTGGAGGAATTTGCACCTACGTTTATCTATCGTCCTGGTCCTGAAAACGACGTCGCCGATGCTCTGTCTCGTTTTCCATTGGATCCCAGTCCTCTGGAGGAGAAGCAGGATTCCGAGATCGACGCTGAATTCGCTGAGAGTTTGATGTTCTATCCAGCGGAGGTCAACATGTTTCCTTTGCAATTCCAACAACTTCGGGAATTACAAGATGCTGACGAAGATGTTCAGAAGATGGCAAAACTTGAACAGTTTCAAGTCCAAAAGTTTGGAAAGTATGATTTGTTGTGCCGTCGATCCGGAGAGTATTGGCAGATTGTGGTTCCACGAGAGTTGGAGAAAGAAGTGTTGACTTGGTATCATCATATGGCCAGACATGCTGGAGTTGATCGAATGTTGAGTTCCATCCGACCATTTTTGTACATCGACAAGTTGCGTGAAAAAGTGACTGAATATGTGGGAACTTGTGATGCTTGTCAGAGATTCAAGTATCAAGGACCCGGCTTTGGTCATCTTCCACCAAAGGATGACGTCGGAATGCCCTTTGAAGAAATCGCGGTGGATTGTATTGGTCCGTGGACAATTTCAATCCCTGGTTTGGGTCCCGTAAAGTTCAAGGCCATTTCTGTCATCGATACTGCCACTACATTGACTGAGCTTGTTCGTCTTGAAGGAGAAAAGGCTGAAGATATGGCTCGTCATGTTTTCAATTGTTGGTTGAGTCGCTACCCTCGTCCTATCAGGTGCATTCATGATCCTGGTACTGAATTCAAGGGTGCTGACTTTCAAGCTTTCCTCTATCGCGAGGGGATCGATCCTGTCTATTCGACCACCAAGAACCCACAGTCCAATGCTTTCGTCGAACGTATGCACAAGACAATGGGTAACATTCTTGCTACTGGTTTCAGAACTACGACTGTTACCAACGTCCAAGATGCCAAGCAGCTTGTGGATGCTGCTTTGTCTGCTTGCGTGCGAGCGTTACGCATGGCCACCCACTCAACATTTGGTGTGTCGCCTGGCGCTCTCACTTTTCATCGAGACATGCTTCTTCCAATTCCCATGATCATTGACTACGAAAAGATCAGGGAAAAGCGTCAAGCCTTGATCGACTACAATACTCTTCGAGAGAATCAACGTCGTCGCTACAAGGATTATGCTATTGGAGACCAAGTTCTATTAGGACTATAAATCCAATTCGTTGAAACACGACCAGGATCGGAATACTTGTCTGCACAAGCTGCCGAAGAAACTGTCCCATTTGTGTTGTGAGAGGAATGTTGAGTTTGAAACCCACGGGAGCATCTTCCAACCAATCCAAAGCCGATATGAATCCATGTGTGACCAGGTCCCAGCCGGAAATTGACGACGGTACTCGTATCCATGACGACGATTCTCCGATGACAATGTCACTACTACCACTTTCCAAAGAGAAGAGCCACCAGATTAAAAGCATCAACAATGCCAAACACCAACCCATGATGGCGTCCAGCCAAACGTTGTAAGAATCTTGACAAGCATGAGAGGCATGGACCTCGGGTTTGTGCAACGCGTAGCCACCAGAACAACATTTGCTGGCACCTTCTATTTCGCGTGGTTTGGTACCACATACTGTACAATCATATTTGGATACACCACAAGAAGCCTCAGCGCTTTGTAGCGTTCCCCAACAACGTTGCCAAACCCAAGGAAATGTACCTGTCTTTTGATTGGCACAAAGATGGACAGCAAATATGGAATACTGCGATAGTCGAAGCAACCATGCGGATGGTTCGTAGTTGTTGTTGAGCACCACATTGCGGAGGTTGCCAACACCAACAACAGTACGACGTTCCGACGACGAAACAAACTGTAGTATACGAGGAGCCCAAAATAGCTGAACTTCCAACAAGGTATCCAAAGATTGTCCCAGGGGAGAAAAGAGTGCATACGGATCATACCATACCAATTGCGCATGGTGATGACTACTTGTAACAGTAGTAGTAGTAGAAGATTTTGGGTCGTCGTCATGCTTGTTCGTAGTATCACTATACCAAATATAGGTCCCTGAAGCATACTCTCGCAATATAGGCAGGGATAAGAATTCATCTTTTTGTTGGTTCTTTGCGTCCTTCGGACAGGTTCCATTTCTGGACCAAAAGGCTACTATATCCAAATGAGATATCCAACAATGGCAGTTGTCCTTGTTAACTGGTGGTTGCTGCTGTTGTTGCTGTTGTTGCTGTTTGATGTATTCCTGCAGTCGCCGTCGATATACATCTAGCTGTGACTTGTATTCCTCCAAGCCGTCACTACTTACAGCAATGTCATCAGTCTCAATGGTACTCTCCGCAATGGGCAGAATGCCTGCACATACCAACACGTGTCGTTGGGGCTTCCCGGTAGTTGGTATCTCGCCTTGCAGATTCTCACCATTATTCTTGATATCATGGTAGCTCCATCCCAAGACAAACCCTTGACGATGAGGAGACCGCCGTCGAGGCCAAAGCACCAATTGACTAGGCGGTGAATCATTAATTGGTGTTGTTGTGGTGGAAGTCTGCAGTTTCTTTGTCGTTGCATCTATCATCATCTCCAGCATGTCGTTTGAGCTGTGTGTTGTGTTGTGCGTTGTGCATTGTGCAATTTCTGGCAGCCCTTTTGACTAGTTGGACCCACTAAGGGACTCACGTGACTACTATCTATGGATTTTTGGCGCGCCTCTACTAGCTACCGCACCGGTAGGTAAACAGTATCTCTAGCTAGAATCTGGTACTACCTGCCCTTCTCTTTGATGATACCGAAGGCAATGCACCTTTCGTTACAAATCTGTATGTATGTCGTGATGTACAGTACAGTGACTATTGCCTGCTCCCTCCTCAGTAGGAAGTTCATCATCTTTCATGCAACATACCACAACAATCAGGAACACGGCCATCGCCACAGTTTGTTACGAGTACACGAGTCGAGGTGTTCACCTGGGTTTCTTGCTCACAGTCAATAATGTATTCTGTCATGCCACGTATTCTGCGCCGTAGAACAAAATGCTGTGTTTGTGTGTGCGACTTCCTTTAGAAAGATATCTGAGACGGGGGTAAACTTCCAGCTTTGTCGGACTCAGTATCATAGCGACTAAAGATTCTGTGAAATGAAGTTTTCATAGCATACTTCAACACCTCTGCCAGCTCTTCTTCCTTATCCATAAAATCCAAACATTCATCTTCGGTCCCTTGCTGCGTACCACTGCATTCAAACCTCGTTCCCTGCTCGGGCGGCCTAGAGTCACTTCTTGCTGCTGGGGCTTTGCGACCGGGTCCATGGCGGGAATGGTCTTCTTCATTGTCATTATGATCTGAATCGTCAAAATGGGCAGGTACAGAGGGCCCTATTTTCTCATGAATGGTTCGGGGGAACAGTTCATACCAGGATGCTCGTGAAAAGAAGCCAACTGGTGCACTCAGATTCCCTTCAGGGTCAATCATGTGCTTGATAAGAAAGAGTGCATGTGATGGACGAGCCTCGTATCTCATCAACAATTTTGCGTCACCGCCGTCACCGCCATCAAACCAATAAAAAAACCATCTGGTATTGAGATCAGTCATCAATGTGAGAATTCCGGTAGTTGGATTCAGATACGAAGCCGCCATGTGCTGCAATATCACTTGTCTATCGATCATTGCATCTTGCTTGTTGGAGTCTTTCTTGAGCTCGAAAGCTCCCAACATGTTTTGTCTCACCGCCGTCAAGGACTGGTGTTGACGTCCAGCTACTGCTACATCCACATTACCGGACAATTTTAGAGCGAAGTCTGCAAAGCGCACACCCAAGAGGTTGCCATCGTTATTTCCGTCAAAAAACGTGGTATTGGCTGGTAGTACAACATGTTGTTTGAGGTACGCCATATACCCTTGCCGATTTTCTTTGCTGTCTTCCTTTGAAGAAAGCCAGTTGTACGGTGGCGGTAGCGAGGAATCCGAAATCTCTGGCGGGTTGTCCCAAGTAGGAGTATCTACCCTAATTTCGAATTGATCCAATACGTCTTGGAACCTATGTTTTGTCGCGTTGGATATGGCTAGTGTCTCCGATTGTTCCTTTTGTTGCCTAACAAACTGGAGAATGTCGTCCAGATCTGTACGGCCTAGCCACAACAAAATAGTGGGGACATTCAAAGGGAAACACATTGGACGATATTATTTGGACAGAGAGCGAAAACAGAACAAGAAACGAAGCGAGGTGAGACAACATGTAAGTAGCATAGATCGGTGGGGATTCCATAGGAATGATCAGAATGTAGACCATCATTCCTGACTAATTACGTACTAGTAGTATCCGAGTCAGGGGTTGCCTTCTTGTTTGGTGCCACCACAATCAAGGGAAATTCATCGGATGTGGGTGGAGTCTGTTTACTCTTATATTCCGCAATCAATTTTTGCAAATTCATTCCAGGCCTGATACATTTCTTTTCTTCAGAAGCTGGTTTAGTGCCAGGGGAGTAGACGTAAAGGTCAGAGGCATCACAATGGCTGAGGGCGTTTGGTTTCTCTACTTTCACGGCCTTGGCCAATTCGGTAACAAAATCAGGTACTGGTTTGATCAGAACAACTTGTCCAACTGGCTCCTCCTTTCCCTCGTAGTAGAGCTGAACCCAAACAAAAGGTGCTGGAGCAGCCATTGTTGTTGTTGTCTTTTGTCGCTTGGGGATGAGGTTCTGCGAGCTGTCCATTCGTTTGTTACTGTTTGTTGTTGCTGTTGTGTTGCTGCTGGTGTTGCTGATGTTCGTCTTGCTGGGTCACGTAGAATATTGGTACCAGTACTGTACTGTACATATCTACAGCAACCCGCATGGCGGACGGACAAAATGACACCTCAGTTTTGGCGCGCCTCTTGGAGCAGCGGACCACGGACAGGTACGGTAGTGTAGTAGTGACTCACTGCACCATCGCAAAGCCAACCTGGGACTCAACGTAACAACCGGGTCACAGCAGCCAGCAGCCAGCAGCTATCAAAACTCAATCAAAATAAATGGATAATACTACCTAAGGGTTTGCAGCGGCGGAGCCGCTGCTCCACCCATTCGCCCATTGTTCCTTAAGTATTACTTAACCTGTCCTACTAGTGACATCATTGTCTTCATTTCGTTCGCCAACCCCTGAGCCACCCCTGAGCCACCCCTGAGCAGGAGATGTCTAGAGCAAACATAGCGAAGTTCGCCATGGAGGGGTTCGGAAGCCAGGCAGGCTTGCTCTGCATTTAAGCACATACCACCATTTCGAATGCTGTTCTGACGTGAACCACGACTAAGCTACCCCAGAGCCTGCAGTACCCCAGGGGGTTATTACGATCGTTGTAGGGTGAAAAAAGTGAGCTAATAGTTACTATTTTCTATCTTGGATTTTGATCGTAGGAAAAAGGGAATCTTGGATTCTTTTCCTTCCACATGTAGAGTAGGTGTCTGTGCTTGACAACGCACATGGACACTCACATGGACACTCACATGGACACCACGATATGTCACATGCCTGTGTCACATGAGCAGGGCAGTCTTGGTCAAGACCTACAAGTTCCGAGTCCTTGCATGAGTCGCGATTCCCTGTAAGATATTATCGACAGGGATTTCGGGAATGCATTCTGCCTCTCCTCCGTGAGCTGTATGAGTGCGAGCGCGATTACGGCGACCATTGTTACCATGTCCTCGCTTGGGACGAACCTGAGTCCAGTGAGTCTCCTCAACACGACGATAGTATGGACGGAGGCGACGAACATTGATTCTTTCCACAACTCCATTGACTCTCTTCACCGATACAGTGCCATTCACATGAACCTTGACAATGGGGAATGGTCCAATAGCACGAGCATCAAGCTTGCCTGGCCTGTAGGTAAGCAACAACACTTCATCTCCCACTTTGTAGTCTTTGTAACGACGACGCAAGTTCTCACGCTTGTTGTTCTTGTCGATGACGGCTTGACGACGTTGACGAACAGTTTCAAACTCCATCAACATTGGGACAGGTAGGAACATATCTCTGCCGAATACCAAAGCACCAGGAGACACTTGCATGGTGGTGTGAACAGTGGATCGAACCGCACGCTGGGCAGAGGCGATGATACGGTCAACAGCTTCCAACGTAGTTCCCAAATCAGTAAACTGGGTCTCTTCAATCATAGAACGTAGACCATCACCGATAGTAGCGTGGATCCTCTCACACACAGCATTGGCTTGAGGATTTTTCACCGTAGTAGACGCTGGCTTGATTCCTTCCTTGCGTAGCATAGTCTGAAAAGCAGATCCAACAAACTCCGAACCAGGATCATGAACACAATGGATTGGCTTAGGGTAACGAGCCAACCAAGAGACAGAGAATGCCTGAGCAACTGGTTTGGACTTTGTACTCTCCAAACGAACCACCTCAACAAGAGTGGTTGCAACATCGATAGTAGTCAAGCAACTGAAAGTGAAACTTCCGAGATTGGGGACCTTGATGGTCCATGGTCCAATGAGGTCAACAGCGACTGTTTCCCAAGGCAACTCAACAGCTTCCCTTGGTGGAACATGAGCAACACCACGGCCTGGATTCTTGGCACGTTGACAAGCATCACAGGTTCGAACGTAGTTTTCAGTGAGCTCACGAAGTCCAACAACAAAGAACAACTGACCAATGGTTTGTTCCAACCTCTTGGCACCAGCATGGCCACAGACGGCATGATACCATGCAATGGCATCACGAGCAAGACTCTTTGGGATCACCACTTTCCACTCATCTCCCCACTTGCGGCAAACAAGGTCAACACCGTAGTATTGCTTCATCTGGTATTGGTTTGGCTTCGTGGTGAGGGTTTCAATCAGCTCTCGATCCAGCAACTGTTGAACTCGGACAATGTCGAAGGACAATGGGAATGTGTCGACATCGGCTGGATAATGCAACAAGCAATCGTTCAACTGTTCCTCCAAGTCAGCATCATCCCATGGGATGACTTCCGGCTCTCCCTCTCGAAGCGGAAAACGCGAGAGAGTATCGGCACCAATGTTCTCTTCACCGGGGACATACTGAAGGGTAGGACCGAAATCTTCAATGAGCAAACGCCAGTTCAACAAACGTTGGGACGTGATGTTGTCGCGGACCAAATTCATGTGGTCCGTCTTGACGGTGATTTGGGCCCCCAAGAGGAGGGGACGAAACTCAGTCAAAGTCTCCACAATGGCCAAAGCTTCCTTGTCAGGGATAGGATAGCGACGTTGAGCGCCATGAAGCTTCCTGGAAAACATAGCCACGGGATTTCCATCCTGGGAAATGACGGCACCAATTTGATAGTCCGAGGCATCCGTCTCGATAACGTAGGGCTTGTTGGGATCGGGAAAATAGAGAAGAATATCCTGACAAACCATTGCTTTGGCTTGAGCAAAAGCATCATCATGTTCCTTGGACCAGGCTTTGCGAAGTTCAGCGGTAGTGCACTTGGTAAGGTCGGTAAGTGGAGCAAGAATATGCGCGCGATTACGGAACATCGTGCGATAGAAATTCACCATTCCAATGAAGGCACGAAGTTGCTTGATGGTTTGAGGACGATCCAACTTGAGAATACCCTCAATCTTCTTCTTCCAGGGTTTGAGTCCATTGGGAGTGACCCAGAAACCCAACCAATCCGTTTCCTTGATGCCCCATTCGCACTTGCGAGGGTTGACAGTGAACCCGGCATCTTGGAGGCGACGCAATACTTCATCAATCATGGCAATGTGCGATGCCCAGTCCTTGTGGAAAATACCAATATCATCCAAGTAGACTTCAATCTCATGAAGCAAATCAGCAAACAACTCTTCCATGGCAGCCTGTGCCCAGTCAGGGGAATTAACGAGCCCCATTGGTAGCACCTTGTAGCGAAACTTTCCAAAAGGTGTGACGATGACACAGAGCCAGCTTGATTCCTCAGTCAATGCGAAACAATAGTACTGCATTGAGATATCCAACTTGGTGAAAAAATTGTAGCCTCGGCGGCGCCAGAAGATGTCCTGAATCTTGGGCAAGATGTAGGGAGTACGCTTCACCACCTTGTTCAATTGGCGGAGGTCAGCAACAGCTCGAACAGTTCCATCCTTCTTAGGACGAATGAACATTGGGCAGCCCCAGCTGGATTCGTAGCATCGCTCGAGGATTCCAAGGTCGACTTGACGTTGGAGTTCATCCTTCACAAGTTGCATCTGGTTCATAGAGATCGGATAGGGTTGGCGGCAGTGGTATGGCTGCGCCCCTTCCTGGAGTTCGATATGAAAATCTCGCTTGGGGTAGCGACCGAGCTTCCCACTGAACAGACGATCATACTTGCGGAAGACAGCAGCAAGTTCTTGGCGTTGGCTTTCAGACAAATGAGTTTGCTCAGCAGCAACCTCTTGAGGGTCGACGACTTCGTACTTGGCAGCCTTGATGGGACCATCAACAGAGTAGAACTGGTCCAAGTGAGAGTACAACATGTTTGGAGCAGCATCAGCACCAAAAGCAAAGCGACCTGCAGTACCCTCAGCGGCAACTTTCAAGGTAGATTCCATCGTATCCTTCTCATCGAAGTAGTCGCGTGCATGGAACGGGACGACGTCTTCAAACCAAGTCGAGGTAGATCCAGCAAAGTCCAACTGAATACCAGCATCCTTGAGAAAGGATCTTCCAAAAATGATGTCATAGTGGACTTGAGGGGCATCCATCACATAGGCTTTCACTTTCTCAATGCGACGGGTGCACGAAAATTCAGGAAGAATAACCTCGTTCAAAGTCACCACACCCAGTGCAGCAAACGATCCTTGAGCAGTGTTGAAACGCTGAGGATCATGGGCATCATCGATCTTGATACCAGCAGGAAGAACATTCGACTTGATGAGGGTCAAAGTACCTCCAGAATCGAAGAGGGCTTTGAGCACCAACGGACAATCAGTGTCGTTGACAGATTTGCAAGTAGCAGTAGTCATTGGAACAGCATCAGTTGCAGTAGACACTGGCTCAACCTCGCCAGGTAGAACTTCAATCACTTCAGGGAGAGAATAGGATTCAAAAGACAAGTCCTCAACATCTTCATAGAACATGTCCACTGGAGAGGACGACGTAGTACCATTGACTCCAGTAGTAACAGCCTCTGGCTCAAACAAGTAGTGATCATTGCTGGATGCACGAGACGAGTTGCATCCTTGGCAGTAGTGGTGGAGTTCATTTCCATTGTTGGTGTTGGAAGAAACACTGGTTGCATTGGTCACTTGGGAAGTAGCATCGTTGAGATGGCTCTCGTTTCCTCCATTGGGTCGGAAATTTCGACTAGTGTGACTGCGAAAATTTCCATTACCGGATCGATTTCCAGTACCACGGTTGCCGTAGGAAGAATTTCCAGAGTTCGACTGACGGTCACGCTGACGGCACTCACCCCATAAGTGATTGCCATGGTTTGGTAGCGGACAAGGGTCCGAATCACGCAAAGGACCTTTCTTCTCATAAGCCCTTCCGTTGCGACCTTGACCGTTTCGACCGTTACGTTGGCCACGGTTCGAATTTCCATTGCGCGATTGACTTGAGCGACCACCAGGATTCCCTCCTTGGTTGTCGCGCTCAGAAGACTTGCGTTCCACAAAAGGATCATTACGAGAGTGAATCTCAAAGTAATTCACCAATTTCTCCATAGACATACTGTTGAGATCCTTGCCTGCCTTGTCAAACTCAAGGCGCCATTGGTTTGGCATAGCCTTGTAGAACATCCTCTTGAGCTCTCGATCGGAAGGCACAAAACTAGCACCGTTCGGCATCTCCTTGATCATCACCTTCTGATGTTTCAACAACCTGGAGAAACGCTTTGGATCAATGTCTCTCGGCTTTCTGATAGACCTCAAATACTCAATTTGAACCTCAGCATCATCAGGCTCAAAGTACTCAGACAAAAACCGATCTTGCACAGCACGAAACTCCGCAGAAGTGGTAGTAACAGTTGCCATAGTCTCGTTGGTCCAGGTAGTAAGGAACTCTCCATCCAATTGAGCTTCAAACTTGGCACAGAGCTCAGTCACCGGCCAAGCATGGCGATTGGCAGCAGTTTGGAACTGGTGTACAGCGGTGAGCAGTTGGTAGTTGGTAGCATCGTCATCGATCACCATGACCTCGGACGTGATCTTGTCCTTGGACGTTGCATCAGCATACTTCGAATGCTTGATAGTACGAACTTCAGTAGCCTTGTAGTCTGGCTTCAAAGGAAAAATAGAACGTTGCTGAACTGCAGCGGCCGACCTGGCACGAAGGTTAGGATTGACCATCTTCTTGACAACTTGTCACGGAAACTCTCCAAGGCTCACTTCGCCTAGCACTTCACTTGAGTGGACTCTTTTCACGTAGATTTCAGATTTCTTTTTCACAGCACTGCGTTGATCAACATGCAGTACCCCAGGGGGTTATTACGATCGTTGTAGGGTGAAAAAAGTGAGCTAATAGTTACTATTTTCTATCTTGGATTTTGATCGTAGGAAAAAGGGAATCTTGGATTCTTTTCCTTCCACATGTAGAGTAGGTGTCTGTGCTTGACAACGCACATGGACACTCACATGGACACTCACATGGACACCACGATATGTCACATGCCTGTGTCACATGAGCAGGGCAGTCTTGGTCAAGACCTACAAGTTCCGAGTCCTTGCATGAGTCGCGATTCCCTGTAAGATATTATCGACAGGGATTTCGGGAATGCAGAGCCACCCCTGAGCAACCCCTGAGCAACCCTTGAGCAACCCCCTTGCTACCATCGTGTACGTACCACCGTAGTATTGCAACACAAACAAAAAATGCACAGGCACTACTAGTACTGTACTACAGTACGAGTACTGGCGCGGCATAATCCCAGACAGGGAGCCTGCAAGGCAGCAGCGTCACCTCCGGGGCAAGTGGTGAGTGAAGAGCTGGGTAGCAATTCTACATAAGGTTCAGTACCAGGTACGAGTACTGTGAACGAATATACGGTTTACCATCACCTGGGACCTGGGAGCCACCCCTGAGCCACCCCTGAGCACTGAGCAGCCACCCCTGAGCAGCCACCGATGAAGAACAGAGCAATTTTCGGAGCCACCCGGACCCACAACCCACCTCACAACGTACAGTAACTGGTACTACTCCGACGAGATCCCTTGCTGCTGTTGAGCGCAGCTCGCACGAACGACCCCTGAGCCACCCCGGAGCCACCCCTGAGCCTCTGCGCCACCTACAGACTACTAGTACAACATACCTGTAGCAATCCTACTAGTCAATAGACCTTCGACGTCATAATATGTTTTTAGTCATTAGTCGTAAGCCCTGCTGAGTCCTTAGTCTGTCTGCAGTCTGTACTCTGCACTTTGCACTCTGCACCCATAAAACACACGTGCAAAATAACAACCCCTCAACAAACCACCCATCAATACTACTAGGACCTACTCTTCTCTCATTTTGCAGTATTTCCCTGATGAGCTTTTGTTTCATGGAGCATACGAAGTGTTCATTCCCAGCATACCAGTTGGCCCAGACTTTCGGAACCACAAGCGAGGACTTCTTCAATTTGAACCTTGAACTCAACCAGACCATGTTGAGCTTGAAATTCGCCAAGATGTGTTGTCGAAAGGAGAAACGTCCAGAATTCACATGACACTTTGACAACTCAATCTGTGAGGACGAAGAAACTGGCCAAGTGGAGGGAGCAGTCATGGGTCATGGGTCATGAGTCATGGATGATACCATGATCATGCAAGTCCTACATACCCATATTAGGTACCAATACAGACGTTAGAATATGTTTTTGTCTTTTGTTACGCCCATCAATAAATGCTACGATTCTGTATTCTCTCTGCACAGATTTGGTGGTACCAGAAGTTGAAGCTACTTTAATTAAACTTGCCAACGTGGAAGTACACCCTCATCATTGACATCCAAGCATTCAATTATTTAAAGCATGGGACTGGTTTGGCCACACTCCAAGACAAAAATCCACGGTATCATTATGTGTGTAAACAGTTCCTTTTTGTCACGAGTTCACAAGACCTGGGAGGAGCCACCACCCCTGAGCCACCACCCCTGAGCCACCCCTGAGCCACCCCTGAGCCACCCCTGAGCCACCCCTGAGCCCCTTCGACCCAGCGCCACCTACTGAATATCTCCACCAATCATATGAGTCGTCATAAGACATTAGTCACTAGTCCTTACTACCTAGTAGTCCTCTGTACAACAAACTACGTACGGGCGCGGAAAACCATTGACATCGGGATTACAGTATGACCCAGTACGACAACCATTGACGAAACAAGCCACTTTTTGAGGTACCGACTTCGACACATCCACCAGCACAAAAAACTTCTCTATTCTTTGAAAAACTTTATGAATGGTAACTACTTGCCTCAGTTTACCACTCAGAGCAATCATTGTTAAAGTAGTTTCTATAGAACTATTTTAAACCTACCCCTCCTGCTGCTGCACTTCGTCAAAGTATACCATGTCCACAGGAATACTTTTGAGAGGGATCAATCTTTGTTCTCCAAACGTCATCAGCATCTCTAGGATATCGAGACGAAAATCCTTCAATTCTTTGGCATGTTTTCTGAGGAATTCCGGAATCCTTTCCATGAAAACAGTGTCCGACAAGTTCACACGGATGTTGGAGCGAACGAAACGATTCCAATGGTTCATAACAACCTTTTCCTCTTCATCCACATCTGTAAACAAGGTCATTGCCTGGACATTAACGGTTGACACATTATTTGTGAGATCAATCGCTTCACCAATACGAGCAACAATTTCCTGCGCAAACCTACCGCTGGTCCGCCTTCACCAATAAACTCGTCATCAGATTCGTCATCTGAGTCCACCTCCCAGTCACCTTTCTTCATTGGGATCCCAGAGCTGGTACGATAATATTGCCGAGCTGTGTGAAACGTACTACCACCTCCAGCATCATCCTTCTCAGATATTAGTCGAGAAACAGAAAGGGTGTCTTCAAAGTTTGGCACTTTCTGTCGTCCTTCCCAGTTGCTGGGATGCCAGCCAACTGGAAGCCACGGCTTCCTGAGACGCCTGCGCTTCATGGTACCGCCACTCTCTCCCGAATTGGTGCGTTGTCGAATGAAAGTAAAATTTTCCATACCATGAGTCGTTTGACTCGGTTGTATACGGACCGGAACTGCCGAAATGACAGTCTGTCGAGAGAATTGAGAGAACAAGAAGAATCGCAGGTAAGAAAAGAATCGTAGTTTCATGCGTTGAAAAAACACATGCAAACTGCAAACCTACCTTGCCATTACAAGATACACGCTTCCGAAAGACATGGTGATCACTGTGGTACCTGCGAAGATGCTTTATGATTTCTCTATCCGGTGGCTGTAAAAAAGATAAAGTTGGACCAAATGAGGAAAACAGAGGAACAACGTACAGCAGTGCCCCCGACTACCTACCACATCATATCCACAAAATGGACATTTTCTATCCGTCTTGTATTCAATGTGTATGCATGGAACTTCCCCCTTGTTCAAAAGCAATAGTTTGTAGGAAAATATTTCTTCTTTCTGTCCAGAGGAGGGTGCCGACCAAGGATCTCCCAGGTTTCGGAGGAGAAACGGATGACGGTACGAGTACTTGACTCTCTTTGAAGCTTTGCTCATTGTTTCCTTGGTCCGAACGTGGTGCCTTTGAAATGTCATATCCTTCGTCTCGCGCCGTACATCCCCACCAGCCAATAGGGTTAGGGTCATCATACTCCACGCAGCCAATAGGGTTAGGTCAAATACCCCCCACCAGGTTCGGGTAAAGGTAATCTTAATCCTTGTAGCCCGTGGACGCCCGGTAGGGCGGTTCGGGCTACTACTATCGTAGCATACATAAAAAGACACATCACCAGCCAATAGGGTTAGGGTCACATGCCCCACCAGCCAATAGGGTTAGGGTCTCACACTCCCACCAGCCAATAGGGTCAGGTTAAATACCCCCCCCCAGGTTCGGGTAAAGGTAATCTTAATCCTTGTAGCCCGTGGACGCCCGTTAGGGCGGTTCGGGCTACTACTATCGTAGCACACATAAAAAGACACACCACCAGCCAATAGGGTTAGGGTCACACATCCCCACCAGCCAATAGGGTTAGGGTCTCACACTCCCACCTGCCAATAGGGTCAGGTTAAATACCCCCCACCAGGTTCGGGTAAAGGTAATCTTAATCCTTGTAGCCCATGGACGCCCGTTAGGGCGGTTCGGGCTACTACTATCGTAGCACACATAAAAAGTCACATGCCCCACCAGCCAATAGGGTTAGGGTCTCACACTCCCACCAGCCAATAGGGTTAGGGTAAATACCCCCAACCAGGTTCGGGTTAAGGTAATCTTAATCCTTGTAGCCCGTGGACGCCCGTTAGGGCGGTTCGGGCTGCTACCATCATCAATCATCATAATATCTAACAGCATGCAACCACAGATACTTAGATTTGTTTGGTTGATACACACACGCCTGTGCTTCCTTTTTTATACATGTCTTCTAATTTGTACTATGTATGATTTCCGTTGAATTAATTTCTGTTACCATTATACTATAGCATGCTGGTTCATACATATGTAAACCCAGCTTCGATGGTAGGAGTGCGCCAACGCTCTCCTGTGTTTGTTTTGTGGTGTGTGTGTGGTGTTTGTTTGTGTTTGTTGTGTTTGTGTTACCAGTAGTTCTCTCAGCCTGACAAAACGGTCATGTAACAAATAGAAAGAAAGCTAGAAGTACACCGATTGCAGGAGGATACTCTATGTCAAATCATTTCGATTTGTCTGGCGGTAGATGGTGAGTTCTGGGGAGTTGTCTAACCAATTTCAACCAGGATTAGATGGGAAAAGAATTGACCAATTGATCGACTACATATTATGTGGCGTTGACGATGATGATCTTTATTCTCTCCATTGTTTTGTTGCTTTTGGTCTTTGTCCCGAAGATGTTGAAGCTCCATCATTATACGGGTATGAGTGAGCGTGAACAAGCTCAGTGTATCGATGCCAGCATTCGCAAAAGCAGCACTCGTTTGATGGGAGAACAAGGCAGTTCATTGGATTTGATCCGACGTCAACAAGGAAGTCTGAACAATATGGCAATGACTACAGATCCATCCATGAACAGTTCTGGTTCTTCTAACCTTCCTAAATTATTCTCACTCGCCAAGGTCGAACTTGTCATCCTGAGCGTTGCTTTCCAATACGAATTGATTTCATCCTTGTTCAAAGGATTCGCGGATTACTTCAAAGGAAAGTTCGGGTTGTCCCAAGTAGGAGTATCTACCCTAATTTCGAATTGATCCAATACGTCTTGGAACCTATGTTTTGTCGCGTTGGATATGGCTAGTGTCTCCGATTGTTCCTTTTGTTGCCTAACAAACTGGAGAATGTCGTCCAGATCTGTACGGCCTAGCCACAACAAAATAGTGGGGACATTCAAAGGGAAACACATTGGACGATATTATTTGGACAGAGAGCGAAAACAGAACAAGAAACGAAGCGAGGTGAGACAACATGTAAGTAGCATAGATCGGTGGGGATTCCATAGGAATGATCAGAATGTAGACCATCATTCCTGACTAATTACGTACTAGTAGTATCCGAGTCAGGGGTTGCCTTCTTGTTTGGTGCCACCACAATCAAGGGAAATTCATCGGATGTGGGTGGAGTCTGTTTACTCTTATATTCCGCAATCAATTTTTGCAAATTCATTCCAGGCCTGATACATTTCTTTTCTTCAGAAGCTGGTTTAGTGCCAGGGGAGTAGACGTAAAGGTCAGAGGCATCACAATGGCTGAGGGCGTTTGGTTTCTCTACTTTCACGGCCTTGGCCAATTCGGTAACAAAATCAGGTACTGGTTTGATCAGAACAACTTGTCCAACTGGCTCCTCCTTTCCCTCGTAGTAGAGCTGAACCCAAACAAAAGGTGCTGGAGCAGCCATTGTTGTTGTTGTCTTTTGTCGCTTGGGGATGAGGTTCTGCGAGCTGTCCATTCGTTTGTTACTGTTTGTTGTTGCTGTTGTGTTGCTGCTGGTGTTGCTGATGTTCGTCTTGCTGGGTCACGTAGAATATTCTACCGTTGCTCCAAACTGGGTCACTTTGCTCCAAACTGGGTCACTTTCCCCTGACGACGCCAGACGGGAATCTTGAAATTTTTTTTCGATCGACACATCTCCGTGATTCTTTCGTGTCACCACACCACCATGACAAGGACACCCTCACCACAAAAGAAATGCACCATGGTTGCAAGAAAGAAGCAGCAAAACTCAGTGCCCACCTTGGTTTCTCCCACCAGTTCTTCTACTAAGAAAAAGAAAAAGAACAAGAGCGAGGATCATGAGGAGTGGACTTCCAAGGGTCCACATTCACTTTCTTCCACGAAGGCTTCCTTGGCGGCAGCATTCAGCAAGACCTGCTCCCCAACAGACAATCAACAAAGTACTAGGGATGAAAACAAGAAAATTACAAATGATGACCGAAAAGTTGAAGCTTTTGGGTTTCTTGAAGGTTATGTAACGAATTCTGCAAAAGCCCTTGGAGACGCTGTACAATACTTTGCAGTTCGTGCTGCAAAAGAGCTCACCACCGATGATAACAACAACAAGGACAACTTTAATGATCTTAGTAAGGAACAACTACGATCCAAGATGCTTCAGGACCACAGGTTTTATTTCGAAGCAGGCACAGCAATGTCACACTTCATGCAAGAGCAACGTGAAAAACTTCGTTGTGTGGCACCAATCCCATCCTTGAGCCAAGCGATGGAATTAGAAAGAACGGATTTGAGGTTGGATCACACACGTGAGTTGGAAACACATGGGAAATGTGAATATCGGAAAATCAAGCGCCCACCTCGCAGAAACTGTGAGAGTTCCCCATTGCAGGACGACGTATCTCCAAGACAGTTGCTACAGGATATAACCAGTTCTATGGCACCTCGAAAGAATGAATCTGCGCCTGTAAAGCCAAGGAGACTGCTGATGGACAAATGGCAGAAAACAAGAGCAGCCCGGGCACCTTCCCATCCCATCATAGGAAAAACATTTGACCCACCAGTTCCATGTGATCCTCCTTCATCTGGAAACTGGTACACACCCTTCGAAGCAGCTAAAATGCTCGTAGATGTCGAAAGAAACCATGGAAAGGCGAAGAGAGTTCAACAAGAAAAGAACTTTCAAGAAAATGGTTTTATCCCTTCTGTTCACAGGACTTGTTTGAACAAACATCGACTCAAATTCAAGGCTGGGAAATTGTCCGAGTACAAAGTCTGGGACCATGTGGGGGGACGCAATCGTTTATGCGAGAAAAAAGTTTTCGAACAGCGAGTAGATGAACGCCTTCAAGCAACAGGAGAATCTCTGGGGCGTGAGGAAATTCACGACATTCTTGTAAAAGAGGCTGAGAAACGACTACGCTCCTCTGGATTTCATCCCTGTGGCGAGGTTGCGGTCTCTCGACATGCGGTCTCAAAGTACACATCAAGAGCTGCACGGCTGTATGACAATGCTATTGCCCGCAATGTCAAAAAAAAATCTGATACTAGATGGATATCTGAAGGGTCACTCCGTTGTGTGGTATCAACCGTCAGGTGTACCTACCTATGGTAGGTGGTTGTGAATGTACCTGTATTAGTAGCTACTCTATACCAAAATATACATATACTCATTATATGTGGGATCCAAGTGGTCTTCCGTAGCTCAGTCGGTTAGAGCTGCACTGATCAGATGTGTGGTCCTGGGTTCGAGTCCCAGCGGTAGCACCATTTTGGATTACCCTTTGTCAGATTAACAGTCGCAGATAGCATACCTACTGAGCATATAATGTGGTCGTATAGGTATCATGGTAGATACAGCCGAGTAGTGTTGATCCTATCATCGTCCCACACCTGGTATTAGGGCAATAGGCACGTAGTGTCACAGTAAGACCGCTCAGTGTGGATTTGGGGGATATGGGGAGCTCACTCCACCTGGCCCTATATGAGGGACTATTTGATGGTTGGAGGTGGTCTGTTAATCTTCCTGATTTAGGGGAGCATCTACCAATGAGTGCACATTCAGGGGAGTATCAACCGTCAGGTGTACCTACCTATGGTAGGTGGTTGTGAATGTACCTGTATTAGTAGCTACTCTATACCAAAATATACATATACTCATTATATGTGGGATCCAAGTGGTCTTCCGTAGCTCAGTCGGTTAGAGCTGCACTGATCAGATGTGTGGTCCTGGGTTCGAGTCCCAGCGGTAGCACCATTTTGGATTACCCTTTGTCATGTGGCATCCTTGGCAGGTACAATTGCAGCTACACATTATGTACCAGTAAGTTCTATTGAGTTGTCTGACCACAAGGATGTCTTTGGGGCGAAAAGCAAAGCATCCGAAGGTGCCAAACTCTTGTATGGCATAGTGTCAGATGTTCATGGAAACCTTCCGATCCGAACAGTCGATCCTCGTTATGTCTTGAGCACTGATGACATCGCAGTGTACGCTCATGGAGGTGGTGGTGGTTCCTCGGCTCAGAAGACAAAGCAACCGGCAAAAATTGGTAATGCTAGAGAGCCCTTCAGAATAATCAAGGCAAAATCCCTTGATTCAAGGGGTACATTTTCTTTGTATGAAAGAAAAGAGGAGCGCATTGCGGATGGCATTCGGGTAAAACTCAGTCACACATTCTCACTCAGCGGTGCCTGTGCTCCCATTTTCGTTTCAGTATCCGGTTTGACACAAGCGGAATTCCCTGGAGAGAAAAATTCTATGTTATTTCCAGTTTATGGTTTGACCATCGGGGACGGAGGAAATCAGGTGGGAGACAACCGACCTGGCTATGTGTTGTTCTTGCGTAATGCCTACAGAGTGGATGATGAACGGTATCGCATATACCGTGACGAAGTGATATTCCCATTCATCGATGCCCTGCGGAAGTCGTCTGGAGGATGGGATGATGGCTTGGAAGTGGACACTGAACTACAGAAAGCAGTGAGCTGGCAGGATGGGGATATTCCCCAGGTTGCAAACATAGCAGATGATACCGAAGCATACAAAACGAGGGATGTTGATGCAGTAAAGCAAAACCCAGGCAGGACAGCAAGAGAGCAAGTGGCCGATGTTTGCCCAGTCTTCAAAAAACTGCACAAACAAATTTTTGACACTATGGATGATGTCGACATGAGTGATGAAAACTACGTTCGATTCAATGCACTGATGAGCGAATTATGCCAAAATGGGAAACTTGTCCTGACAGTTCGTAAACGGACAGCTCTGACAAAGTTGTTGGCTTGCTTGCCCAAAACATATGGGAATGCTATATCCTAAGGGTTTGCAGCGGCGGAGCCGCTGCTCCACCCATTCGCCCATTGTTCCTTAAGTATTACTTAACCTGTCCTACTAGTGACATCATTGTCTTCATTTCGTTCGCCAACCCCTGAGCCACCCCTGAGCCACCCCTGAGCAGGAGATGTCTAGAGCAAACATAGCGAAGTTCGCCATGGAGGGGTTCGGAAGCCAGGCAGGCTTGCTCTGCATTTAAGCACATACCACCATTTCGAATGCTGTTCTGACGTGAACCACGACTAAGCTACCCCAGAGCCACCCCTGAGCAACCCCTGAGCAACCCTTGAGCAACCCCCTTGCTACCATCGTGTACGTACCACCGTAGTATTGCAACACAAACAAAAAATGCACAGGCACTACTAGTACTGTACTACAGTACGAGTACTGGCGCGGCATAATCCCAGACAGGGAGCCTGCAAGGCAGCAGCGTCACCTCCGGGGCAAGTGGTGAGTGAAGAGCTGGGTAGCAATTCTACATAAGGTTCAGTACCAGGTACGAGTACTGTGAACGAATATACGGTTTACCATCACCTGGGACCTGGGAGCCACCCCTGAGCCACCCCTGAGCACTGAGCAGCCACCCCTGAGCAGCCACCGATGAAGAACAGAGCAATTTTCGGAGCCACCCGGACCCACAACCCACCTCACAACGTACAGTAACTGGTACTACTCCGACGAGATCCCTTGCTGCTGTTGAGCGCAGCTCGCACGAACGACCCCTGAGCCACCCCGGAGCCACCCCTGAGCCTCTGCGCCACCTACAGACTACTAGTACAACATACCTGTAGCAATCCTACTAGTCAATAGACCTTCGACGTCATAATATGTTTTTAGTCATTAGTCGTAAGCCCTGCTGAGTCCTTAGTCTGTCTGCAGTCTGTACTCTGCACTTTGCACTCTGCACCCATAAAACACACGTGCAAAATAACAACCCCTCAACAAACCACCCATCAATACTACTAGGACCTACTCTTCTCTCATTTTGCAGTATTTCCCTGATGAGCTTTTGTTTCATGGAGCATACGAAGTGTTCATTCCCAGCATACCAGTT